>CM062812.1:833952664-834267664 GCA_031772625.1 Pinus tabuliformis
AAGTAATGTTACCTTAGGATGAATGGTGGGAAAAGATGACAAAATTACTATAAGTTACCACAGTAAATATGAAGGCATCCAAATGAAACAGGTGAACAGGGTCAAAGAGTAGCAGGTTAAAGAGTATCAGTAAAAGATTAAAGATAAAGATGATTCTAGCGTACAAATATCAGCCAGCTTAAAGGGCTCAAAATTCAACTGCAACAGCTAGCTCTACCAGAATAAGAGGGACATCATGATGCAGTTTTCCATCTGTCTTTATCTTCATGCTTGAAGATATTTTTATTTCCTTAATTAATTCTCAAACTGTTATGAGATATTTTGTAATATTTTTTGTATAAATACTTCACATTTCGAAGTATTTATGGTGGATTCAAAGACATTTCTGTAGAATTTTATCTAAAATCAAAGTGTTATTGTATCAAAACTGGATTGGCTTGCTGGATCATGGAATAAAGCTCAGATATTTTTCAGGATTCTTGTGTAAAGCGAAAATCAAATAAGTGTTCTCTCATGTGTATTATTGTTTTTTCTTATGTCTCTTATTAATCATATGTGTTTCTATGAAATCTGAATGGTAAACTAGGAATGATAATTCAGAACTTGCTTTAATGCACTTTGTCTTGACTGTTTACATTCTTAATGTTTTCTGCTAAACTATCTTAGTGAGGGAATTCTTAAATGCTCCCTTAATTTTGTAGTCTCTCCCCCTGGTCTATAGCAAAGGATTCTTAATTTCTCTTTGTTCATGATCACTTGTTTCCTTTCATTCTGATCCTGGTCTAAGGATTCTTCATTGCCCTTTCACCCTGGTTAGAACCATCTTATCCAGTAAACCTGAAGATTTTCCTTTTGCTTTGCTAGCTTGCCCTGTGAACATTCCCTTTAATGATCTAGTCCAGTTAAGCTATCCTTTGATTGACTCCATAGCTCAATGGCTTGAAGACCTAGTTCTACCCATCTGTTCCAAGAATTCCACCACCCAACTTTCAATCCAAAATCAAAATCCTCACGAACACTAAGAACTAGCCTGAAATCTAATAAAAACAAAGTTAAATTATAAAGAGAGAACCCTCTCTGAACTTAGGTTGGCTAGAACCTGAGTCTAAAAGATTGATTTGTGGTTACCTCAGATTATTCCTTCTTTTGATAACTTCTAGGGAAAACTTCTGAGTGATAACATAGTGGCGACCATACTAAGGATTCAAACCCTTAGTCTTAATAAACCTTTGAGAAATTTCAAATCTTTATTTCAAGCCTCTTGAAGGGTTTATCAGAAGTTATTTACAAAAATTTTACAAAAAGACAACAATTAGAAAAAGCTCGAAATCTGGCTTCAAGAAGAACTCACTACACTAGGGCCAATCCTGATCCAAATCCTCCCCCATTAGTGGATAATCCCAACCTGATTTCGAGAATATCCAGAAGACAAGAGAGTTCACTAAGTCCAACACCCTCAATCAAAGAAGATTCATGCCCTGCTGAGTGGTTGTTTTTAGAAGACCTCCCTTTTGACGAGTCATTTAACCTTTCCTTATTTAGAACCAGGTTTGAAAGAGCACTTGATGACATAGTTCTAGATCCAGAGCTTATTGCAGATCTTGAAGTCCAAAAGGCAAACCTATCAATTAATGAGTATATTTTAAATTCTCCTCAGTCATCCCTTACTACTGTTAAAATCCCTAAACTTTCTGAAACAGTTTCAACTTCCTTTAGTTCACCATTATTCCCCTCCACCGCTGAAGTTCATTCCTCACCTCCATTCATACCCTCACTTCCCTACCAACCTATAGTTACCCATAAAACACCCATTGTTCCTAATTCTCCATCTACTACTGTATTATCCCCTGCTACCCCAACTCCATTTCTTAGCCCTGCTCAACTTAGAGCCATGGCAAATAGATATGCCCCCTTGTGTTACCTTCTCCACTAGGTGCCATGCTACAAGACTACCAGAAAAAAAAATTGTCCAATTTGATGGCATAGGACCTTATACAGCACAACAACATGTAAACAAGATGACATTTTACTTTGAATTACATGAAATTGATGTGGGAGATGTTCAAATGAGACTGTTTTCTCAAACTCTAGCTGGTGACGTTAGGAGATGGTTTAGATCATTTCCTGCTAATAGCATAGATAGTTTAGAAGTATTTTATCAGCAATTTTTAAATAGATGGGAAAAGAAAAAGAACCCTCTACAGGTTCTTTCAGAATACAAGAGCATCAGGAGAGGACCAAATGAAATAGTCCAGGATTACTATACCAGATTTAACAATATATACAATGCAATACCAGTCAATCTTAGACCCCCACCTGACTTAGCTTTGATAAATTTTCCTGATGGGTTTGATACTGATATGGAATTCCAACTTAGGGAGGGAAATCCTCCAACTTTAGAAGACATGCAGAGTGTAGTAGTTAGTGTAGAAGCTAACTTGCTAGCAAAAAGAGCTAGAGTTAGGAATGAAAAGAGGGGACCTATGAAAGATGAAGCCTCACCCTTTGACCTTAAAATAGATGTCCTAACCAAAGGAATGGAAAAATGGATGGATAGGATAGAAAACATTGAAAGGGAACTTCAATGGGATAATCAACAAGCACCTCCAGTCAGAAATCCAAACTTTAGAAAGAATCAAAATCAAAATACTGGAAAAAATGGACTTGATCATAATATTAGGCCTCCTTTTCAAGAAAACTATGCTTAAACATCCAATTCAGAAGACCTTGAACAAGACACACAAATAAACTTAATGGGATTAGATGAAGAGGAAACTGTCTTCTTGACTCAAGATGATCAGGAATGACATATGCTTCAGCAATTGTAGACCTAATCCGAAGAATCATTCGATTATAAACAAGGGTATGATTTCGCTATCTTCGAAGTACACAAACAATACAACTTGAGGAGTAAAAAGAACACTGATAGTCCTGACCAAAACAAGAAAGTAGTACCAAATCAACCTAAGAAAATCAAAACAGTTCCGGTTACTAAAACTCTCCAAATCCTCTCTAGACCAAATTAGAACCCTTCTGGTCCCACCATTGTAGATATAACCAATGACCAACCCCCTGATGATCAACCATCCACTTCAATTCCCTCCAAGGAGACCGTGAAGAAATCTCCAAACACCATATTAGAAAATCCACAGAAAGATACTTCAAATGCAGAAAAAGAAGAACAATCTACTCAAACTCCTGCCATGAAAATTCCAAATCCTCAAACAGAGAAAGCCCCTTTTCCTTTCAATTTGGGAGTAGAGGTGGCTAAGCTAAAAATTTCAGTCCCCTTAACGGAGTTGATTGAAAATGAAACTTACAAGTCTCAAATAAGCAAATCTGTAAACATCATTGAGAATGAAGACTCTATTAACTTGTTTGATGATTAGCCTGAGCTTATATTTGGTCCTGATGTTAATGGCAAACCATTAGAAGGAGGGATACCACCATTTTATATTAGCCTTAACATTCATGATAAAATCTTACATAATGCAATGTTAGATTCTGGGGCTTCACACAATTTAATGCCTAAATCTGTTATGGAAAAATTGAACTTAGACATCACTAGGCCTTACAAGGACTTGCTTTCATTTGATTCAAGTCAAGTAAAGTGCCTAGGGTTAATCAAAGACCTGTGTGTTTCCATAGTACAATATCTTGCTAAGACAATTCTCATGGACATAGTTGTTGTTGATATACCACCTAAATATGGCATGCTCTTGTCTAGATCATAGGGGGCTAAACTCCAAGGATCTTTGCAACTTGACATGTCATATGCCACAATTTCAGTCTTTGGACATCCTAAAAAATTGTACAAAGAGACCCTAATGAAATATGTAGTGAGTAGCCAAGCTAGGGCTCAAAACTTTCCTATCTATTCCATGCATTTTGACATTGGTTCTTTTATTCTGTACAATGCTGAAAAAACTCCAGAAACTACTTTAAACAGCATTATTTCATAACCAAAAGAAATTACAGTTACAACCCAAAATGAAATTGTCCAAACTCAAGAGCTTTCAGATAAAAAAGATGATCAGGATGCCTTAATCAATAAAAATTTTGTCCCCCCAGACAATAAGAATTATGAACATGAAATATTACGGCATCTTGAATTTGATGGATCATTAAATAAATTAGGAGCAGGATCAGGAGTATGGGTTTACAATTTAGAGAATGATTACTCAGAAGGCCATGCTTACAGACTGAATTTCAAATGCACTAATAACATGGCTGTGTATGAAGCACTTCTTTTAGGTCTCAAATTGGTTAGAAAGTTCGGAGCTATAATATTTCCTATTATGGGAGATTCTGAGTTGGTTATAAAACAAATTAATGTTGTAGATATGACCAAAGATCTTAGGTTAAGTTTTTATAGAGGAACTGTTGTAGAAATATTGAACACCTTTCTAGAAAATAAGCTTGCAGTCATCCCAAGGAAACATAATATGTAGGCTCATTGTTTAGCAACATTTGCGAGCACTTGTAAGTTACCATTCCAACCTAACCATCAGTACACTACTGAGGTTAGGCATAGACCTGTTATCCCAGATAACTTAAAAAACTGGCAAGTATTCACTAATGATCAAGAGATAAATAATTTTTTAAATTTGGAAGAGGAATTTGTAAATAGTATTATAGATACTGACATAACATTAGATCCTTGCTTTAAAGATAAATTAGAGATTAACAAAATAGAAGATGAAGATATATATAGATTTCATCCCACTAAATTTACAAAATTAGATGTACAAAACCTAAAGCAAATTGAAATTGAAGAGATAATTATCGAAGATTCTGAAATTATTAATCTCAAAGACAACTTTTTGCCCAAAGGATTAAATCCTTTGGAAGACTTGTTTGATTCAAATGATGTCCCTAGAAAACCGAAGATGGAACCTTTAAAATCTGATATTGAGGAGTGTAACATAGGTACTGAGGAAAATCCAAAATTGATCAAACTTTCGAAGTCCTTACCTCCTACTAAAAAAGTAAAATACATTGAATTAATAAAGGAATTCCAAGATGGTTTTGCTTGGAGTTATGAGGACCTCAAGTCCTATGACACCAATATAATACAACACACCATCCCCATAAAAGAAAACCAAAAACCTTTCAGACAGAAGCTTAGGAGGATTAATCCTATTCTATTGCCTTCTATTGAAAAGGAAATCAGAAGAATGTATGAAGCCAAGATAATAGCACCATTTATATTCTCTGACTGGGTTTCAAATTTGGTGCCTACAAGGAAAAATATTGGTGAGATTAGACTTTGTGTTGATCTCGAGAATCTCAATAAAGTTTCACTCAGAAACAATTACCCTCTCCCTAAAATAGATCAAATATTACGAAGGGTAGTAGGGTCAACCAAAATCTCATTATTGGATGGGTTTTCTGGTTACAATCAGATTTTAGTTCACCCAGATGACCAAGCTAAAACTGTATTCGCAGCTCCTTGGCGCACATTCATGTATGTGAAGATGCCTTTTGGATTAAAGAATGCAGGGGCCACTTTTCAAAGAGATATGGACATAGCTTTTTCTAAGGAAATTAATCACTTCCTAGTAATATACTTATATGATATCATTGTATTCTCAAAATCTGATAAACAACACTTAGATCATCTAAGGCAAGTCTTCATCAAATGTAAGAAGTATGGAATTTCTTTGAATCCAAAAAAATCTCTATTTGGGTTAGAAGAAGGTAAATTGTTAGGCCACATAATCTCTAAAGATGGTATCCGAATAGATCCTGCAAGAATTGAGGCCATCTTACAGATACAACATCCTAGGAGCATTAGGGAATTATAAGCCTTTTTAGGAAAAATAAAATTTCTTAGGAGATTTACTTCTAACTTAGCATAATTAATTAGATCATTGAATAACATGTTGAAGAAAGGTTCGACCATAAAATGGACAGTTGAGGCTAAGAAGTCCTTTGAAGATATTAATCTAGCCTTAACAAAAACACCAATTTTGGTCAGTTGAAAGTTTGATAGGGATTTCATCATATTTTCCTTTGCCTCAGAACATACAATTGTTGCAGTCCTACTGCAAAAAAATGATGAGGGTTATGAGCAGCCTCTTTCCTTTTTTAGCAAAGCCCTGAGAGATGCCCCTTTAAAATTTAATATAATGGAAAAGCAAGCTTTTGCTTTGGTCAAAGATATCAAAGATTTTAGAGTTTACATTTTATATTCTCATGTAATAACCTATGTCACCAATGCAGTAGTAAAGGATATCCTAACTCAGGATGCTCCAGGTGGAAAGAGAGGGAAATGGATTGCTACTATATTACAATATGACCTAGAACTCAAGCCAACAAAATTAATCAAAGGCCAAGGTTTAGCCAAGCTCATGGCTGAATCGAACTGTCAGGCCTTAGACATAAATTTCATTGCAGAAATGGATAATGGAGAGGAGATGGTGACTCCACCAATCAGCCGGGCCTTTATTGAATAACCATGGTATGCTGACATCATATATGTTTCACAAAATTTACAAGCTCCTCCTGAATTATCTAGGACCAAAAACAGGTTTCTAAAAATGAAATCTTTAAAATTTTGCATAATTGACAATGCTTTGTTTTGGAGGAATGATGAAGGTATCCTTCTTAACAGTTTATTGAAAGAATAATCTGACAAGGTATTACAAGAGTTTCATGCATGTGACTGTGGAGGACATCTTTACTGGAAAACCACTGCTGACAAGATTCTTAGAGATGATTTCTATTGGCCCACTTTGTTTTCTGATGTAAAGAAATTTGTAACCTCATGCCATAAATGCCAAATTTTTGAAGGAAAGTAAAATCTTTTACCCCTCCCTCTAAAACCAATATCTGTTGAAGCACCTTTTCAACAATGGGGTCTTGACTTCATTGGTGAAATCCACCCACCTTCCTCTGCCCAACACAAATGGATCCTCACTGCTACAGATTATTTTACCAAATGGATAGAAGCCATACCATCAAGGCAAGCCACTGACACTGTTATAATAACCTTCCTTGAATCCAACATCCTATCTAGATTTGGGTGCCCAACCAAGATCATCACTGATAATGCAGTAGCCTTCAAATCTAAGAGAATGATTGATTTCTATAATAAGTACCATATAAATTTGGGCCATTCCACAGCTTATTACCCCCAAGGAAATGGACTAGCAGAGTCCTCAAACAAAAGTCTGGTAAATATCATCAAAAAATTGTTAGAAGACAACAAGAAAACATGGAACAAGAAGCTAGTGAATGCCTTATGGGCAGACAAGCTAACCACAAAGAAATCCATTGGTACTAGTCCTTATCAATTAGTTTATGGAATGGAAGTTGTTTTCCCATCTTCCTTGGGAACACCAGTGATGAAGTTGCTCCAAGAGTTGCAGGTTGAACCAAATGACATTCAAAGGAGAATCAACCAAACAATTCACTTACAACAGATCAGGGAAGAAGTATACATCAAATCTCAAGTTGTGCAGGAAAGGATCAAGAAGAGTTTTGACAAAAGGACTAAGATAGAATATTTTTACCTAGGGGACAAAGTTTTGAAATGGGATTCAAGAAGAGAGGATAAAGGTAAACATGGGAAATTTGATTTCCTATGGAAAGGCCCATATGTCATCTATGCTTTCAAAGGTAATAATGTTTTCTTCCTCAGAGAAATGGATGGCATAGAAGCAGAAGGAGGATCAGTTAATGGTCGAATGCTTAAACACTACATTGAACCTAGTTACTGATTTCACTAACCATTTGTACATATTCTGTTTTTCAAAAGTCCAGAGTGGATTGGATGGTAATATTTGAAGTTGAAGCCTGAAGAGAAGGCCCTAAGCTTCAAAGTTTTTACTATCATAAAAAGAAATAAGGCAGAAAAGTGAAAAGGAAAAAGTTGCAGAGTGACATCATAGCAATTCAGAAGGCCGTTGATCTACAAGTTCTTGACATTTCATTAGGAAATGTCATCCCCAAGTGGAACCACTGTTAGGTCCCTATACCAATAGGAGCCATAATTTTTTACTAGCTGAGATTAAAACTGTAATATGTACATACCTTTGCTTTCTGCAAATGTTTTCCATATTCAAAAAATTAAAAAATGTAAAGAGGGTATGTCCTAAAAAATAATCAAAGGACAAAAAGAATAAAAATGTAAAAAAAGATGAAAAATATGAACCCCAAGAAAAGAAAAGACCATGAAAGTGTGCAAGTCAAAATGCCATTACTATTTACATTTTGTGTAAAATAAATGATTGTGTACAGTTTGTAACATTTGCCACAATCTATGATAGTCAAAATGTTTAAGCTTGGCTAATTCATGTTTAAATTTCATATCTATAGATAGAGAATAAAATCTGACCAAACTATTTAACCTTGGCAGATAAGTAGATAGTTTGAGTAAATAAAAAGAGCTCAATTGTTTACTCTGAGCCCTTGGATGTAATAAGGTTAGATTTAGCTAGTTTACTATTGTAAAGAAAAAGAAAAATGTTTGATAAGGGTTTGCTAGCTCAAATGCACCCTAATAAAGAGAAGTAAAAATGGTAGGATGAGTAGATGGGTAAGTAGAAGAAAGGTTGCATAATTTTGATGATTGATTAGATAAAAGCATGTGTATCATATTTTTCATCATAAAGTTCCAAATGTGAATGGGCACTCAAGCATGCAGATGGACATCAAAGTCAATTAATTAATTTCCCTCATTCATTTCACCTTTTACTTAACTAATTTCCCAAAATAAAGATCAAAGTACTCAAAAACCCTAAGTCAAAGAGGCTCAGAGCATTTCTCTGACTTTTGGAGGGACCAGACCCTCGGCTCAATGACTTATAGGCTATAAGTACTAAATCCCCTCATAAGCATTCATTCCCCCCCTCAGATAATTCATCTTTTCTAAAAATATTCTTTCCTAAGGTTAAATCACTTTTACCTAGGAAGAGAATTCCCCCCCCCCCCAACATAACTCATAGGTTAAATCTCTTTGACCTAGGAAGAGTATCCCCCCCCCCCCCCCCCCCCCAACATAACTCATTTTCATATCAAAAACCCAAAAAACACTAGTAGTATTAAAAACATGAAAATTGAATGCTTAGGGTATGGTGCCCCTTCTGCTCATTTAACTAAATTACTGATTTATTTATTAAATCCCTAATAAAACATGTTTCCTGTATATATATTAATTCCTGCAATATTTATTTATCCCACCCAAGTTTAATTATATAAACTAAATTTTCTGCCCCCGGACCCACTAACTAATCGATCCTTGATTAATTAGTTAAAAACCCAACTAAAGTCCGCCCGAAGCCTTAACCCCCTCCTTAATCATGCATTAATCCAAAACCACCCCTCTTAAATGCCCGCTGGGCCCCCCAATTACCTTTCGTGCAACTCCCGTGCCCAACCACCACACGATCTCCCCCCTCTCCATCTGACGGCCCATGTTGATTTTGGAAGGGCCCAAAATCCAATTGATACTTGCCCGAAATGGGATGTTTTCCGCTGGGCACCTGAGGCGACGTGGTGCTCGATGAATGAAATTGGGCAGCCTCCCCCCAATACCACCAAGTGTCCAAAGGCTGTGCGAACTAAACCACTTACCGCCAGCCTGCTACCCGCCAAAACAACCACTGTTCACCCTGCTACGCGACAAACGGTCAATGTTCACCCGTACATGCCAAATTGAATTTTCATGTATAAATCCAAAAAAGCCCCAAATCATTGTTTTTATCATTATTTCAACTGAAAACTTCCATGCATGCGTCTGTGAACATCCAAACTATCAACCCACATACAATTTCACACTAAAGATGCTACAAAGCTCCCAGATCTCCTTCTAGCCCGCTTAAAGCTTTTTCAACTTTTCACAGCTTCCATTTGCCTGATTCAGACCCAGTTTCTTCAAATTCCAAGTATTTAAGCCATAATCCTTTGAAAACCCTGTCAATTTTCGAACCAATCACTAATTTTTCTTAATAGAAATTAAAGGGAAACTCTAGTAACTGAAACCCACTTGGAATTGAACCATCATTACCTTAAAAACTGAAAATTTACCTTCCCCATTCTTAAATCCACAAGAACTAAGAATCACTGCCCCAATTTCCATGGATGTAAGACCAATTACCACTCCTCACCTAGACCTGGACTACCTTCCCCTTGCTAATAAAGATTTCCAAATCAAGAACACCTCTGCCCATGAATCCCCACTCAAATTATACTGTTGATACAGTGACCAATACCTAAACCGTGCTGATAAAATAGGCCTTTGGGAGTCTAATTTTCCCAAGTATCAACTTCCTGGGGTACACATCCTTCCAAAAATTGTCCATTATTGCCATGCAAACTACATTCCCAGTCAAAGAGCAATGATGTCCCTAGACCAGACTGTACTTTTCACCATCACTGCCGAGTCAATGAATGAAATGCTGCAATTACAACCAGGGCAAAACTTAACCCCTATTTCAATTGGAGACCTACTAGACAGATTCCCCAGGCTAACCACTACAAAGCTTGCTGAAATGTTCCAAATTTTTATTGCAGAAGAAAAACATATCCCAAAAGATCCTCCCCCATATGTATATACCATATTTTCTCAATTTGGCCAAGACATTGTAGCAATGATATCTAGTATCTTAGGCTATACTACCAATGAATACATAAATGAAATCATCTTAGCCTTCATCTCCATTTTCACTCCAGGACAACCCCCTACTATCATGTATGATTATGCCAAGTACATAGTTGATAGTATGCATGACCAATTCCTTAGAATGAGTAATGAAAGAGTATTCAAGTATTCCTCAATTTTGTACCACCTTTTTCTATATTACCAAGCTGATAAGTTCCCCTTCACTCTCCAAAAGCTTGATACCAAAGGTCATCCTAGGTCAGTGATTTTCTGGACTCCTTTGATCCATAAGTATGACTCACCATATCCATACATAGACTTCATAGATCTTTTTGTACATCCTGTAGTGACCATGCTGCTAGGAAGCCCTCCTCCAAGAATCAATTTAGATATCAGGAGGATCCTGCAACTTTCAAAACAACACAAAGTGGGAGATTGGTAATTGTATGAAAATCACACAGAAAATTAGGATCTATTGCTGTGAGTTGGCCCCATATAAATTGCCCAGATACCTCCTAATGAGGTTATTTGCTCTAGAGTACTACAGGCAGATAATCAACTCAGATGAGGTGCATTTTTTTAAAGCCAAAAAGAAGGCCCAGCTCAAAATCAAAGATCAACTAGGCCCCTTTGTGTGTAATAGTCGAGAAGTCGGAAAAGAAGCAGAGAAAATCCTTCAGAGACTTAAACTAAAACAGAGTTTCATGTGGAGATACGATCCCTGTGACTTCATCTGCAATAGAAGACAGAAAAACAAGATGGCTCCCTACATTCACCACCGAAACGCTGAGATAGAGAAATATGAAAATCAATTGGAATCAGTGCAGAATAATTTATTGGACAGGGATAGCACTGAAGTTGCAGTTGAAAATGCTCTAATTGATCTAGAGAAAAGGCTTGATGAGGGTTCTTTCATGTAGGTACTAGGAGAATCTCAAGCCCAAGGAGAATCTCAAATCCAAGAAGAATCACAGGCAAGAGGAGAATCTCAGGCACAAAGTGAATCACATATAGAAGAAGAATCCCAGGTGCAAGAAGAGTCAGAACAGCTAGGCCTATCAGAGGAATTTACTCAAACAGGTATACCAGAGCCCATAATGAGTACCCCCCCACCTTGCAAACTCCTCTAAATGAAGAGAAAAGCCTCAAAAGAAATAGGGAAGAGGCCACTACATCAGGCAAAGCAACCACACAGACATATTTAGAGACCAGCCTGGTCAAAAGGAAAAGGTTAAATCCTATCTCTGAACATGAATTCACAAAAGAAACAGTGGGGACCACTAGCATAGAAAGAGAAGGAAGAAGGCATGCCACTCCCTCTCGGGGCACACTAGAACCTTCCACATCTCACACTTAGGTGTTGGAAAGGCAGCAGAGTGTTGAAGTGTCCTCATTTAGGATGCCAGCTGACAGGGGCCAATACATCAGAGAAAGGTACAAGCATATAAAAGCCAGGAATGAGAGGCTAAAAGCCCAAACTTATGCACAATACCTAAAGACGGCTCCTACAAATCAGACTAGGCTTATGTCAACATGTGATGTGAAAGAAGGCAAAATGCAAATGACATTTGTGAAACCTACCACTCAGCAACCAAGAACAATAGCAGACTTCAAAAACATAGATTTTGAAGTACTGGTAAAGGACATATATCCTATTGACCAGATTGAGTTGTACAAGTAGACAGGGGAGATGATCTACTCCACCTTGACAGGGAAAGCCATCGAGCTCACCAATTGCAAAACTCCCTGAATAATATATCAGCTCAGTTCCAATTGGAGAAGGCCTCTTCACAGGCAAAAGACACCAGAATGAAGTCCTCAGAGGAATTAATCATTGAGTTGGGACATGATCCCAAATATGTAAAGGAGACCGAAAGACTGATAAAGAAGAAGAACGATGACATAGCTGCTTTGAAGAAGCAACTCAAGATTCCACCCCTACATCACCCACAAACAGTAGAAGCCCTGGAGACTCAAAAAGGACAAGAAGAGATTATGGAATTGGTCATAAAGCTAAATGACCAGTTGAAAGAAACAGAGAAAGAATTGGACACATTGATTCATTCCAAACAAAGTGACTTGGCCACCACTTCTAGGACTGCCATTCCTACTGTTTCTGCTGCAGTTCCTTCAACATTGGCAGCATCACTGGCACCCACAGCTCTACCTACCACAACACTTCCTATCATTACTGAATCTACAACAGCATGTGCTTGGACAAAAAAGACAGTAGAGATGGTAAAATCCATAGAGGATATGTCAATCCAGGAAACAGAGCTTAAAAGGCTTAAGGAGAAAGTTGCAAGCTTAGAAACTGATTGTAAGCTTGCCCAAATACAGCAGAGAGAAGAAACACAGAAAGCCCTAAGGATGGGTGAGAAGATCAAGGTACTAGAAAAATATTTAACTCCGCAAAAGCCACTAGGATAGACCAAGGAGATGCTCTAGGCCAATATCATTAACTCTGTCAATGATATTTGGCCATCAATTCAAGTAATATTTGAACAAACTGAATTGGTAAAAGTGGCCACTGAAGAAATTCAAAAGGTAAATGAAGATTTAGGAGACCAGCCTGAGGATGCTAATCGACTCATCCACTTCCTGAATAGAAAGAACAGACATGAGCTTAATGAGCTTGGTGTAGAGGATAGAACTGAAGCCATCATAGAAGTCAAAAAGGTTCTTTCCAAAAGAAACCTTATGGTTAACCTAGAGGAAAAATGCCATTAAATGCAAGTGGGCATTGACAAATTCATGGCCAAGTTTCAAATTTTGAGGGATAAAGGCCTTCCCAGTCCTATGGTCATCCATGATAAACTTATGACCCAATTGGACTACACTGACAGATTAAGGAAGTTGGCCAAGGAGAAAGCAAACACTTCAAGTATCAAAGCCTTGCCAACAGAGAAAGTATTGTATGATACTTTGGAGAATCTGTTTTTTCTAGAGCATGAAGTGAAACATATGTTTTTCACCAAGCCTAATTTTTCCAAATACACAGAGGCAGAAGAAATCTACAGAAAAATGCTCAAAGTAAATTTACCTAAGAATGAATGGTTGGAAAAGATGACAGATTTACTATAAGTTACCACTGTAAATCTGAAGGCATCCAGATGAAACAGGTGAACAGGGTCAAAGAGTAGCAGGTTAAAGAGTATCAATAAAAGATTAAAAATAAATATGATTCCAGCGTACAGATATCATCCAGCTTAAAGGGCTCAAAATTCAACTGCAACAGCCAGCACTACCACAATAAGAGGGACAAAATGATGCAATTTTCCATCTATCTCTGTCTTCATGCTTGAAGATATTTTTATTTCCTTAATTAAATCTCAAACTGTTATGAGATATTTTGTAATATTTTTTGTATAAAAACTTCACATTTCAAAGTATTTAGGGTGGATTCAAAGACATTTCTGTAGACTTTTATCTAAAATCAAAGTGCTATGTATCAAAACTAGATGGGCTTGCTGGATCATGGAATAAAGCTCAAATATTTTTCAAGATTCTTGTGTAAAGTGAAAATCAAATAAGTATTCTCTCATGTGTATTATTGGTTTTCCTTATGTCTCTTAATAATCATATGTGTTTCTATGAAATCTGAATGGTGAACTAGAAATTATAATTCAGAACTTGCTTTAATGCACTTTGTCTTGAATGTTTACATTCTTAATGTTTTCTATTAAACTGTCTTAGTTAGCGAATTCTTAAATGCTCCCTTACTTTCGTAGTTTCTCCCCTTGGTCTATAGCAAAGGATTCTTAATTGCCCTTTGTTCATGATCGCCTGTTTCCTTTCATTCTGATCCCGGTCTAAGGATTCTTCATTGCCCTTTCACCTTGGTTAGAACCATTTCATCCATTAAACCTGAAGATTTGCCTTTTTCTTTGCTAGCCTGCCCTGTGAAAATTCCCTTTAATGATCTGATCCAGTTAAGCTATCCTTTGATTGACTCCATAGCCCAATGGCTTGAAGACCTAGTTCTACCCATCTGTTCCAAGAATTCCACCACCCAACTTTCAATCCAAAATCAAAATCCTCACGAACACTAAGAACTAGCCTGAAATCTAATAAAAACAAAGTTAAATTATAAAGAGAGAGCCCTCTCTGGACTTAGGTTGGCTAGAACCTGAGTCTAAAAGATTAGTGTGTGGTTACCTTGGATTATTCCTTCTTTTGATAACTTCTAGGGAAAACTTCTGTGTGATACAAGATCCAATGTGAAAATTTATGAAACGTGGTCCATGGATGTTGCTGAGGGTTGAAGCCTTCAGTAAGGAAGTGGAAGATTCCTGCTACTAGTAGTAGCTAGTAATCAAATCAGGGGGTTGGTCTCCCTTCCAGTAGGAGCTGGAGAATGAGAAAATTTTGTAACCTTCTACAAGTGGGTTCCTACATACTGGTATGAGTCTGCACCAGTACAAGATTGTAATTTTTTTTTCTTTATATTAAAAAGAAGACAGAGATGACAATAGCAGGTGGTTTTTTCCCGCATTGGATTTCCACCTTAAATATTAATGGTCATGTGTGTTGCTTATGTATGATGGATTATTTTGTTCTTACATCACATGGTTACCTTTTATCTAATTTTTAATAAAGTATTGATGCATTGGCTGAAGACAAACATATGATGAATTAACTGAAACATAATTCTACTGGATGTATGCTAGTACAGGCATGGGTTCCTTTCAGTAAAGTCACATATAGAAATCAAAATATAAAAATAAAAAGTTATCGATTTAAAAATATTGATTCACCCCCCTCTAGGTTATTTTCCCAACACGACCAATCATTGAAACCAATCACTGAATCAATTGAATCATATGAAATCCAAATCAATCAACTTAAACAACCAAAACAATCAGATCATTATAACTAGAATACCAATCAACATACTACACATCATAGAAATCAAATTATGTTACAGCAAACCTGGATCAATGATATGTCAAAACATGTTCACTACTTAATAGTAGTAAACTCGTGTGTGTACGTGCTTTCCATGAATCATACATGTGTACAAATCTTAAACCACTCAATCCTGAAAGTGAACCACTTTCATCCTAAACTAAACACTATGCCATACATAGAACCACTACATTATTCTGAAATAATCACAAAACATTCAATGAACTTCAATCACAAACAACAAGTATCATCATCATTCTTCAGACAATCAATGCTTCATCAAAACATCATTGTTTAATCCCATATCATCAAGAAGACTTCATTGACAGACAACAGAAACACATTAAAACTGATCAGACATCCTTCTCATCAAAACCCTACCTTTTGTACGTGCTTTTCATAAAGCATATCTGCGTGTACATGCGCTTTTCAGGAAACAAAATTGGGTATACGCAACTTACCAGTATCGTACCCACGTGTGTACGTGTCTTCTAGGCTAGAAAACCCATGTACATATCTGCAATTTCTTAATCAAACCTTCGCTCCAACACAAAACTTCAGACATACCCAGATCTCAGCATACACAAAAAAATCATGTGTCAAGACACTATCAACATAGATCAAATCACCTCATAATCAATATTGTCATCTCAGATCTATTGGATTTGATCCATCATCAAATTCTTGGGTGCATACTTAGTTTTAGATCAAGAAAAACATCAATAGCCCATTACATGCATATTTTCTTCAAATCTAACTATTCATAAGATATTCATTACTTGCACACCTTTACCACTTTGATATTCATCTCCTTATATAGCATAGCCCTTATCCAATACCATAGTTAAAAACCATACTCTCGCTGATGGTTTTCTTAGACGGGATCAAAACATCTGTTATTAGGCTCAATACCACAAGGAAATACCATTGTAAGTACCCTTGGTATTTAGAATACCATGGTGTAGAAAATTTACGCATCTTCTCTTCTTCATACCCACGTGCATATGTGACTTTGCTTAACAGAATCCGGGTATACTTCTTGAAATTTCAACTTTTTCATTCCTTTGTTTCTAAACTATTATGCCTTGATCAATTATATTGTCACATGTAGACCCATCTTGTTGACATTTGTATCAAGTTGGTTTCCATGAAAGGACAACTCATCTGGTAGTTTGTCATCAAGGATAACTCATCAGGTAGGTTTCCATCAAGGAAAACATATAATTCATAATTCCAACAAGATATTGAAGAGGAAGGATAAGTTATCCAAATTTCTCAAAAGAACTAGATATGACGTGGAATGAAAATAAAACATGAGCTTCATGGGTGTTATGAGACTTGCGAGAGAAGTGAAGTGGAGGATGTTGTGTTGGTCAAAGTAACTATGTGGATGCTTGTGGTCTCCACAACATGCCATGAGAAGGAAGAGATATAAGATATGGGTGATCTGGGGGTGTGGGGAATATTACACTATGGCAAAAGTAGAAACTCCCCAAATTTCCTCAAAACTAGATATAACATAGAATTGTTGCATTACACAAAGGGACTAGACCCAGTGGGGCCTACGAATTGGTAGGAGATGGAAAATTCCACATAGGCCCAGTAATGACCACGTAGGTGACACAATGGATCGATGAGTGACATGCACTATTCAAGATGATGTGTCAGAGCCACATGGGTCACACATGGGCGTCACATGACAATATCCTACTAAAGTGGTAAGAGTTAATTGGTCAACCTTTAAAAGAGCATAACTTTCAATCCAAAATATGGATTGAGATAAAATTTATATTGCCAGAAAGTTTTCAATGAGCTGAATGTGATGGTGGAAATTAGTTTAAGTTTCAATGAAGTTGGAAATAAGAGTATTTTTGTAACCCCATCTTCACCATGGACCATGAGGGTCGAGTTAAATTATAATTAACACCTTCCATGGCCCCAGATAACATCAAGGATGGGAGAGAGTGTTATAATATATCTAGAAAACTATAATAATGTCGTTGGAGGAAAAATTAACTAATTAATTAAAATATTTAAAACATTTATTCATAAATAATTTATGTAAATTTAAAGGTTGAATGCTCAAATAAATTGGAAGAATAAATTAATATAAAAATAGTAAATTAGAAATAAGGGATTGCATAAGATGAGAAAGGAAGGTTGAGAAATAATTACTCAGTAATTAAGGATATTATTATAATGATAAAAATATATATAGAAAAAATATTATAATAATTAGTTGTTAGAGAAAAAATAATTAATTAATTAAAAGGTTTTGAACATTTACTCATAAAATTTAAATAAATTTAAACGTGAATGTTGAAATAAATTTGAAGAAGGAATTAATACTAAAATTAGAAATTAGACACATGTCAATCACCGAAAAAGAAGAACACGCTCTGGCGATTCAAGCGACGAGGTAGCACGAAGCTAGGGTTTCGTCGACGGGTCGTGTGCAGGGCAGCAGGGGATCAACCTCGGTTGAATCCCAATAAGCAAGGGACAGGGACGGAAAGTTCCTGAGAAGCAGCAATATTTTGGATGTCTGAACCCCTCCAGACACATTCACGAGCAGATATTAACCTGTGAAGCATCCAGCACGGGTACTGCGGCAAAGGAATGGGGATGGAGGCAGGGGGGGGAGAGATCCCCTCCTATAAGGAAGTAATCACAGGTGAAGCAAGGAAAGAGAGAGAAGAAGAAGAGGATAGATCCAATGATGGAGAGACTTCAGCAGCAGGAGCACAAAGAAAAGCAGGAATCCAGAGCAAATGCCTACCACGATCAGCAAATACCCCAAGGTTAGTAATACCGCCTAATACGCTTGAAAAATACAGAGCATATATGAGAGATTATGCTTTAATCTGCAAGTTTATAGGATACTGGCCCGCGGAGAGAGATCTTATGTGATGGATCAATCTGAAATGGAAACCAAAAGGTCATGTAGAGGTAAAGTTAGGAGCAAAGGGGTTCTTTACGGTGATATTTTCTAACTTAGAAGACAGGACTAGGATATTTGAGGAAGGGCCTTACTTCATGAATAACGCAGGGCTGGTAATGAGACATTGGGTTGAATGCTATAACCCGGATAAGGAAAAGATATTAGCTGCCCCAATATGGATAAGGCTCTTTGGTCTCCCCTCAGAATTCTGGAAACCAGATATCCTTCAAGGCATTGGAAACCTAATAGGATCTTTTGTTAAAGTAGCTGAATCAACGAAGAGAGGTAAATATAATACTTATGCTAGGATCTGTGCTTACATGAACATAACTGAACCTCTCCTAGAATCCATTGAACTGGAATATCATGACGAAATATGGACTCAAACCATAGACTACGAGCATATTCCATTTCGATGTAGAAGATGCCATGAGTATGGCCACCTAGCCAGAGAATGCCCTATAACCAAAGCTGAAAAAGAAAGGGAAGCAGAAATCTTGAGGAAAACTGAAACAGAGACAACAAAGAGAGAAGCAGAAGAGTTTAAAGTAGTAAAAAAGAGGGGGAGAAGAGACAACAGAAGAGTGCCGAAAACTAAACAACAGGGAAAACAGCAACCCGAAAACCAAAATAAGTTTAAAGTCCTACAGGAAGAAGATCCTGAAACAGAGGGTAGTGAGGAAGAAGAAGCAGAGGAAATGGAGATAACTGGGGAACAGAAAAGCAAAAAGACAGATCAAAGTCAAACAGAACAGGGAAACAAAACTTTAAGTGACAATCAAGATGATCAAGGTGAAATGGAGATAGATACACAGAACATGGCAGTAGATGAGGAGGAACAGGAAATGGAAAAACTAATACAAGAATGGCGCAGGCTAGATGACCGCTTTATCCCAGAAGAACAGAAAAAAAGATACATGGAAGTCTTTCAACGTTACCAAGACAAAAAAAAAGGGAGCACAGGGGAGAAAACAAGCCAAGGTACAGAGAAACCAGATGTGGGAACGGGCAGAGCAGGCAAAGGTGGCAAAAAGCGAGGAAGAAAACCTCTCACTGAGGCAATACAAGTTGTAGGTGAGGCACTTGTAAATTCCGGAAGGGTAATACCACTAACAGAAGTGTTCCAAAACCCCCAAAAATTGTTAAAATGATAATCACAACATGGAATATACGCGGCCTCAACAGTAGAGGCAAACAACGGTATCTCATTGAGAGACTGAAAAAGGAAAAACCAAGCATCATGATACTTCAAGAAACCAAAGTAAGCACGGAGAAGATGAGTGAAATCTTAAACAGAAATAAAAGCAGGTATGAGATGATGGGA
The DNA here is from genome assembly GCA_031772625.1 of Pinus tabuliformis. Classification (NCBI taxonomy): domain Eukaryota; kingdom Viridiplantae; phylum Streptophyta; class Pinopsida; order Pinales; family Pinaceae; genus Pinus; species Pinus tabuliformis. The sequence goes on from CM062812.1 coordinate 833,972,444, forward strand.
CAAGATGCTTTGGGAAGTGCTGGGGGATTGGTATTTCTCTGGAACCCAGATGAAATCCAATTCACTAACTGGATGAGTTTCCCAAGGATTTTAACAGGAAATGCTCATATTCTAGGTACAACAGAGGAGGTAATGGTAACAGGGGTGTATGGCCCTCATTTACAGACAGAAAAGGAGAACTTCCTTAAAAATTTAAAAGCATTAAGAGGCCTTATGCCAGAAAAACAATGGATAATTGGAGGAGACTTCAACATGATTAAAGCCACAGAGGAAAAGAGAGGAGGGATAAGGAGATTGGATACGGTCTCAGAAAAATTTGGAGACCTAATAAGAGAACAAAAGATGATTGATGTCCAGACCATAAATGGAAAGCACACTTGGAACAATCGAAGAGGAGGAGCTAACCAAATAGCTTCACGCCTGGATAGGTTTCTAATCTCTGAGCAAATAATGATCAAGGATATCTTCATAGAAGCATCAATACTTCCTGTTATAGGGTCTGATCATTGGCCAATTAAATTAGAAATTGACATAAAACGATGACCTCCCAACAGACCATTCAAATTTGAAGCCTTCTGGTTGAGAGATGAGGGGCTAATGGAAAAACTAGAAGACTGGTGGAGAGAAAGTAACCCGAGAGGTAAAAACAAAATGCATTCCTTTCAGCTTAAATTGAAGGAAATAAAGACCAAATTAAAAAAATGGAACAAAGAGGAATTTGGGAATATCCTAGAAGAAAAGCAGAAATTAGAACAGAAAATGGAAGATCTGCAACAAATGGACATCACTCAAGGCATTCAGGAAGAGCGAACAAAAGAAGAAGGAGTGATCCTAAATAAGCTTGAGGAAAGAAGGAAACAAGAGGAAATACTCTGGAAACAAAAATCAAGGGTTCAATGGCTCAGGGAGGGTGAAAGGAATACGAAATTTTTCCACAAAGCCATGGTACAACACCGTCAAGGAAACAGAATATTCTCAATAAAAAAACAAAGAAGGGCAAAGAGTTCTTCAGCAGGAAGAGATTGAGAAAGTGCTAGTTAATCATTTCAAAGACATCTTGAAGGAAACTCAAGTGAACAGAATAGAGGCAATAGCAAAGATAAAAAGAGAAATACCTCAAATTGTGACCAGAGACCAAAACCAGGCTCTAATGAGAAAAATAACCAAGGAAGAAGTGGAGGAGATTGTCAAAAACATGAAGAGAAATAAAGCTCCAGGCCCAGACGGTTATACTGTTGAATTCTTTCAAGCGGCATGGCACTTTCTGGCTGATGAAGTAGTGGAGATAGCAGAAGAAGTCAGGATAAATCAAAGATTATGGCCAGGCATAAACGCCACGCTTCTGGCTCTTATACCTAAAACTAATCAGGCCGACCAGGCAGATGGATTCAGACCCATTGCCCTCTGCAATGTCATTTACAATATTGTGGCATCCATAGTAGCTCAAAGACTGAAACTAATTCTCCCCAGTATTATCTCACCGGAGCAAACCGGTTTTGTTGAAGGAAGACAGATTTTGGATGGGTTAGTGGTAGCACAAGAAGTAATCCATACATTGAAAACAAAGAAGGAAAAAGGTATGTTGATCAAATTAGACCTATCAAAGGCTTATGATAGGCTCAGCTGGAAATATCTAACTGAGATCCTTAAAGCTTTTGGATTCTGTGACAGATGGGTAAATTGGGTATTAAGCATGATTTCTACGCCAAACTACTCTATTTTGCTTAATGGAGCGCCTACAACAACTTTTAATGCAACAAGAGGTCTCAGACAAGGGGACCCTATCTCCCCCTTTTTGTTCATAATAGCAGCTGAAGGTTTAGGAAGATATATCAAAAAGGAATTAAGGGACAGCAACATTCAAGGGCTACAATTATGGGGAACCCGAACCACTGTCACCCATCAACAGTTTGTGGATGACATAATGATATACTGTAAAGCAACTCTTCGTGAAGTAAAAAGGATCAAAAAAATCCTAGAAATTTTTATGGAAGCTACAGGTATGGAGGTAAACAAAGATAAATCCAGGACTTTCTTCTTTAATATAGTGGAACCTATACAAAAGCATCTCACCAGAGTCCTGGGATACCAGTTAGGGAAACTCGCAACCAAATACTTAGGGATAATGCTAGACTCCGCATCCACAAGAATAAGGAATTGGCATCATATTCTTGAGAAAATCAAAAAGAGAATGGAAAATTGGACATTTAGAGCCCTGAACGTAGCAGCAAGGGTGGTGCTTCTCAAAGCCACGCTTCAGGCAATCCCGATATACTCCCTGTCTGTGATGAATGCACCTAAAGGAATATGTAATAAGCTGGTTGAGCTATACAGGAAATTTCTTTGGGGAGGACCAAAACAAGAAAAGAAATGGGCGCTGTGCTCATGGGAGACCTTAACCAAAACAAAGGAAAAGGGAGGCTTAGGTCTCAAAGACCCAGGAATTTTAAATCAGGTGATGGCAGCCAAACTTCGATGGAGATGGTTACAAGGAGGACAGGACTTATGGAAGGTGATTTGGACAACTAAGTATCGTATGCCCAATAACCCGGAAGAAATCATCAGACAGCAAGAAATGCCCAGGGGATCGGATATCTGGAACCTATCAATTCAAAATAGGGAATTAGTAGATAATAATATATTCTGGGAAATCAAAGGGGGACAGATAGCGAGGTTCTGGGATGAATCTTGGCAACAGCGAGGAAAATTGGTTAATATCACAGGAATGCAGGAAATACAAAGAAGAGGAATACACAGGAATCTGATAACGGTAAATGATTATTGGGATGCAGACCAAGGCAATGGGGAATGGAGGATATGGAAACCGCTGGAACAATGGGAAAGGAACCCAACAGAAGAGCAAAAAACAACCTTCAATAAGGAAATGAACTCGAGGAAAATAAGGAACAGAGAAGGTAATGACATACTACGGTGGGGAAAAGAAACAAAAGGGACCTTCACTATTAAGGTAGGCTTACAAGATAAAAACATACCAAGAGCAAGGAGAGGATGATCAAATTTGGAAAAAAATCTGGAGCACAAAGTGGTGGCCAAAGGTTAAATTATTTGCCTAGCTGGTGGGAAGAAAGAGAATCCTAACATGGGATAGAATTCAGAAAAGAGGTTTTTCTGGTCCTTCCAGATGTCATCTCTGTAATTCTGCTGTAGAAAACCAGGAACATATACTTAACGGATGTACAGTGGCACAATATCAATGGGAGGAAACGTTAAAGCTCTTTACTAAAACAAATAGAAACTCAACGGACATAATTCAAACCATCAAAAATTGGGGAGAAGCTGAATTCCAGAGCAAAGTAGTTAACAGAGCATGGAGTGTCACGGCAGGTTTCAATATTTGGAACTTATGGAAGGAAAGAAACTATCGACTATTCAGAGGGAAGACATCAGGGCCAAAGGAAGTGTGGAAGCGGTCTTTGAACCAAATTAGGGAGACAATTCTCGCTGAGAAATGGGATGATGAAGACTGGAAAACGTCGGAGGCAGAATCTGCCATCTTGAAGAAATTAAACCTGGAACCGGGAATGATCTTCCAGCAAGGAAACAAGCAACAACACCCTACAACAAATCAGAGCAGGACAAAATTTAGCAAACCTCCACACGGGTTCATGAAGCTGAATTTTGATGGTGCGGCGAAAGGAAATCCTGGGCCAGCAGGGTTCGGAGGAATTATCAGGAATGACCAGGGGAAAACGGAGTGGATCTACGCGGACAATGGCGGAACGATGACCAATAATGAGGCGGAGTTTATGGCTGCATACCAAGGTCTTAAAATTGCAAAGCGAAACGGTTATAGGAGAGTTGAAATAGAAGGAGACTCCACTCTGGTCATCGACTCAATCAGAAAACTAGTTCAGGGAAAGAACTGGGAGCATGTGGTGACAAGCTAGAGAAGTGTCAGCACAGTCAGAGATATAGGAGAGACATTAGAAGGGATTGAATACAGTCTAATCGCGCATGTCCGACGGGAAGGTAATAAGCCTGCTGACTGTTTAGCAAATTGGGGGTGTGCGGAACACAATGGCAAAGTAGATGACAGTTGGACAACCCAGTCCACGCTGGAAAAATGGGAAGGATTAAGGCAAATGCTGGATAGTGATATTAATGATGCAGGACAAGGATAATCGTTACCCCGCGTGGCTGGGGGGAGGAGAAAATACGTCAAAGCAGGAGGGACGGTGGAAAGGACAACAGGATAGGACCATAAAATCATGGATCGAGGAGACAATTAATTTCACAGCGAAGCAGGGACGAGGCCTAAGGAAAAGAACGCACCCCATAACTTTTTTCATCATGCGAAGTAAAGACGCTCATGGGAGCGGGCAGAAATCCCATCACATAGGTAAAGGTGGCAGCAAAGATATAAGACGAAACAGAGGCAGACGGGAAGACATTGTTAGCTTGAGAAAGGTAGCGAAAACAGAGGATTCTTGTAATCAAGTCACAGAGCAGGAAGAAATTGCTCCAAATATGAGTGATAGGAAGAGGATGGCAGCCCAAAAAGGGAAGCAAATGGCCGAGGAAAGATATCAGGAGCAGCAATATGTAAGCATCGACATCGAGAGCTCTGAAGAGTCGAAATACATGCAAGAAGGTGGTAAGGGGAACCAGGGGGACTGGGGCCAGAGCAGCAGAGATCCGGGTCTGGTTCGGCAAGGAAGAGTGCAGTTCAATAAGAAGCAGGAAGCAAACAGGCCGACCAGAAACAATTCAAACGAAGCCGAAGAGACCCGACCGCCACCCAGGAAAAGGAGAAGAAACAGGACGACCAGCTCTGCCATGCATGCGGCGGAAAAAGCTTACAAGGAGGAGACCAATGAGGAAATCAGGCAAGTTTTGGAAGGGATGGAGGCGAGGGCCCTGGATGAACCTTCAGACCCAGAAATGAATGAGTGGGCTTCTCAATTGCCTGACCCTGGGCATACGCGTGGAAGGCTTACGCTGTATCGTAGAGCCCTGCACACCTATTGGGTGCTCAAGCACCTCCTTGCAAACGCTCTAGAGCAGGTGGCGTCGGAAATGCTTGAGATTGCGCAAGCTTCTGCAATTGCTCAGCAGGAGGCCTCCAGTCTGGCAGAACAGGTGCGTCAACAGACTGAACTTCTCAAGGATATTAGAGCTATGCTGAAGGACCTGCAGCAAGACAAAGCCAGTAGAGCAAGCGAGCGTGGTTTTGCAGAGGAGTAAGAAGCTGGTTCCTGCTCTCTTTCCTAGTTTTAAAATCTGTTAATTTTGCTGAGAGAATTCTGTATTTTTGAAAAATTTCCTTGGTCATGAAGTGATAGGTTTAGAATTTTAGGAAGGCACAGAAGTCTTTGCTCTGCGTCTTTGATAGGTTCTTAGCATTATGAAAGAATAGCTCTCCTTTTGGGTTATTTGGAGGAAAGAGATGTGGTTTTTTTGAGTTTTAGGAACAGGAACCAAACATAAACTTTCTTGACTCTTGGATGATAAGGAGCCAACAGATCTGGTTTCCCTTAGGGGCAGATTGAGGCTCCTTTTTTTGTACTTTATGTTGATATGTTTATATGAATAGAACTACCGCAGCTTACAAAAAAAAAAAAAAATTAGAAATTAGAAATAACAGTGGGTAAAATGGAGAAAGGAAAGGTCATAAATAATTATTGAGTAATTAGATTATTATTGTAATCAAAAAAAATATTAATATTAATATTAATAATAAGAAGAAGAAAATGTATCCTATAAAATTATTGTTGTTGTTGTTTTTATTGTTGTTGATTAGGCAAATTATGGTAGTGGTTATTGTTTATCTAGTATTAATAGTATTAGTACTAAATCGTAGTATTATATTATATTTTATCATATTAATAGATTGTCTTATTCCAAATTAATATAATAGTATTATAATTGATAGATAGGAAGAGAAAACAAATCTTAATTAAAGGATTAAAAGAATACAGAAGAGAAATGAAATGATATGAGAAATATCAAAGGATAAATAAAATATTTTAATATGTAGGATTAAATAATGACGTGAGAAGTTATATATACGTCAACATCTGCGGTTCCGATCTGCGGTCCTTTGCAGTGAACTCTCACGTTCCGATCTGCGGCCCTCGTAAGTTGCTCCGATCTGTGGTGAACTCTCACGTTCCGATCTGCGGTCCTCTGCGGTGAATAACCGATCTGCGGCCTTGCCTACTGGTTCTGCAGGTAACTCCGCCGGATTTTGAATGGATTTTTAAATGATTAATTTTGGACGGCGTAGTGAATGGGACTCGGATCTGCGGCCCTCTGCGGTGAATAACCGATATTCACATATTCCCGCATTTTTCTGATCTTCGCATTCTTCCGATCTGCGGCACTTGTTTCACACCTTCCTGTTGAACGGGACTCAGATCTGTGGTCTCGGATCTATGGCCTTTGGTCGTTCCGATCTGCGATCCTCTGCGGTGAATAACCGATCTGCGGCCTTGCCCACTGGTTCTGCAGGTAACTCCACTGGATCTGTCAGTCTATGAATCTCCGATTGGATCCTGTTACACAAAAATATCGTCACCGTGATTATTTGCAGTCAGTATGGGTCTATCATCACTTGTACTGTCCTCCTAAGCAAGTCTTAGACTTCAGCTCTTCAAGTCAAGCTTTGAAAATGGGAGAAAGACATTAAAAATCAACAAATCTCTAGTTCTACACTTTCTCTCATTGTTGCCTGCGGTCCCGCACCTCCTGTTCACAAAAACTACGGACCTGCCCACTCTGTCCCTAAAGGAGTGGGTGCGGACCCCTGTGAAAGTCAAAAAGGTGCAAGTTTATTCTAAAAAACTCACTTTTGGTTAATTCTATATGATTCTAGAAGGAATTTTGACGTGGATTGGTCGCTCTTAGGTGCTTCATGCATCCCAAAAGAGAAGGGGATAATCCCTTGATGAGAGGAGCTATCCCTTTGAAGGAGGGCTTTATCCCTTTGAAGGACCTAGTAACTTCCCTCCATTGCACTATAAATTAAGGCATTGGGCTGGTTGCTAGAGAGGTTAGAAGCTGAACATTTTTTAGGGTAAATGCTGGTGGAATTGAGACTTCCTAGTTAAGCTTGAGAGGAGAGATCACATACCTTTTTGGCTTCATTGGGAAGAGAGTGAAACTTGTCAAAGTAGAGGAGACTTCTTGTTGGACCTTGGGAGGATCTTGTACAGCATCAAGGCACAGGTTGTAAAGTTCTTCTTTGATTTGAATTAATACAATCAGATTCATTTTTCTCAACAAATTGTCCTATGTCATTTGTTTCATGAATTCCTTGATCATCATGTTAAGTATGCTTTATGATATTCGCTTTTCAGGTGCTATTTTATTTGTTTTCTTGTTTGTGTTTGCAGATTTGCAACAAGGGAGCTCATTTGGATCAAAGGAGCGAGGCTTCCACAAACTTGCATTAGACCCAAGGTAGGCCTAAACACTTGTTTGCCTTTGTTTATAAATGCATATTTAGAGAAAGATAGTTTTTGATTGGCTTGCTTGTCACTAGATATTGTTAGATTCTAGGAAGGTCTATCTTGTCCGCAAGATCGACTCATTCTGTGTGACAAAATGGCGACTCCACTGGGGACTTGATTTTTTCCTTGTTTTTACTTTGACCTGAGAAATTGTGTTTTTGTTTCTTTTTTTGGCTTGTTGTGTGTGGAATTGGGTAGATTTAGTAGATCTAGGATTATTTTTTGTTTTTCATAACTTTGGGAGAGGACCGCACCCTCGGCTTGTGACACAGTGCGGACCTATTCGCACTTTTGCTTTTAGCATAGAGCGGTACCGCACCTGTGTTAACTGTGGGCCTGCGGACCCTGTCAAAATTTTGGAAAACCTAAGATTTTCTCTGTTAGTCAGCTTAGTTTTTGTTTAGGTGTTATTATCCCCTGCCCAGACCTGCGTATAACTTGTCAGAATCTTTTCTTAGGTTAATTCCATTGGTGTTAGGGTTTTAGGTGAAATTCCTAGAAGTTTTGATTTTTGGGTTTGGTTTTACTTTTGGTCTTGTAGTAGCTCTAAGCTTAGAAGCTGTAGAAACCTCAGATCCCCTTGGTTTTTACCAGCCTTCTTATGAGTCTGACCATTTGCAAAATCTACCTTTGCTGAGGAATCCACCTTGTGTTTTCTCTTACGAAACTTTGAAAAAGCTTGTGTTAAAAGTTTGGATTTCATTTTTAGAAAAGAAAACAAAAATTGGTTGTTTTTTTACTGATTTGTGATTCTGGACAAATTAGTCCTTAGTTTGCTTGTAGCTAAGTAAAACATCCTTGAAAAAGACATCTTGTAAGCTTTGACTTCAAATAGGTTTTTATAATTTATAGATCTCAAGATTAGTCATTTCCATAGTTTTGAGTGTTTTATAAAAAAATAAAAAATCTCTTTTGGAAAAAGTTTGTTTTTGTAATGGTTGAGTGTTTTGAAAGAAAAGGGAATTTTTTGTGAAAATAACTAGTTGTCTCGTTTTGAGTGCATTGGAAAAGACAAAAAGCTCTTCTTTTAATTTGTTTGTTAAGAAAGATTTGTGTTTACAAGTATTTGCATTCTCAAATTCTTTCCTAGCTAGAAGTTCATTGAAGGGAAAAGATTGCTTAATCATCTTAAGTGCATTTTTTAGTGATTTCGAGTCGAGTCTTCATACCACGAGTTTCATCTCCGCACCTTTTGACTTAAACAAAAACCAATAAAAATAACACTTAAAGAAAAATCTATCTAGTAATATTTTTATTTCTAGGGCTCTGATACACCAACATAGCTTAGGCTAGTATCTTGGAGTAGGGAGTAATTAACTCTCCAAGACAGTAAAACAAACAAGTAGTTGTATCTTGCGGTAGGAGAGAAATCCAATTGCTGCATTTATGCTCTGGGGAAGCTCCTCTTAAAGGAGAAGCACGAGATCGTTTCCGAACCAGTGTGGGAATCAATCCTTCCTCATTGGGAACGACACCAGATATTCACGTATTAAAAACGGTAAACCTCGGATTAACCATTGTCGAGGAGCCTGGGGTCACTTGTTGGTAAACCTTGGATTATTGCCAAGGAGCCTTCAAGGGGATTGAGCTTGTTACTCTGCCCTTGTGTGTGTATCGGATCGTAGACTATTCCCCCAGGTATATTTGTTTCCGTTGGTAACCTTGGTGACCATATTCTATAGGATTCTTCCTAAGTTGACAGTGGTGGGAAGATCCCACTGTACCTGGAGCAAATGTCAGCTAAACTCACTTGGATTTTCTGGGGGTTCTCTTCACTCGAGACGGTTTAGTGGAGGAACTTGAGAAAAAGTCGGGGTCTGTGGGCTACTAGTGTTATGCCTGCGAGCCCCCGCGCGCGGGTTTCTAGCCTAAAAACCCTCTAAAAAATGAAATAAAACCCTAAAACACAAATTGAAACGGATGAAATTGAAGAGTAGGATGATGTGGATTACCTGGAGGAGACGGCGTTCGATTCCGACAGATGGATTTTCCGCAATCTTCACGGGAAGTTTTTGAACAAAAGCACTATTTTCTCACCCAAATATTCAACGGTAAAAATGAATTGACGAAACCCCTTTTTACAAGTTTTTTATAAATGAATTGTAAATTTGTTTATGTTTCACTTGTCAAAAATAAAGAGGTACTTGCCAGAAATGGTGGGGGAAAAGAGAGAAAAATGAGCCTGTTTGTCATACTTTGTAACCACTCTTGAGCACGACACTTTTATTCACCTGGGTTGGGAAATCCTTTGCCTAACAGTTGATCAAACCACATTGAAAGTCTTTAGTCGGTTTCTGGGTATTAACTTTGGATCAATTGTCACCAAACCATCTGTTGTGTTGTTATGTGTTCAAGAGGTCACTGCCAATAAGCCATTCATCTGCAAAATATCTGTCATCCATCTTGACCATCCCTGAGTCAGTCCTTGCAACTAAATTTCCTCAACTTGATCTATGATTTCGTGTTGTGGGCTTGCCTGCGATGGACCACTTTCTATCGACTTCAGCTCATTATCTAGAAAGATTATCTAGAAATCGTCAGTACCTTGGGATCTGCATGCCTCAATGCAGGTTTCTCGCCTTTGACGACAGGTTGCATCATTGACCTTCGATCAAAGGATTCCGTGAGATGTTCGACATCAACACATCTATTCACATCTCATGGATTGTACTGGGTACTTTGAGAGCCATTGACATCGCTGGTGGTTTCTCTCACACTTGTTAACAGTTTACATCATTGACTGGTAATCAAGTGGTTTCTACCATGTTCGACTTCAACACATTCATTCGCATGGATAGAATCGTACTGTTTCGAGAAGTAGAAATGAAGACCCTGGATCTAGTTTCCGCAATCCAGGCTGTGAGGAATTTTGTATTCATTATATGGTGGACTATTCATAAACAGATGGCTGCGTCCATACTGTGTCCACATGAGTCTACACTTGTGATGTATTACAAGATCATTCCTATATCAGAGCAGTAGTCAGTTTTCTAAGTCAGTTTTCATCTGAGTATGGGAATGCCTACCTCAACAATGATATGATCTCATATATATATCTTGCATTGAATGTTTTTACAGGTTCCGACCGGGCTCTCCACAAGATGATCCTCGAAATGATAAAGTACTTCACTCTTCCTAAATGATAAATGAAATCCTCATCTACTACAGACTTCGCACTTTAGGGGGCAATCTGTTACACAAAAATATCATCACCGTGATTATTTGCAGTCAGTATGGCTCTATCATCACTTGTACTGTCCTCCTAAGCAAGTCTCAGACTTTAGCTCTTCAAGTCAAGCTTTGAAAATGGGAGAACAACATTAAAAATCAACAAAGCTTTGGTTTCGCACTTTCTCTCACTATTGCCTGCAGTCCCGCACCTCCTGTTCACAAAAACTGCGGACCTGCCCGCTCTGTGCCTAAAGGAGTTGGTGCGGACCCCTGTGAAAGTAAAAAAGGCGCAAGTTTATTCTAAAAAACTCACTTTGGGTTAATTCTAGATGATTCTAGAAGGAATTTTGATGTGGATTGGTCGCTCTTAGGTGCTTCATGCATCCCAAAAGAGAAGGGGATAATCCCTTGATGAGAGGAGCTATCCCTTTGAAGGAGGGATTTATCCCTTTGAAGGAGGACCTAGTAACTTCCCTCCATTGCACTATAAATTAAGGCATTGGGCTGGTTGCTAGAGAGGTTAGAAGCTGAACATTTTTTAGGGTAAATGCTGGTGGAATTGAGACTTCCTAGTTAAGCTTGAGAGGAGAGATCACATACCTTTTTGGCTTCATTGGGAAGAGAGTGAAACTTGTCAAAGTAGAGGAGACTTCTTGTTGGACCTTGGGAGGATCTTGTACAGCATCAAGGCACAGGTTGTAAAGTTCTTCTTTGATTTGAATTAATATAATCAGATTCATTTTTCTCAACAAATTGTCCTATGTCATTTGTTTCATGAATTCCTTGATCATCATGTCAAGTATGTTTAATGATATTGGCTTTCAGGTGCTATTTAATTTGTTTGCTTGTTTGTGTTTGCAGATTCGCAACAAGGGAGCTCATTTGGATCAAAGGAGCAAGGCTTCCACAAAATTGCATTGGACCTAAGGTAGGCCTAAACACTTGTTTGCCTTTGTTTATAAATGCATATTTAGAGAAAGATAGTTTTTGATTGGCTTGCTTGTCACTAGATATCGTTAGATTCTAGGAAGGTATATCTTGTCCACAAGATCGACTCATTTTGTGTGACAAAATGGCGACCATGTTGGCCAGTCTATTCATTAAGCAGGTTGCCAGGGTAATTGTTCCAACCGCCATTTCTGTATTGAACTCTTCGACGTTGGGCTTCATCACCAACTAGTGTTTTCAGTATGGAAAGTTACTGTTTGTGTGTGTTTGATCTCCTAGATTCTTTAGGCGTGTGATTCAAATTTGTTTGGTTCTTTAGAGGCTTTAGGTGGTTTTCATTGAGATTTTACTTTGTTTGTGTGTGAAGTAGTTAAAATTTTTTAATCATGGCTGAATTACCGAGGAAGTCCCGTAGACTTCGGGGCCAACCTCTTGAGTTTTTACCGAGCCAGCCTGAAGGGTTAAGAGCCCTCGTAACTCCTAGAGACAGTAGAGTTGTGTCACCTGAAGAAGGAGAGTCTTCTTTGGTGGTACATCCTGATTTTCAAGCTTTAGTAGCAGATTATAATCCACAATCAGTGTCTGTTTCCGAAGTTACTGGTAGCTTTTCATCTACTAGTGATATAGGTGAGGAACCTGAAATATCCGAGCCTGAAAGTGAATTTGCTGCTACTCCAACATTGGGGTTTACCTCTCCAACTTCTAGTGGTCCTGGTTCACCCAGGGTAGAAAGAATAATTACCCAAAATCTTCCTTCTGGACTTATAGCTATCGAAGAACTTGCTACTCCGGAAGAAGTAGGCATCCCTATCCTTGAAAATCAACCTGCTATTGAACTAAGGGAGCGTGAATCAATTCTTTATAGTCCACCTAGGAGCAGCGCTTGGTATCTTTCATTGACTAATTTTTTGGAAAACCCAGGGCTAAGTTTTTCACCACCTCATGTTCCTTATCACCCAACACCTAGAGGTTACTATCCTCCGTTAAATATGTCAAGACAGTCGTCCATGTTTACTCAATCGCCAGAATCCTTTTTGTACGGTGATCCTTCTGTTCCCTCTGGGTATCAGTCACTTTCTGGTACTTTTGCGGGAGCATCTCCTCAACCCATTGAACAAGGGTTATTAACTGGAAACAATGGTACTAAGCCATTGAGTGTAGAAGATATTCTCATGATGTCAGGTACTATTCCTAATCCTCAACCTCAAGGTGGGCAGTTACCACCTGGGGGGCAGCCTCAAAATCCTCAATTATCACCTGGGGGGCAACCTCAAGGTACCCAATTTGCACCTGGGGGACAACCTCAAGGATAGTACATACCTATGGGACAGTACGTTCCTCAAGGTCAACCCCAGACTCAATATGTACCTCAAGGTCAACCCCAATATCAATATGTACCTCAAGGTCAACCCCAGTATCAGTACGTGCCTCAAAGGTATCAACCCCAAGGTCAGTACTTGAACCAAGGTTTCCATCCACCCTCCGGTCAACCATATGTTCAAGGAATGGGAAATGTACCTTTGAATTATCAACCCTACCCTCAACCCGGTTATGGTCCTCAATATTCTCAACCTGTTATGGGTCCGTACCCCGAAATGAATTTAGTGTGGGATCCATCGCAAACTCAACAAGTCTTGCAATCGAATGTACAGTTGTCATCTCAAACTGGACAACCCTTAGTTTCTGGTTCACCCCAGCAACCTGTCCAGTCTACTATTCAAACTTCTGTACCTTCGGTAGTTTCTCAGCCTGGGCCTAGTACGCCTCGTAGTCCGCCTCAAACGGCTATTGCAACTGCTGCAACATCTGTTCAATCTACCCCACCTACTTCTGGAGTACCGACAGCTCCGGTTTCTATTATTCTTGTATCTACTCCTAAGACATCTTTACCTCAGTCTGGATCCACAATTCAAACTTCGGTTTAGATGCCTGTAGGACAACCTGGTTCAAGTACGGTTGTCACAAGTCAACCAAAATTTACTTATCAACTGTACCAGGGACAGTACCAATTCGGTCCTGCTGTGCAGCAGCCAGTCTATCAGTATCAACCGTACCCTGGGTATATATATCAACAACCCCAGTACGGTCCAGTTAATCCTGGTTTTCTAGGAGGATACAATATCCTTTATGCAATTCATATTCCTAGTTATCCTGGATATCCTCCTCCTGGGGCTAGTCTCATGACCCAGAGTTTTAGGGACCCTAATCGTCAGTTACCATTTATCACAACTTTGGACTTGCCTGACTTGTAGTGCCTAAGGAACAATCCCATTAACTATCTTTCGTTTTGGCCGCAAATGCCGAATAAGTTGCCTAGTGATATTCCTAAGTTTGAAGGCAAATCAGGAGAGGACCCGTCGAACCATGTGATGACTTATCACCTCTGGTGTGCGTCTAAGTCCATTTCAGATGATTCAATCCATCTAAGGCTTTTCCAGCGCACTCTAATTGGTCTTGCGGCCAAGTGGTACATTGAGTTACCGCGATGCACTTTTTATAACTTTAGTCAGTTAGATACCTCGTTTTTAACTCATTTTCAGTTGCCAGTCAGATATGACAATGGCACGGAATTACTAACTTCATTAAAGCATTCGACGTCCACTTACATTTCAGATCACATTCATGAATGGAGATGTCGACGGCGTTTAGTGAAGGCTTTTATTCCGGATCAGATCTTAGCTGAATGGTTTGTAAAATCTTTGTTGCCAAAGATCACTGAGGATGTAGCTAAGGCTGGAGTCGTTACTGAGGAGCAAGTAATTGCTCAAGCATAGTACCTTGACTTAGTTTATACTCAGTCAGGTATGTTACATGAGAAAATCCCCGATCTTCCTAAGCAAAATCAAATCACTGTAGCTCCTTCAGGGTCTCATGCCGCTGATGGTATGATTGGTACGGTTAACACCAAAAGTCAGAAGAAGTCTTCCAAGAATTCTTCTCCTATCATAACCTTGCCAGATTCCCCGACAAGAGATTCTTCCGCGGAGATTTCTGCCGATATTCATGTTGTAGAGTCATCTATAGCCAAATCAAAACCCGGTGGTAAGAAGAAAGCGAAGAAGAAAAATAAAACAGATAAAAATTCAAAAGAGAAACCTGAAAAAGTGGAATCAAATGATGAGAAATGCAAACCTCATTATCCTTGTCTCATTTGTGACGAAGAGCATTTTACAAGAGACTGCCCTCATCGTGCAGAGGTTGCGAAGATTGTCAAAGGTTCCCAAACGCCTGCTGTTTTGAAGGATCCTTTTCCAAGTCAAGACAGTAATATGATAGGTTCTTCCTCGAGTGCCAATGAAGAACCCATACTGATGATGTCCCATGTTAGGATTGCGACTCAATCGCATGATTATGGTAGTAAAAGTCCTGTTGATGGTAAAGAAGCAGAATCTTCTCATTCTAACCCATCAACCTCAGCTCCCGGTTCCAATCCACTACAGATCGAGAAACCTAATCCAGACTTAGTAATCAAACCGCCCGCCAAGGGTATACTTCCGAGAGCGGCTCAGAACTATAATATTGTTGAGGATTTAGCCGTTTCACCTTCAGTAATGTCAGCTTTGGAAGTGCTGCAATCATGTCCAGCACAGCGTAAATTACTTTTGCCGGCTATAGGAGCTGTTGACGTTCAGGACTTGAACCTAATAATTTTCGATCTAGAAAATAGTACACCGCGCTTACCTCATCAAATGGCTTTCCAGATCCCAGTGATAGTCAAAAACAGACCTATTCATAGGACTGTGATTGATGAGGGAGCCTCAACGTGCATTATGTCGCTACAGTGTTGGAGATCGCTTGGTTCTCCTTCACTAAATCAATCCCCGATGATTCTAAAGGCCTTTGATGGACGTGGGTTTCATCCTTTGGCATTCTGCAGGATTTACCTATAGGGGTTGAAGGAAAAATCGTTAATCTAGATGTGGATGTGGTTGATGCCCCGCTAGATTACAACCTTCTCTTGGATCGTAGTTGGTCTTATGCTATGACAGCTATCGTTATATCGATCTTTCGGGTTATAAAGTTTCCTCATAATGGAAAGATCGTAACAATAGACCAGCTGGCTTACTTTTCGTTCGACCCCGCCTCTTCTGAAATCATTCAACATGTCAGTAAAACGACTATCCCGTATAAGAATGTTAGAGTAGGACTAGTTAAAGATGTTGGTTTACTGGGAACTTTTCCTTTTCCTCCAATCAATGCATCGTCTTCTTTTGCAACCATTCATATGATTTCGTCAGACACCATTGTTTATGACGATCCTTGGATCGTACCTTCTGAATCTGAGATAGACTCATTTGGTGATGTTATGCCTTTGAGTCCATATGAAATTGCGTATGAGGTCGTGCAATCGTTTTCCGACCCATCTTCAACCAAAATTGACTTAATGAATGTGGTCCGTGAGGAATCACTTTTCACATCAAGCTCGGATTCAACAACATTTTCCGAACTTGTTCACTCTGATGAGAAAATTCGTGAAATCCTATGTGTAGATGATTTACCATGGGAAGATCTCCATCACAAATCTTCGTTCTTACCCGAGAATGATCGTTTTGAAAATGATTTTTCATCAATTTTTACAACTGAATATGTTAAGGAACCTCATAATCCAATGAAAAATCCTGATTCAGAGTTAAATTTTTGAAACATTTCTCAAACTTTTCCTATTGACATTTCGGTTAAGCCTGGAATTGTTGAAAACATTCATATAGGTGCCTCATGTACAGAAGATGAAATTCAAATATATAAGACCCTATTTCAAGAATTCTGCGACGTGTTTGCCTGGTCATATGAGGAAATGCCAGGAATTGACCCCGCAATTGTTGTTCATGAAATCAAGACTTACCCGAACGCTAAAGTCGTCCGGCAACGTTTGCGTCAGATTCACCCAAGAAAAGCTGCTGCTATTAAAGCAGAAGTTGAAAAATTACTCAAAGCAAGTTTCATTTATCCGATCCCGTTAACGGATTGGGTATCGAATATTATTCCGGTTAACAAAAAGCAAGGGACAATAAGAATATGTATCGATTATAGGGACATTAATCGAGCCTATCCAAAGGAAAATTACCCAACTCCCTATATCGATCAAATCATTGATGATTGTGCCGGCAGTGAAATATTTTCCTTCATGGATGGTTTTTCCGTATACAATCAAATCAATATTCTACTGTCGATCAACCAAAAACGGCTTTCATTTGTCCATGGGGGACATTTGCTTATTGCAAATTACCTTTTGGGCTCAAGAATGCCGGGGCAACTTTTCAAAGGGCCATGTCTTATGCGTTTCATGACATCAAGCACATTGTGCAACCCTATCTCGATGATTTGCCTGCTCATTCATTACATCGAGCTGATCATCTCATCCATTTACGAGCAATCTTTATGAGGTGTATGCATTATCGGATTAGGTTGAATCCACACAAGTGTGTTTTCTGTATAGAAACAGGTCGATTGCTGGGGTTTGTTGTTTCGAAAGCCGGCATTCGCGTCAATCCCTCGAAAGTTGAAGCTATTGTCAAATTGTCTCCTCCTTCGAGTCTTCGCCAAATCCAAAGTTTGCAAGGGAAAGAAAACTTTTTACGACGATTCATTCCTAACTACGCCGAGGTTACAAAGGATTTTACCTGGTTGTTGAAACAGAATAATCCATGCTATTGGGATGAGATAGCTCAGAAATCTTTTGATGCACTAAAACACGCGTTGACCCATGCACCGTTATTGCATCCCCCCAACTACAACCAGAACTACTTCTTCTATCTCGTTGCCTCTCATTCCACCATTAGAATGGTCTTAGTTCAGGAAGATATATTACCTTAGTCGAACTTTAAATGCAACTGAGCTAAAATACTCACATGTGGAGAAATTGGCATTGGCAGCTGTTCAAGCTATCCAACGTTTTCGTCACTACATTTTACTACGTAAAACTACAGTAATTTCTGATTGCAACCCTATGATCTACATTTTGACCAAGCAATTGTTAGGGGGAAAGTACTCCAAATGGATTGTGATCCTGCAGGAGTTCGACTTGGAATTTGAAAAATCTAAGTCTAAGAAATCTTTAGTTTTTGCGGAGTTAATGTGTGACTTCCCGCGTGCAGACACAGAAACTGTGGTGGAGGAGCCCATTGCGGACGAATCCTTGTTTCTAATCAGCACTTTAGATCCATGGTATGGGGATATCATCATTTATCTCTAGACCCAATCCTTTCGGCCAGAAATTTCAAGGTCAAAACGTCGAAAAATACGACTCCAGTCCCAACAATTCAAAATTATTGGAGATATTCTTTATCGTCGTGGGGCGGACTCTATTTTTCGACGTTGTTTAACTCACGAGGAAGCTGAAAGGGTTCTAAATGATTGTCACTCTGGAGTGTGTGGCGGTCATATGTCTAGGTATGCCACAGCCCAAAAGATATTGTGCGCTGGCTACTTCTGGCCGTCTTTTTTTAAAGATTGTATTAACGCGGTCCGAAAATGCCACAACTGCCAAATTTTTTATCGAAATATGCGTGCTCCACCTGCTCCTCTCCGCCCTATAATTGTTGTTGGTCCTTTTGACAAATGGGGTATCGATTTTATTACATGTAACCCTCACTCGGCCGGGGGGCATGCGTATATCATCCTTGCGGTATATTATTTTACCAAGTGGGCTGAGGCGATGCCTACATTTGAGGCAGACGGCAAAACAGCTGCAATTTTCGTGTTCAATCATATAATTACTAGGTTTGGTGTTCCACAAGCGATTATCACTGATCATGGGCATCATTTTCAAAACGTTATGATGACCGAACTTACAGGCCAGCTTTGCTTGCGTCACGATAGTTCAACTCCTTATTATCCACAAGCTAATGGTCTGGTTGAATCCATGAACAAAGTTTTAGTCATCATGATCCGACGAATCATTGGGATTCATCGGTCGAATTGGCATAACATGCTATTTTCAATGCTTTGGCCATATCGAACCTCAGTAAAAACGTCAACAGGGTTCACTCCTTTCCAACTAGTTTATGGTCTGGAAGCTGTGTTACCCATTGAATGCGAAATCCCGTCATTGCAAATGGTGATCGAGTTACTTCCAGCCACTTTCGAAGAGGAAAAGTGTTTGTTATACTTGGCTCAATTGGATGAGAATCGACGTGATGCTGCATTGGCGATCGAAACTCACGCAAAACGTATGAAAGCTCAGTATGATCGAAATGTGACCCCTCGAAATTTTTTGGAAGGAGATCTAGTCTTATTGTACGATCAAGCTAATGATAAATTAGGCGCTAGAAAATTCATTCCTATGTGGCATGGTCCCTATGTTCTCAAGCGAAAGCTAGCAAAAGGGGCCTATGAATTGGTAGACTTTGACGGGGACTCTTTAGGTAAACCCAGAAATGGTCTTTACCTGAAGAGGTATTATGCTTAAAGAATGGGTATGGAGATTTTTAGTTAGGATAGTTTTCTTTCTAGTTGGTGTGTTTTAGTTTTAAAAGTGTGCTTAGCATAGAGAGTGTTTTTTGTCATTATTCCTGCTTATGTTGGTTTTACTCTTGATATTGCAGATGTCGATGCCTCTCCAAACATACATTGGTTTCGCTGATGGTGCTTGTCGTAATACACGGAACATTTCTTCCGCAGCCTGGGTTATCTATTCTCCCTCTGACGAGTTGGTATCTATGCATGGGGTAAGCCTTGGTCAAACAACGAACAACATTGTCGAGTATAGTGCAGTGATTGAGTTATTATCTGAATCTATTTCATTTTGGATTCGGATTTTGATAGTGAGGTTAGATTTTGAACTCGTTGTATTACAGCTTAATAGAGTGTATGCCATTAGAAATCCAGTGTTATTGAGATTATTTTTGAGAGATTGCTTCTCAAATGTTAAGTAGACATTTGCAATAATCATACATGTAAATTTAAAAGAATTCCATAACATGATTTACAAGATAAGCCGGTAATAGTGATATATATATAGGAGTGTGTCAAAATATACATCGTCCTCGATCATAGGTTGAAAAACACCTTATGATTGGCAAAAATGATAAGTACAAAAAGCAAAAATGTCATATGTCTCTACAATTTGCGATCATCCTATCACTGGTGATGATATCGATAAGAAACCACTGTACGGGCCACCTTACAAAGGAACCTCCTAAAAGGTCCTAGGACCCCAATCACATAGCGTTGTAGTCGACGAGGAATGTCATCTATGACGGTCTCTAGAATTTCCCCTGTCAAGCGCTCTAGATGAGTCTCCAACTCAGCCAAGGTCTCTGTTGATTCGTCCTGTGGGGCTGGCGCCGCTGCAGCTGGTTGTTTCCTCTCATAAGGCCGGAGAGCGGCTGGTCGCTGTGGACCCACATCTGCATTGAAACTTTTACTATCAGTTTTGGGACGACATAAAAACAAAAAAAAATTAAAATAGGAAAATTTTGAAAGTGATTTTACCTGAATCATCCCATTGCTCTCCTGGTGGAAGAGCCATGTCTGGGTCACCGCGAAAATCTACCCCAGCATAAGGGAATTCCTGAATAGCAAAAACCTAGTTTTCCAACTAATGGAAATACTCAGGTTTGAATCAAACGACCTCTGTCCCCTCGTCTGGATGACGGGCCATAACTGCAACCCATCGCATCAGTTTGGGCTCTTGAGGAAGCCCAGCTCCAACAGTAAGGTGTTGCGGGACCAACATTGGGACCCTCTCCAGACCAAAGCTCACAATCAAAGCCCCATAACCAAAGGTCTTCAGTTGTCCGTTCTTGGCTCTAGTAAGTTGGCCTTTTACATTAGCCAACATAGCATCGCACCAGTTGAAGATGGTGCCTCGAAATCAGTCAAATGCCATCCACATCTGGGATCCGGTGGCAATATGTAGTGCAGCACTCCCGCAAAGTCTAGTGACAGTAAACGCGATCAGCATGAGTTCAGGACGGGATATGGTTTTAATGTCTATCCCTTTGTCTCTAGCCTGGCTGTTGTAGAACTCTAGCCGGATGCTATCGACAGACTGGCCACCTGGCCTAGTCCCGAATAGAGTCAAGTCTTCGCCTCTCTTAGGCAAACCAGTCAAAAAGTATATATCTGCCGGCTCAATTTCGAGCTGGTGGCCACCAATGAAGAAGCACTGGTCCTGTATGCTCCACCTGTCTACCAGCCACTGCAAGAAGTCCACCCGGGCCCTCATGCCAGGTATGGCCCAGAATTTGTACAAGCCACATGCCTTCAATGCATCGATCGAAGGTTGGTGATTCAACATGGCAAGATCCATGTCCTCATGCTCCCGTTCTCGCCAATCAAGCATGATGTACACTCTGCATCCAACAAAAAGGCAAATTAGAATGCAAGAAATTAATTTGTTTGGGTCAATTTTGAGAATTTTTGGGTTAAAAACCCTTGTTGCGGGGTCCGCACCCTCTCTATTAGAGACAGTGCGTGGGTCCGCACCTTGCCTTCATGGAAGGTGCGGACCCCTGACTTTTTCCCCATTGAGAAAAAGTCGGGGTCCGCGGGCTGCCGGT
The DNA here is from genome assembly GCA_031772625.1 of Pinus tabuliformis. Lineage (NCBI taxonomy): Eukaryota > Viridiplantae > Streptophyta > Pinopsida > Pinales > Pinaceae > Pinus > Pinus tabuliformis. Next base: position 833,993,538 of record CM062812.1, read on the forward strand.
GTTATGCCTGCGGGCCCCCACGCGCGTGTTTCTAGCCTAAAACCCCTCTAAAAAATCAAATAAAACCCTAAAACACAAATTGAAATGGTTAAAATTGAAGATTAGGATGATGTGGATTACGTGGAGGAGACGGCGTTCGATTCCAATGGATGGATTTTCCACAATCTTCACGGGAAGTTTCTGAACAAAAGCACTATTTTCTCACCCAAATCTTAAACGGTAAAAATGAATTGACGAAAGCCCTTTTTATAAGTTTTTTGAATAAATGAACTGTAAATTTGTTTATGTTTCACTTTAGAAAGGTAATTTTTGCAGCACTTTTATCCATCTCAAACAAGTACGAGTAATGTTTGCAATTTTTGTTCAGGATAACGGATTGTTCAGGTGAAATCGATCATTTTCGACGAAAAAACATTCAGAGTCACCTTTAAGCTCTTTTCTGACTCCTAAAACATGAAAAGATCGCCAAGTTTTTCTTTTTAAACTCGTTAAAATGGAACTAAAAAGACGGTCCACTTACAGCTCTTCTCTGACCGTAAAAACATGAAAAGATTGCCGGATTTTTGTCGTTTCAAATTCGATATTGGTTATAAAACGACGTGTCATTGATCGCGTTTTTACTTTTTGGATCAGGGGCACTAATTACGAAAAGTACTCCTTGGCCGCAAATATCAAGCGGTTCTCTCAAGTATTATTTTATACTTTTTCGGGCTTGGGAGACACAAATTTACAAAAAAGGTCAACCCTGGAGTTTTCTTAAGTTTTTTCAGACTCTATAAAATTGAAAAACGCCAAGTTTCTCCTATTTTGGACTCGTTAAAATTCCACAATAAAGGACCTGTTCAATTACAAACAGGAACAAACCACTCCTTCTTAGGGTTCGAATTTAAACTAAGCTGGACTCATCCGAAGGATGAGCTTATAATCAAGCAAATGTTATCCTCCTCAAGCTTGTCAAAAATAAAGAGTTACTTGCCAGAAATGGTGGGGGAAAAGAGAGAAAAATGAGCCTGTTTGTCATACTTTGTAACCACTCTTGAACACGACACTTTTATTCACCTGGGTTGGGAAATCCTTTGCCTAACAGTTGATCAAACCACATTGAAAGTCTTCAGCCGGTTTCTGGGTATTAACTTTGGGTCAATTGTCACCAAACCATCTGTTGTGTCGTTATGTGTTCAAGAGGTCACTGCCAATAAGCCATTCATCTGCAAAATATCTGTCATCCATCTTGACCATCCCTGAGTCAGTCCTTGCAACTAAATTTCTTCAACTTGATCTATGATTTCGTGTTGTGGGCTTGCCTGCGACGGATCACTTTCTATCGACTTCAGCTCATTATCTAGAAAGATGATCTAGAAATCGTCAGTACCTTGGGATCTGCATGCCTCAATGGCAGGTTTCTCGCCTTTGACGACAGGTTGCATCATTGACCTTCGATCAAAGGATTCCATGACATGTTCGACATCAACACATCTATTCACATCTCATGGATTGCACTGGGTACTTTGACAGCCATTGACATCACTGGTGGTTTCTCTCACACTTGTTAACAGTTTACATCATTGATTGGTAATCAAGTGGTTTCTACCATGTTCGACTTCAACACATTCATTCGCATGGATAGAATCGTACTGTTTCGGGAAGTAGAAATGAAGACCCTAGATCTAGTTTCTGCAATCCATGCTACGAGGAATTTGGTATTCATTATATGGTGGACTATTCATAAATAGATGGCTGCATCCATACTGTGTCCACATGAGTCTATACTTGTGATGTATTACAAGATCATTCATATATCAGAGCAGTAGTCAGTTTTCTAAGTCAGTTTTCATCTAAGTATGGGAATGCCTACCTCAGCGATGATATGATCACATATATATATCTTGCATTGAATGTTTTTACAGGTTCCGACCGGGCTCTCCACAAGATGATCCTCGAAATGATGAAGTACTTCATTCTTCCTAAATGAAAAATGAAATCCTCATCTACTACAGACTTCGCACTTTAGGGGGCAATCTGTTTCACAAAAATATCATCACTGTGATTATTTGCAGTCAATATGGGTCTATCATCACTTGTACTGTCCTCCTAAGCAAGTCTCAGACTTCAGCTCTTCAAGTCAAGCTTTGAAAATGGGAGAAAGACATTAAAAATCAACAAAGCTCTAGTTCCGCACTTTCTCTCACTGTTGCCTGCGGTCCCGCACCTCCTGTTCACAAAAACTGCGGACCTGCCCGCTCTGTCCCTAAAGGAGTTGGTGCGAACCCCTGTGAAAGTCAAAAAGGCGCAAGTTTATTCTAAAAAACTCACTTTGGGTTAATTCTAGATGATTCTAGAAGGAATTTTGACGTGGATTGGTCGCTCTTAGGTGGTTCATGCATCCCAAAAGAGAAGGGGATAATCCCTTGATGAGAGGAGCTATCCCTTTGAAGGAGGGCTTTATCCCTTTGAAGGAGGGCCTATTAACTTCCCTCCATTGCACTATAAATTAAGGCATTGGGCTGGTTGCTAGAGAGGTTAGAAGCTGAACATTTTTTAGGGTAAATGCTGGTGGAATTGAGACTTCCTAGTTAAGATTGAGAGGAGAGATCACATGCCTTTTTGGCTTCATTGGGAAGAGAGTGAAACTTGTCAAAGTAGAGGAGACTTCTTGTTGGACCCTGGGAGGAGCTTGTACAGCATCAAGGCACAGGTTGTAAAGTTCTTCTTTGATTTGAATTAATACAATCAGATTCATTTTTCTCAACAAATTGTCCTATGTCATTTGTTTCATGAATTCCTTGATCATCATGTTAATTATGCTTTATGATATTGGCTTTTTAGGTGCTATTTAATTTGTTTGCTTGTTTGTGTTTGCAGATTTGCAACAAGGGAACTCATTTGGATCAAAGGAGCGAGGCTTCCACAAACTTGCATTGGACCCAAGGTAGGCCTAAACACTTGTTTGCCTTTGTTTATAAATGCATATTTAGAGAAAGATAGTTTTTGATTGGCTTGCTTGTCACTAGATAGCATTAGATTCTAGGAAGGTCTATCTTGTCTGCAAGATCGACTCATTCCGTGTGAAAGATCCAGAACTGCACCCGTAAGCGCTGGATCTCGGCTCCGCCCTGCCTACTAGTTCTACAGATCTAGATCTAGGGGGCTAGGTTCTAGATCTAATCTTTTGCTGTTAGATCTAGATCTAATCTTATCTTTTGCCTTATTTTTCTGTCGCTGGGTTCTACGGGCAAGTAAAATATGGCTCTTAGCTTCGCGAAAATAGTTTTTGGCTCATCCGCTTTTGGAGGGCAAACTCCTACCCATATCGTCAGTGAAGCCCAAGCTCCCACTATCCAGGTGGTCCAGGCCTCACTCGAGGAGGTTTTGAAGTTTTCTGAAAGTACCCTAATCTGTCGGTTCAATTTTTTTTGGTTGCGGCTGACAGCTCTCCACAATTGGATCTCGGAGGTATGGAAGCCTGTCATTTCTGATGAAATTAATATCTACCCCTGTGCTAGGGGTTTCTTTATAGTAGATTTTGAAAATCCTGAAAGAAAAGAATGTATTTTAGATTCCGGCCCTTGGTTTTGGGAAAAATCAGGCCTATTCATGAAGCCATGGAACCCATCATTCGATCCCTCTACAGCAATCATAACCTCAGCACCAGTTTGGGTGAGATTGCCAAGCCTACCCTTGCATCTCTGGAATCTCTCCTCGCTAAAAGCCATTGGAAATGCAATTGGCAAATTTTACTGCAGGTGCCCAGAAACGGAGGAATATACCAGAACCACCTATGCATGCATCTGTGTTGAAATGGACTTCAGCGCCAGATTCCCAGCTGAAATAAACCTAATAAGTAAAGACTATGTTTGGAACCAGAAACTAGATTATGAAAGTGTCCTCTTCAGATGTCGAGCCTGCTTTGAGACAGGCCATCTAGCCAAAAATTGCCCAAAAGCCTCCCAGAAAAATTCCACTAGAAAAAACCACCACAGATCTACATGGTGGGAAGGAGCACAAAAAGAACACTACACTGTCATCAAAGAAGAATACTATAGAGAAAACTCTGAATCACAAGAAATCGGGCAAGAAAGAAACAACTATCAAGACAAGCAGGGAGAAAGCCCCGCCCAACAAATCAATAGTGATGAGGATTCGAATATCGCACAAAATAAATCTTCATTTAACAGCAAAGTAGATCTCCTAGACCAAACTTCTTCTCCGACTATCTTCAAAAGGATGAACACAATAGACCGTGAATCTAAGATACCAATGTCCCAAGAACCAGAAGAGATGACGGAGATGCAAGATAAAGGAAGTTGGAAGACCGTAGAGAAAAAAAAGAAAAATACAGCACCAATCTCGCCAAGAAAGACGAGGAGCCAGATAATTAAAAACTAAGAAAATTATGGGTCTGATAGACCAATTTGGTCTCAGTGGACGTTAACCACCACCATCATCATCATCATCATAAATATATTAATAACAAAAAAAATTAATGTCAACAATGTGGTTCATAAATAAAAGATTTCAATACATGTCTTAAGTAAAATATTTTAATATCAACTATGTATATACTATATAAGGAAAATATATCCCTTTTATAGGGAGATATATGAAGTAACAACAATAATAATTTTATAGGATACATTTTCTTCTTATTATAAAAGAAACAACAATAAATTCCTCAAGATTTAATTATAGGAACTTGATCCAGTCCTGAGGAATTTTTTCTTCCTCGGTTTTGACCTTCCTCTTCACCCTAGAAAAATATTCCGGAAATTATTCTCTTTGAAAGAAATCTAAGAGCTTGGAATCTGAAATTACAGGGCTTGGAATATCTAGGATGTCTTCCAATTCGTAGGGGACGTCATTGGGAATTTCAAACAACATTTTTAACAACCCTAGGTGCTCCTTGATTTTTATAAATGTGGCATTGAATGTGCCATCACTTTCTCTTAATTTCCTTCCTCTGGGACATATTTTCAAGTTTTGTTGTATTTTTCGGTCATCATCTCAATCATGCATGCCATTTGTAAGCCACCTTTCCCGTGGAGTGGGCAGTAAATATGGAATAGCTTGAAATGAATTTTGATAATTAACTAATGTGTGAAGTGTGTGATGTGTCAAAAGGAGATGGAAATACTTGATTTCTATGGCTTGTAGGTCATTCTTTTTGTCTTTTACGCATATTAGCTCTGTCAAATTCACATGCAGGATATTTTTGTGCGTTGGATTTCCGAGCTGCTTCCTCGTAAATAAGTGTTCTTTTCTTCTGGATTTACTGATCTATGAAATCTTACTCTGCATGTATGTTTTGTCAAATGTTTCTTCCTAGACACATGTCGACCTCTCCCTTCATCTTCTACATATTTATCATCATTGTATAGTTATTCTTCAGAACTTTATTTCTCTCTTAGAATTTTGCGTAATTCAGTTGCCCGCTCCATAACGATACTCGATCTAGTCGCTAGATGTATCCCTAAAATTGGTTTTTATTTAGATTTCGACTGTTATGTTGCTTATTTCTATAACTACTGTTTTTTTTATTTTATTATTTTAATTTGTAATAGAAAAAAAAGAAAAGTTCACAATACATTAATAATTTTTATTTATTCTCTTTATTATTAAGAAATTAATATTTCACATGTTAGTTTTTTAGATTTTCTATTCATATATGTATACCTAACCTAAAGTAATTATTTTTATGAAATGTATTTTTTTAAACGACCACCATTAAAAAGATTCTTGAAAAGGTGACCTTGTAGTGTCTTTAGTTGGATTGTTCCTAATGGTCGTATATCTTCAATAAAAAATGGAGAAAGCAATGCGATTTCATGTTTTTGGGCTTCCCATTGACTCCACTGTGATATAGTAAGACTAAATTGCCAACTTGAAGGTTGCTGTGAACGAGTCCCCTAGAGTCAATTTTGGGGTCAAGAGCCCAAGTTTTGGGGCAGAAAGCCCAAGTTTCTGAATAAAAAGTGTAAAGTCTCCACATTTTGTGGTTGCGAAGCGTGAAGATGTAAAGTGTCGTAAAGGGTTTCCACCATTTGTTCATGTAAGTCATGTCGGCTTTAGGAGATCTACCCATGGTCCGCAGACCATGGGATTGTATAAAAATGGAAGTCTTAGAAGAGTCTAAGGAAGTTTTTAGTACAGTCAGATCTTGATGTTGATGTAATGGGTTAGTAAGAGATAAGAGTGAAGATTTTTAGCGTAGCAAAGAGGCTCTATAGTTGTGTGCGTAGAGGCCTAGAGTAGAAGTTGCAGCTGAGTGCGCAAACCCCTACACCTAAGTGCATAGGGTAGTTAGAGTCTGTAAGAAGTTCTGAAGCATTAATAAAGAAGATTGTTCTGCAATCATCTGTGTTTGGTCTATTTACTTCTATTATGCGATTATGTTATGCTGAAAACTGGGCTTATGATTTAATTCTATATTGATGCACAAATCTATAAGTTTTACTTTGTTATATGAACGCAAGTAATAATATCTCTTTACACGAGGAATATCTTAATGCATGTTGAAGTTATCAGATACTTAAGCCAATCAGGGTAAATAAAGAGGTAAGAACATTTACATAAGTGCGTAAGTAGATAAATCACCTTTTTAGGGTCCACGAAGGATGATTGCAAACCTTCGCGAAGGTATGAAAACCGAATAAGAGAAATATATATATATATATAATCTCTAAAAGGCTTATCGACTATGTGAAGGCAGGGTTAGGGTAAAAAATGACATCACTAGCATCTATGGTTGCAGAAAATTGGTTCCTACATCCCCCCATACTGCTTAGGGTGAGACTTTAGTCTGCACTCCATGGATTGATGCCGAAAGGGATTTTCTTGGCTAATTAACGTTGAACCTAGTTTAGGGCCCACTAAGCCAACAAATGGTTCTGTTGTCAAGACCAGGATCTGCATAAAGAGATGTGTGATGTCACATCACTGGGATCCAACTAAGAAGGAAATTGAAGACTGGTTGGATAGGAAGATCCACGAACTCGTAGTGCAAGAAAACAGAAATCCGTGATTGATGAAAGAATAGTGGTTGGACAGATATCAGTACACGGAGATACACAAAACCTTCTTCTATTTCTTCCCTGTTGAATTATACGAGTGGATCGCTAAATTGGCATATGGCCAAGGAAGGTGGAAGCTTGATGGTCTGATAGTGTGGACCCCGAAGTTAGTGTAGAGATTGGAAGCCTCTGAAGATAAGATCACACACATTGTCGATCACTGGCTTGATCGTATCATAGGAGGATTCATGACAGAGTTTGCGGTCGATACTTCAATCAGTTACAGCGAAGCAGAGCGCTGCTTCTTCAAGGGACTGGGAGGTAAGTATTTAAGGTCTTTAAATACTTGGATTAAGATGATGTTGTGTGAAAAGAGGGTTATGAAGTTACCTTGATGTTTGGATCTACGCGAAGTGGAAAGATCTTCAGGGGTAGAGGGAAAATAGGCCCTAAATATAGCCCACTAATTGGACCTCCTCTGAGTGATGACAAGGAAGTAGCACATAGAGCGTTGTTCAGTTAAAAAGACAAGGGTTCCCACAAATACCCCATCCACCCACACCACCTCCATCTTCACCTCCGTCGCATACACCTTCATCCACACCACTGCCACCTCCACCACCGTGCAATGTGGTGAATTAAGTAAAATTTCCTGTGTTCAGGGGGTCGAGAACCAGGGACCCAGACCAGTTTTGGTTCATCACAAGCCTGTATGGGAAGCTAAATGTATAACGGATGATTAGATGAAGAAAGATATTTTGGTTGCTGCTTTGCAAGAATGCTCACTGACGTGGTACATTAAGTATTATACTAATAACCCAATGGCTTCATTAGTAGATATTCATACCGCACTGAACAAGGAGTTTAGTAGGCCTAAGTTTAAAGCACAATTGATTGTGGGATTCAAGGAGATCATGATGAAGCCTCATGAGACACCCTGGGATCTCTATCAAAGATTGAAGTGCACAATCTACAAAGCTAGCATGAATCTTACAGATGAGAAGCTCCACGATTGGTTTGTAGTTTTGCTCCTACCTCATCTAAGGGTTGCTTTATCACAGCAAAAGATTGGGACCTACGCGAAAGCCATGGAGATTACAATGAGATTGCATGAGATGCCGATGTAGGATGCTAATTTTGGAGTTCATCAAACTCGTGCAGTTGCAGAACCTTTTCTTAGAGTAACAAAGTCTGAAGAAGGATAGAGCAATTCGGCTAGAGGTGTGCAAAGAAGTTTGGTCCTTGAAATGTAAAAGCCAGGGGCATGACAAATATCACTGCCTAGTCTTCGCGAATTATGTTGTAGCAGGAGTGACGATGCCTTTGAGTCTGGAAGCTCAAACAAGGCCAAGTATAGGGCCCGTGCTATGGTGTTCTATCTATCAGGTGGCTGGAAAACATGTGACTAACAATTGTCACCTACTGCAGAAATTTGTACTGACACCACAAAAGCTCTTCTGCAACTTCTGTCAATCGGTCGGTCATGATGAGTGTAAATGTCATATCTATGAGCTAATGATGGATAGAATGCTCACATATAGGGTGCAGGAAGAAACTCAGTCTCTGGGTCAAGGCACTGGGGGAGCACGAGGAGGACTTCAGTGGTGCAAGCGAGATCGAGGTGGAGGAGGACCTGGTAGAGGTCGAGGACAAGTGATTTCCTATAATTGTGGGGGACCAGGACACTACACGTGAGAATGTACAAACGTGACGCGCCTGTCATGCAAATATTTCACTTAGTTTGACCACGGGATAGAAGACTGCCCAATATTATTAGCTAAGATACGCGAAAAGGGGGCAAAACCTCAGCAGCCTACCCAAAATCTGCAGATGATGAGGGTTGAACCCCCCGAAGAGGATCCTAATGTGAAAATTGTGCTACGAAGTGGAATGATGACTGGCGAGGATAAGGGAAAGAAGCTTGAAGAAGGTGAATGGGTCCGCAACTCTCCAAAAAATGAGGTTTTCTTTGATTTGGAGTGCGCGAAGGAAACCTTCATGGAAGCAAAGAAAAGCTTCACTGAGGCTTATACCTCAGGAAGTTAGGATAAGAATTCTAAATAAATGGACCCATCCATGCTTACTACATTTTTGGAGACCTATATGAAGCTGCTACGAGATAGAAAGGCCGTCAAGGGATTATAGGAGTTGATCAATATGTGTGCTGGTAATACTCCTGACGGCCCATGTGTGGTTAGAAAGATTGGTAAGCATAAGGCAAGAATAGGGAGGGACCAAGTCATTCTGGATCAAAGGTTCGACGCAAACGTTTTGCCTAAATAGACATGCGATAGAATGGGGAGACCTACGCTCTAGTGGTCTCCCATTCAACTGAGGATGGAGAATCAACACAAGATTATCCCTATGGGAAGACTACAGGGAGTGACGGTCGATATCGAAGGCCTAAGCGCGTTGGCCAATTTTGAAGTTATAGAGATAGTGGATGACAAGAATCCTTACCCTGTGCTCTTAGGGATTGAATAGGCTATCGACATGAATGGGGTGATTAATTTGAGGAGGCAGATGATGTCATTTGAGAGAAAATCACTTCGCGTAGTAGTACCGTTGGACCCTACATAAGGACCGCGCTACATTGAACTAGTCCGTGATTACGAAAGTGACGACGATTTGGACCAGATTTATAAGATAACGGCACGAGATCAAGATTGGGTGAATTTGATAGATGATGGGTGTCTTGCATGGGACCGTGAAAGCTCCTACATGTCAGACTCAGATGAGAAATTGGAACATTTGCAGAATAGATTACACGAAGTATCTACGTTACGATTTAACATGGTGACCAAATCAATGTGCTACGTATCTTTGGAGGTAAGAAGTCTGCCTTACTATGATGGTTTAACTAATGTTGAAAAATTTCTAGATGCATTTGAAAGGGAAGTGTCGGAGAAGCATCGCTTCCAAACCTTGGACTTAGAACTGCAGGCTACACCTGCAAGATGGTGGGGTACGCATAAAGACAACTTCGATGGATGGCGCGAATATAGAAGAATGATGAGGGTGCGATTTGGTCTCCCAAAGGGGAAATTCACAGAGAAATATAATGGGAGTGATCCGCGTGATCACTTAGCCAAATGGACCTATGCTTATGGAGCAAAACTGCAACCGGAGTGGATGCATCTATTCTGTCACACCTTGGATGTAATACCTATGAATTGGTACCTGGAGACAGAGCTCAGCCATGGCACAGATGAATGGGATGTTTTGAAACAGGGATTCTTGATGACATTCAACTTTGAGGATGGATTTGAGTGCATTGATGAAGCACTACAAGAGGTCAAAGAAACAATCTTCAGAATACTGCAGGACCTCTTGGATTCAATTCAACCGGATTGGACCACCCAGTTGTGCCACGCCCTGGAGTGCTACATTGTAACAGTTGAAGAAGAATATGAGGATGTGAGGTGTTAGGGTCCTATAATAATAGGATTCATAATTTAGAATTGGCTATGGTTATTCTTGTAATATTGTACATACTTTTTCTTTCTGCAAAATGTTTTCCCATATTAAAATTAAAAAATGTAAAGAGGTTATGTCCTAAAAGAATAATCAAAGGACAAAAAGAAAGAAAAAGATCAAAAAAATAGAAAATATGAACCCCAAAAAAGAGATAAAAATAGATCATGAAAGTGTGCAAATTCAAATGCCACTACTTTTTACTTTACCTTGCAAAATAATATTGTGTGCAGCTTGTCAAAAATGCCACAATCCATGATGGTCAAATAGTTTAATCTTGGTTCATTCATGCTTTAAATTTCATTTTGATAGATAGAGAATGAAGATATAGCCAAAATGTTTAATCTTGGCAGATCAGTAGTTAGGAAGAGAATAAAAATGCACTGATTAGTTTAATCTGAGCCATTGGAAGTTATAAGGTTAGAATTATATATTTTTCTTATCAAAAGAAAAGGAAATAAAGGGTCAGTAAGCTCAAATGCACCCAATGAATGAAGAGAAAATGTTACGGTAAATAAAGGGTAGGTAGAAAAGGTTTTGCAAATGCACAAGGTTGCTAAGTCAAAAAGCACATTCATTATGCTTAATCCTATGTTTCATGTGCAGGAAGAATTGTGAAAGAGAAAGGATATTCGCCAAAGCTGGTTTACTAATTTCCCCTCATTTCACTAGACCCCCACATATTTATTTGCTAAGTTCCCCTAATTATCCCTTCAATACTTGTAAAAACCCTTTCTGTTCATTTTTCCCTTTTATTCCCTTGGTTTCACACATTTCCCTAGACATTACCCTTAAAAATCATCCCCCCTTCCCAAAATCCCTTTCCCTAAGTGTGAAACCCATTCCCATTACAAACACTACATTTCCCCCTTATTAATTTCCCCTTTTCCCTTTAAAAAACCCACAAAACCCCTTTTATGCTCATTTATTTACTATACCCCCGCATTATATAATTCATCTCCCCCACATTATAATTTCTCGACACCTTTTTTAACCCATCAACCCTTGGTCTAGTTAAAAAACCCCGCCATATATCCCATCGTCCCACCTTTATTAACCAACAGCTTATATTAAAAATCCTGTCATTAACTTTTAATTAATTACAATTCTTTTTAATTAAACCCTAGGCCCCAACATCTACTTTCCCAACTACGTCCGTGCAACTTCACTACGTGATATGCCTCTGATCTCCCACCCCCAGATCCAACAGTGCATAGCAATATCGCACAGATTCATTGTTCGATAGTTAACATCCCGAGAACACGTGAGATTTGCAGTTTTGGTCGGGCACTATTCTACTACATGGCGGCACCAGGTTATACCGCGTGCTCGCGAAAAATACCGCCTTCTATCCAAAAGCAGTGCGATATCACACAAAACCACCTCCCCACCTAAAACCAAAACTGCCCTCTGTTCATTCAGTAATACTCACACCAAAATCTAACCTTTATGGGTTAAAAGGCCGAAAAAGCCCCAATTCGTTATTTTCGCTCGTTTTCACTGTAAACCTCTGCTAAACCAATTCTAACACCCTGAGCCTCTAAGAAACCAATTTAGCCACCTTTTGCCACTTGAAGACGCTGCGGACACCAATTTGAAGCAGCAAATAGCCATTTCAAGCCTCAGTACCCTCTGCAGCTACCACATAACCCCTTCTATGCACCAAAAATCATCAAATTCCAGGTATTGAAAGCACTAGAACGGCCCTATAAATTTGAATTATAAAAAGTAATTCTCAAAGGTTAATTAATTAAATTAATTAAAAAACCTTCCTGAACTAAAGAAAATCCCACTGTGCAACCAGACCCCTTTTTACAGATTGAAATTACCCTCCCACTGTTCCAGACCTTCAGACCTTATCCCTAAAAAGCCACAGAAAGACTAATTCAGTTCAATATACCAAATTATGGCTTCCCAAACTTCTCTGGATGTAAGACCCCTGCAAACCCCTCACCTGGATATTGATCACCTTGCATTAGCCAACAGAGAATTTCAAATCAAGGACATTGCTTCCCCTACCTACCTACTAAAACTCCACTGCTGGAGTAAAGACAAATTTTTGAACTAGAATAATGACATTCACCTATGGGAGTCCAACTTGCCCAAGTACTTGTTCCCAGAAGTACGCCCAATCCTAGAAATCATCCACTTCTGCCAAGCTTGCTATATTTCCAGTCAAAGAGCCATAGTCACCCCTGACTAGCAAGTTTTATTCACCATTACTATAGAATCAATTAATCAAATGTTGTAAATCCAGCCAAGCCCCAATGAGACCCCACTCTCCATCGAAGGCTTACTTGAACTCTACATCAAGCTAGACCTTCCCAAGATGTCCCAGATTTTCCAAACTTTCTTCATAGAGGAGTCTCACACTCCAACAAATATTCCTCCTTATGTTGCCATCATTTTTTCTGAGACAGGCAGACAAATTATAACTTGCTCTCTTGCATTCTAGGGTACACCATAGATGAACAAGTGGATGACGTTGTCCTTTATTTCCTATCTATCCTTTGCCCAGGCAAGCCTCCTTTTACAATTTTCAACTATGCTCAGTTCATAGCAGACATAATACATGAACATTTCATCAGACTACCAAATGAGAGAGTCTTCAAATATTCATTAGTGTTATTTCATATGTTCATGTACTTTTAGTCAGACAAATTTCCAGTCAGCATTCAGAAGTTAGACACCAAAGGCAATCCAAGATCTGTCATCTATTGGACACCATTGATCCAAAAATACTCCACTGTTTTTTCCTATAACGACTTCATTGATTCATTTGTCCATCCAATTATAAATATGCTAACCAGTAGCTATCAGCTCAGGATCAGTCAGGATATTAAGAGAGTTTTACAATTGGAAAATAATAGTAGAGTGGGAGAATGGTATCTATACCAGGACCACACAGAAATCAGAATATATGAATGCCAATTATCTCCCTACAAGTTTCCCAAATACCTCCCCATGAGGATATTTGCATTAGAGTACTTTATGCAAATTATAAACTTGATGAAGTCAATTTCCTATCAACTAGGAAGAATACCCAGTTTAAAATGAAAAACTAATTGGGCCCCTTTATTTGTAATAATAGGGAAGCTGAACCAGAGGTAGATATAATTTTGAAGCAAATGAATTTCAAGAACATTTTTATGTGGAAATATGACCCTCATGGAGTCATAAATAAACTAAGGCTCAAAGTCAAATTGGGTCCATTCATACATCATCCTAGGCCAGACATTGAGATATTTGCCAACCAATCAGAATGGTTGGAAAAAACTTTGATAGATATGGACAATACTATGGTAGATGTGGAGAATACATTAATAGATGTGGAAAGGCATATTGATACTAGTTTCTTTCTGTAGGTTCCAGCCCTAGAAGAATAGATGAATATTCCTCCTACTTTGCAGACTCCAGCCAATGAAGACAGAAATGCAAAAAGAACCAGGGAAGAAGGTTCGAGTTCAGGAATGGACACTATAGATGACCAATTTGAGATCAGTTATAGGAAGAGTCCCAAGCGTAATCCTGTAACTGAACAAGAAGACACCATTGACACAATGGAAAACACTAAAACAATGTTTGGAAGGAGTAAAGGCCCAACAACTTCAGAAGAAGCACACCAACCTTCTACATCAAACACCCAACTTATTGAGAAACAACTCAGCATTGAAGTCTCTTCATCCAGCAAACCAGTGGATAAAGAGAAAGATATTAAGGAGAAATACAAAGAAATTAAGTTGAGGAATGATACATTGAAGGCTGAGACTTATGCCCAATACTTCAAGAAAACACCTGCCCATCAAAATAGGTTAATGTCTGCCTTTGACATTAAGACTAGGAATATGCAAATGAAATTCATGCAACCTACAGTCCAGCAGCCAATATCATCAATAGACTATAAGAAAACAGATTTTGAAGTTTTGGCCAGGGATGTTCACCCCATTGACCAAATTGAGTTCCATAAGCAGGCAGGTGAGATGATCTATTCCACCATGACAAATAAAGCTATGACTATGCACAAACTTCAAAGTTCATTGGATAATATCACTGCATAGTACAAGCTGGAAAAGGCCTCCTCACAGGCCAAGGACAACAGAATCAAGTCACTGGAAGACTTGGTCATTGAGCTTGGGTATAATCCCAATGATGTCAAAGCTGCAGAGAAATTAATAAAAAAGAAGAATGAGGATATTGTTGCTTTAAAGAAGCAACTGAAGCTACCTCATTCAGAGCATCCACAAACCAAGGAGGTCCTTGAAAGCCAAACCCAACAAGAGGAGATGATGGACCTCATTCTCTAATTAAATGATCAATAAAAGGAAATGGAGAAGGAATTGAACAGTTTGATAGAGTTTAAACGGGACAGCCTTGAGACAGCCACTGCCACTGCAATTCCAACAGTCACTACAATAGTACCATCCACCTTGGCAGCTTCATTAGCCCCCACAACACCACTAGCTATAGCACTTCTAGCTACAACAACATCTACATCAGCAACAGGTTCCACAACAGCAGCAGCTCAACCAAGTGATGAGGCTAGCAAATTGGTCAAGGCAATGGAGGACATGTCCATTCAGACCACAGAGATAAATAAACTTAAAGAAAAGATAACAAGTCTAGAGAATGAGAATAAACTTGCACATATTATGCACAAGGATGAATTTCAGAAGTCAACCAGGTTGACTGAAATAATGAAGAGCTTGGAAAAAGAATTGACATTAAAGGAGCCACCTGGCCAAGCTAAACAACAACTATGGGCCAATATCATTGACTCTGTCAATGATATTTGGCCATCTATACAAGTCATCTTTGAACAAAATGAATTAGTTAAAGAGGCTAGAGAATAAATTCAAAGAGTTAAGGCTAAACTTGGAGACATGCCAAAAGAAGCCACCAGAATAATCCACTTCCTTAACTCTAAAAATAAATATGAATTGCAGGAGCTAAACATAGCTGACAGGACTGGAACCATACTAGAGGTGAAAACAGTGCTCACCAAGAGGAATTTGATGATGAGCCTTGAGGACAAATGCCAAACCGTGTAGCTTTCTATAGACACGTTCATGGTTAAGTTTGATGCTTTAAGGCAGAAAGGTCTTCCAAATCCCTTGGTGATAAATGACAGATTGATGCCACAGGAAGATTACAACAGAAAAATCAGAGAGGTGGCAAGAGATCAAGCCAATAATTCCTCTATGAAGGTGATGGCTACAAGAAAGGTTCTGTACCAAAATTTTGAGAACCTATTCTACCTCCAGCATGAGGTAAAACACCTTTTTGTGAACAGGCCCACCTTTGCTAAGTACAAAGAAGCAGATGAAATTTATAGAAAAATGGTAAATATCAAATTACCAGATTCAGACACATGGGAAAAGTTAAATGACTTACTGTGAAAATACACAGTAAAAGTGAAAACAGCACTGTGAAAGAAAAGTGACAGGTCAGCCAAATGAAAGAGTATCAGGTGAAAGTGTATCTATTAAAAGGGAAAAGTAAAAAGAACAGCCAGCGTAGAAGACCAACAGCAAAGGAGAATAAATAGAAAAGGTCAAAGCATAAAGACATCACAACCAAATAAACAAGGACAGCTTACATCAGTTGAATATCTATCTCTATCTTCTTGCATGAAGATATTTCTTTTTCCTAGATTAATTCCCAAGATAGTTTAGGATATTTTGTAAACTACTTTTGTATAAATACTTCATAATTCGAAGTATAGAGTGTCGATTTCTTGACATTACTATAATGGTATTGATCTGAAACTTGAGGGTTATTTGTACCAATTTTCAAGTCAGCAAAGTGGACTGAATAATAAAGAGATTGCATTACAGGATTCATGTGTTGGGCCACTTCAGTGAAGTACTTTCTTTTTGTCAAATTGTTATTTTCTTAAGTGTTTCACAAACTTGCATGTTATCTAAATTGAATGAATTAACTGGAATTATATTACAGAATTTTTTTAAGGACACTCTGCCGTGAACAGTTAATCATTTTAATGGTTTCTACTGATATCCAGATTAGGGAATCCTTCATTGCTCCCTAGTTTCGATTGACCCCTACCATTTCCTTCATTATTTGGTTTGAGGAACCCTTAGTTGCTCCTTGACCCCAATTGAAAACCACTTCACCATCCAGCCTTAAGATCTGAATTTACTCAGCTACCTTGCCTTGTAAACACTATCTTTAGAACTTGATCTAGTCCTGTTTGCTTGACACTTGACCCCATAGCCCAATGGTAAAATACATCCCTCTATCCTTCTAAGTCAGTGATTTCCACCACCAACTCAAAATAAAAACCCAATCAAAGCTTAAATAACTAGTCTAAAATCAATTAACTAAACAATGTTAAATCATATAGAGAGAGCCCTCTTTGAGCATTAGGAAGGCTAGATCCTAATCTCCAAAGTAGGTTTGTGGTTACCTTTATTATTTCTTTCCTAACAAATCTGGAGAAATTTTGGATTGATAACACGAGGAACAGTAATATCCCAGAAATAGAAGGACACTGCAAATTTGAGGGGGCGCGGATGGAGAACCCAGATATCACCGCGTAGCTGAAAACAAGACAAGTGAACATCAGGATAGAGGCAGAAACGAAATTTGTGAAGATAGGGGACTACTAGGATGATGTTATGGTGGATAAGGTCGCTAAGTTTCTCTATGAGTACCAGGACTTGTTCCCTACGAAGTTCTCAGACTTGAAGGGGATAATAGGGAACCTGGGAGTTATGAAAATTACGTTGAAACCAGACATGAAGCTGATCAAGAAAAGTCCTTACCACCTCAATCTAAAGTATAAAGAAAGGGTCTGCTTAGAGTTGGATAAGATGCTTACCATAGGTATTATTGAACTGGTGGAAGAGTCTGATTGGGTGAGCCCAATAGTAGTTCAGGAAAAGAAGCAAAAAGATGAAATAAGGATATGCATAGATCTCAGGAAGTTGAATGATGCTTGCATGCATGATCCCTTTCCAACCCCATTCACTGACGAAGTGTTGGATAATGTAGGAGGATAGGAAGCATATTCGTTCACTGATGGGTTCTTGGGGTACCATCAAATCAAGATCGCGCCAGAGGATAGAAGTAAGACAACATTCACAACTGAGTGGGGATGATTTCAGTATACTGTAATGCATTTTAGACTGAAGAACGCATCGGTGATCTTTTCATGAGTAGCCATCACGACATTTAAGGACTTCATTCAAAAGTTTTTGGATGTATACTTTGACAATTGGACGATGTTTGGGCTGGTGAAATGCCATGCAGCCAGCCTACGCTTGATGCTGGATACATGCTGAAGGTATCAGTTCACGCTCAATTTGAAGAAATGTTTGTTCTGTGTTCCTTTCTGAATCTTGTTGGGACATGTGGTGTGCAGACAAGGATTAATGGTGGACCTAGCTAAGATAACAGTCATAATTAATCTAGAGGTGCTAAGAAGTGTGAAATAGTTGTGCACAAAGTTGGGGCATGTGGGATACTATAGAAAGTTCATCAAGATTTATGCCCAGATTACCACGCTAATGGAGAAGCTGCTGAAGAAGGATGTTACATTCTATTGGAATGAAGAATGTCAGCAAAGCTTAGATGTGCTAAAGGAAAAGATTTTCACCACACTGATCCTAATCTTCCTGGATTGGAAGAAGGAATTTCATGTGCATGTGGATGTGTCATGTATTGTGATCGAGGCAGTACTGACACAGGCCAGTGAGGGAGAGTTGGATCACCACATAGCATTTACAAGTAGGAAGTTGTCCAAAGCTAAGAAAAACTATTCCATGACAAAGCGCGAATGTTTGGCTATGGTGTACGTGCTCCAAAAGTTCAGACACTACTTGCTAGGTGGACAATTTAAGATGTATACAAACCATTCTGCATTGAAGTACTTGGTTAAAAAGACTATGTTGGGGGGGAAGATATGCAGATGGTTGTTGTTATTTTAGGAATACAATTTCAAATTCATTGTGAAGCCAAGACAATTGAATGTAGGGCCAGATCATCTATCGTGCATCGAAACGGGAGAGGACCCTACTAATTTGGAGGAAGGACTGCTGGATGCGCAGCTCTTTGTAGTGCGTGTCGCGGACAATCACTTTGCAGATATCATACACTTCTTGATGACAAGGACGACTCCAGAAGGGTATACTAGTCAACAAAAGGAGTTGGTAGTGCGCGGGGAAGACTTTTCTGTCATTGCAGGACATTTATATAAAATGGGCTCGAATGGGATTTTGCAACATTATGTACTTGAATTTGAATGAAACATCATCTTCGCTAAAGCTCATGGAGGAGCTATGGGAGGAAATTATGCAGGAAAAGAAATAGCACAAAATATTTTACGTGCTAGGTTGTGGTGGCCGATGCTCCATAAGGATTCCAAGGCTTATTATAAGGCATGTGATGCATGTCATAGGACAAGAAGGCCATCGGTGAGGGATGAGTTGCATCTAAATATACAAGTGTCATTACAGACATTCGAGAAATGAGCCATTGATTTTGTAGGCCCGATTCAGCTTTCAGGAAAGAATATTGGTGCATGGTATATCATCACCACAATAGAGTATTTGACTAGATGGGCGGAGGCGCAACCTGTGAAGGACTGCAAGGGCAACAATAGCGAAGTTCATCTTTGAATATGTGTTGACTATGTTTGGTTGCCCGAAGATTTTGATGAGCGATCATGGTACACATTTCCTTAATGAAACGATCAGCGCAATGATGGAGGAATTTCAAGTTTATCATCAGAAGAGTACACCATACCACCCGTAGGGTAATGGGATGGTGGAAGCATTTATTAAGATATTGGAAAACACATTGACGAAGATTTGCAATGCACAAAGCAACGATTGGGACATGTGCATACCTGTGGTGTTATGGGCTCACAGGACTACTTGCAAAACGCTGACTGGACAGATAGCTTTTAGGCTGGTTTATGGTGTGGAAGTTGTGATGCCAATGGAATACATTGTACCTAGTCTACGCATCGCAGCGTTCACAGGAATGGTGGATCGCGGAGCCCTAGAGGAGCACCTTGTGCAGCTGACAGAACTTGAAGAAGATAACTTTTTGGCTGGGTTCCATCAACAAGTTCAGAAGGAGCGCAAAAAGGCGTGACATGATCAGCACATCAAACTATGCACCTTCAAGGTAAATTATTTGGTTTTATTATATGACATCAAGTTTGAAAAATTTCCAGGAAAATTTCAGATGCTTTGGCTGGGGCCCTATGTCATCAAGGAGATTACCGATGGTGGAGCATTTCAACTGGTGAAATTGAATGGAGATCCATTTCCCAGAAAGGTAAATGGTAGTCGATTGAAGCCATACATGGAAGATCCGGCTAGATGACTATATGGTGGAAGTAGACTCTTAGTGCTCCAGGT
Source organism: Pinus tabuliformis (assembly GCA_031772625.1). Lineage (NCBI taxonomy): Eukaryota > Viridiplantae > Streptophyta > Pinopsida > Pinales > Pinaceae > Pinus > Pinus tabuliformis. The sequence continues at coordinate 834,013,405 of CM062812.1, forward strand.
AGCTGAAAGGAGGCACGGGACTATAAAATACATTGCTTGGTTCATAGGGCTGCGCGACTGGGGGACTGTGCAGGGTGGAAGAATGTCACAGCATCAGCAGACGCATGAAGGGAACTATGCTATAGGAGGAGAGACCACACAAATCAGCTAGAAAGTGACCGTTATGGTCATTATTCATGATTTGACAGTGATAAAATGGCTAAGAGGAGCAGGGGGGCAACATTTAAGATGGAATTTAAATGCGAGATCTTTGAAAATCTACCGTCAATCTAGCATTTATGAACAGATTTTGGGGGGAATGGTCGGATTTGAATTTGAATTTTCCTATAAATTACAGATGACCACCCAATGAAAAAACAATTTGCATTTTGAGAGTTGATGTGTCGATCTATCAGTTTAGCATGAACCCTGAGAGTTTTGATGCTTTGGTGGTCAGTTTGGTGTTTGACATGTTGCCTAAGGAAACCTAGGAGCTCCTTAATAATCTAATGTCAACACCCATGGAAACTACAAGTGCTAGAGGATTGATAGCCTTTGAGGGATCTGCCCCTAAGTTCGTAAGTGTGTAGGTTCTGGTAGACGTGCCAAAGTCACCGAGGTCGCCCAGGATGAGGCCTACGAAGACAAAAGAGGGGCATAAGATGAAGAAATACAAACAGAAAGTGACACAGCTAGTGCGCGAGTCGCCAAGGAAGCACCAGAACAAAGAGGAGCCCACCGCGCAAGAGGATGGCAAGGTGGTAAACCTAGAATCCGATGAGCATGTAGATGAAGGCGCAGAGGATATTGATATCAAAGGGGTAGACCCAATCTCAAAGCTACCTGAATACATCCCTCCACACTGGGGTAAAGTGAAGGCCCTGAAGCACCCAGATGAGGGAAAATTTATGCTTAATACACCTCTGCTACTCGATCAGATCACATTTGAGGGTCCGCGCTTGGCACGTGTCACACATGTGAAGTTAGAGGATTGGGACATTGCAGATACTATGCAATTCCGCCACCTAGCTACTAATAGTATAATGCAAAGGGTATTATATAAGGATTCAGGTGTCACTGCGCTAGATCCAGTGAAGTGGATTCGTGGGGTGGAGAAGGCAGGAGTGTTGGACCTGCTATGGGTTCCATATTACCACCACAGACCCATAAACTTAATAGCTATCAAACAGCTGTTGTGCCTAGTGCACGACGGGTGCCTTTGGTTGGAGCAGCCAATCCTGATAACTGATATGCTGATCCATAAGATCACCTTGCTACCCCTTTCAGGAGAAAATCTAGCCAAGGCATTTGGTAGAAAGGTGGGTGAGTGTGCCCTCACCGAGCGAATGAAGGACAAGTTTAAGCTTGTCAAAAATCCACGTGGATACTCAATTTCAAGCATAGCTGACCCTGCGGTCAAGGTAGCTACCAAGATCTTGGCTGGGAAGATCATGCGAAAGTGTCACGTAGATGAGGTGCCGGCACTAGTAATCTCATTAGCAGCCTAGTGTGCGGAGGGCATACAATTTAATTGTGCATGCTACCTCTGTAGCGAGTTCCTCACGAACTACAGAGAAGCGCAAGATCAAAGAAAGACGTTCCATTATGCATGGTTGTTGTTATCAATTATATTAGTTGCATGGCAGTTGTCAGAGGACAGTCAGTTTCCTCCAATTGCGACAGATTTTCCAAAAGAAGTGAAGTTTCCTTTGCTCTGGGCCATGAAGGATGCTGAGCAGGTTCGCGACAGAAAGGTCTTCCGGGTTTTGAGGGAGATGAGCATCAATATGGCCATCGACCACAAGCCAAGAATGTCACCGACTGTTTATGAATAATTGTTGGGATATGTGGATTTCAAGGCAGACTTCCACTATATCTCCATCTGGGCGCGGAAGGACCCAGAACAAAAATGGTATGATCTCCCATACCTTGCGATGAGTGATGAGATAGCAATGGTCCTTGATCATTGGCCAGTAGAATGGCGCACGGCCTCAGATTTTTCCGTTGGATCCAGTAAGTCCGTGGGAAAATAAAAGAAGTAAGAGGCCCAGTTGAAAATGCAGCACATGGCTAAAAGACAAAAAAAAGGAAGTAGAGGAAAAAGCTAGAGCTGAAGTGGAGTGCACCGCTAAGTAGCATGCAGAAGAGAAGGAAGAGGAGGAAGAGCAGGACTCTAACAGAAGTCAGAAGTCTCCTTCGCCATAAGTGGAAGATGAGCAACAATCTGAACAGGGTGGTGGATACCAGGAGAGCACTCCCTTCTGGATAAAATGAACTTTGGAACGGGAGAAAGAAGGGTTGTGGAAGAATTCCAAGGCCAGTAAATCATCTCTTGACCCAATCACCTTGACAGAAGGTGACTTAGATGACATTGGTGATAAGGTTAGGGATGCAACCGTAGAATTGCTGCAACAGTTTGAGTAGTAGTACAAACAAGCCTTGGTCACCTTTCAGACAGGTCTACACGAGTAGTAGATCCAAACTACTCAGCTACAGACTGGTGTGGGGTAAAGCAACGCGACGTCGACTAGTTGGCTCCAGGTATCTCTGAAGCAACGAAGATGGTTTGCTCTTTGGAACCCCAGGCCATCATGCTACCGGATGGAGCTTTGACTGTAGAAGCAGAAGCTGACAGGGCTAATGTCAACGCACTAAAGCATATTGGGTTGAACCTGGTCATGCTTCAAAGTGAAGCCCTTCACACCCTGCAAGCAAGTGTGATCACAGAACTTCGAGATCGAGAGCAGCACACATTGAGTGTGATCTGCGAAAAAAAGGTCATTAATTCACAGATGTTCATGGAGAAGACTTCATAAATTGACACATGGAATAAAGTGCAGCAGAAGAATGAGCACATTGTGGCAGTAGTCGTTGAAGCATGAAGAACCATTCCAAAGCTACATATCTCAGAAGAAGCACCAGGGGAAGCCAAGATTCAGAAGTTGGCTGCCAGTGTGCACGATGCAAACACTGAGCTAGCCAAGGTTCAGTTTGAGCTAAACCTTAAGATTACAGAGCTTGAGTTGAAGGCCCAACTTTTGACTCCACCAAAGGTCAAAGAAAAGCACGAGGCAACTGTCAAGGATGCAGCTGCTACAGTAGATAACGCAGTGACAGATTGCACTGCGCTCTTTAAGCAGTCACTGGAGGTACTTACCAGTCTGCAAGAGGATCCTCACCTGTAGAGGTTAAATACCAAGGTGACGTAATTATAATAGTGGTACGACGAAGCAAGAGCGACAACACGCACCGTCGTCATCACAAAGAGATTGGTGAAACTGCAGGAAGTAAAGGAACTGAAGGAACAAGCGGAAGCACCGCAGCGCAAAGAGGAAGTACTCAAGGCCAGATTGGGGCATTGGTTGGATGAGGCCTATCCACTCGTCACCACCATTGAAGGAAAATTTTCCAGCCTATAGGCAGTACAGCAGAAGATCCAGGCAGATAGCGCAGAACCAGCGAGGGAGCAGCTGGTAGAGCAGGTCAAGTAGATGGCGATGCAGTGTACCGCTGAAGTTGGTCTGGTGGAAGTGGAGATGGGAGGTCTTCATAGAAAGATCTCCAGGCCAGCAGAGTGACTCGGGGGTGATTCACCATATTTTTGTTGGGGTCTTGTTGGGAACGGATCCCCTAGAGTCAATTTTTGGGTCAAGAGCCCAAGTTTTGGGGCAGAAAGCCGAAGTTTTTGTATAAAAAATGTAAATCCTCCACATTTTGTAGTCACGGAGCATTAATATGTAAAGTGTCGTAAAGGGTTTCTGACCTTCATTTATGTAAGTCATGTCGGCTTTAGGAGATCTACCCATGGTCTGCAGACCATGGGATTGTATAAAAAGGGAAGTCTTAGAAGAGTATAAGGCAGTTTTTAGATCAGTCAGATCTTTATGTTGATGTAATGGGTCAGTAAGAGCTAAGAGAACAGAGTCTTAGCATAGAAAAGAGGCTCTGCAACTGTGTGCATAGAGGCCTAGGGTAGAAGTGTGCAGCTTAGTGCACGGACCCCTGCAGCTGAGTGCGCAGGGTAGTTAGAGTCTGTAAGAAGATCTAGAGCATTAATAAAGAATATTATTCTTGAACCATCTGTGTTTGGTCTATTTACTTCTGTTATGCGATTATGTTATGCTGAATATTGGGCTTATGATTTAATGCTATATTAATGCGCAAATCTATATGTTTTACTTTGTTATATGAATGGAAGTAATAATATCTCTTTACACGAAGAATATCTTAATGCATGTTGAATTTATCAGATACCTAAGCTGATCGAGGTAAATGAAGAGGTAAGAACATTTATAGAAGCGCGTAAGTAGATAAATCGCCTGTTTAGGACCTGTGAAGGACAATCGTAGACCTTTGCCAAGGTCTAGAAGCCGAATACGAGAAATATATCAATAATCCCTAAAAGGCTTATCGATCTCCGAAAAGGTAGGGTTAGGGTACAAAAAAAGATCACTACCATCTTTGGGTGTGGAAACTTGGTTCCTGCTAGTAGTGTAGGGATTTGCTTGGCTAATTAACGTTGAACCTAGGACAGGGCCCACTAAGCCAACAAAATATCTTAGATTGAATATTCTTGTCGTGTCATGCTCTTTGTTAATTTCTTCATGATATAAATGTTGGGTGTGTGTTATATTCTTTCCAATACTAGCCCCAGGCGTGAAGCTAGGGGGTTAGAGGGGGGCGGCATCCCCCCTGTTAGAGGGGGGCGGTGTGCGAACCTACCTATGGTTTTGTGCATGGATTTTGCACATGGTTTTCGACATGATGGTTTTATATCCATGGTATTTTGTGGATCTGGTCAAGGGAACTATGGTTATAATCTAATCCAGGGTTAATGGATTGGGGTTTATGGATGCTTCAGCATGTATATATATGTATTGTAAAATTTAAATGAATATAATGAAAATTCAATTTGGTAGTCCCGGTTTTTGGGTCCAGGAGAAAATATCTATTTATATTTGTTTTATGTTTTATGCCCTCACCATTGTTTATTTTCTATATTTAATAATTTGTTTGCAGGTAATTTATGTATAGGGTTAAAATGTACATTTGGTATCAGAGTTGTTTCATCTTCAAGCGGGAACTATTGCTTCTTAGGGGTTTTGCTTGGGCATGTGGTAGACCTGTTTAGTGACAGATCTATGAGATCAATTCTTGTGGTGAAATAAGATGGCGAGCAATGGAAAGATAGAGATCAAGAAATTTAATGGGAAAATTTTTGAGTTGTGGAAACTTAAGATGGAGGATTTGTTGGTGGATAAAGATGTTTTTTTGATGGGCCCTGACCCAGGTTCAAAGTTTTGCACCAAAGAACAAAACCCTTAACTACTAGCCCTTTTGGCAATAACCCACATAACGCAGGCTGTTGTCTCACCCGATGTAGTATTGGGGGATGAAAAAACCAGGTTTCTGCATCCAGAGGTCTATGTGATAGGTTCCTGTAGCTTCTAGAGCATAGTTCTGTCTTCGCGAACCCTAACCCTTCAAAAATAGATAGTTATAGCAGTTCAGATAAGCAAAATCTATACCTTCACAAAGACAATCAAATATTCATAACATCTATAAATTATACAGATATAATACTTTCGCACATTAGATAAGAATTCATTCATAGAACTTCAGATATAGAGCGAAAATACAAAAACTATAGAAGTTAATATAGATACACAGATGCACAATTTATGGATCAAAACTATCTTTATTAGATGTATTCTTTCAAGTACAGACTCTTCTTCCTTGCGCCCTCAACTACACAGGCCTACGTACACAGGCTATAGACTTACCAAGGTCTCTGTGCACTCAGCTGCAGGAACCTTCGCCTAAGAACAGGAAACAGACTTTCCTATCTTAGCTTCTTTTCCCATACAATGATCTTCTATCAATGAGTTACTTCCTAGACTCGCTATGACTCTTCTATATATAGCCTTTCCTTTTACAATACCATGGTCCACGGACCATGGGTGGGTCTCAAAAGTCTCTATCTTCTAACCACCTTAGGGACTAAGGCCCCTTTGACTCTTATGACCTTCACGCTCTGATTTCGCAAACCGCAGAGACTTTACAATTATAAAACAAGTTAATGCCAAAAATTGACCCCAGGGGACCCTATCCTAACAGGCCCCTAACACAATTTCATGACTCGTCCTCTAGTCACCCTACAGGTGTTTCAATCTTTTCTTGTAATTCACAAAACTCTAACTCCAAAACCTATAGTTCGGTTGTTCCCTGCGTAGCAACTTATTGCACTTCCTCGACAAAATTTTTAGTAGTTGGGCCTTCAACTGCAAGGCCCATGGTCCTTTAAGTTTGTTGCATCCCCTTAAGCTTACTCTGTACTAACATAGTCAACTATCTAGCCTCATCAGTCCATGGCTTCGTTCATGCAACAAGAATTTCCTCCTTGCGACGCAACTCATCAATTTCATTTTGTATCAGTTTGCATTCATGTAACCACGTGAACCATTGTACTGGCGCCAGTGTTCACGCAGTCAATCAGATTTCATCGAACTACCTCCTTTTTTCCTTGATCTCTATGCCAATCTTCTACAGAGTCGGATCCTCTTGCAGTGAGGTCCAAAACTCAATGGCTTATTCAAATAGCTCAATGAAGCCCTTGACTACTTCTTCTAAATTCATCATGCCCTCTTTGATAGCAGCTTTGCGCTACTATCGAAACTTTGGAGGAGTTTAGGGTTACAGATTCAATTGCATCTCTGATATCTACAACTGCAGTTCAAACCAAACGCACCTAATTTCATTCTTAGATGCCTTTACTAATGTAGCCAATGGTTGGATCTTCTCTATAGAAGCTGCTTTATTCAGAACATTGAGCTTTGGCAACTCATTGCAAGCCTGTATAATGGCTACCTCCAATTGTTAGCTCTACATGGGGATTTCCTCTTTCTCCTTCAGCACTTACGCATTCTCTTCAAAAATCCATTGGTTGTTCATTTTGACATCACTTATAACCAGCAGCGCGTGTTGCTCCCTAATCCACAACTCATCAGATACCCCCTGGTGAAGCTCATGCAGGGTCTAGATAAGGAGTGTCGCGATGTTTAGGCCTAGATTCTTGATCTATTGTAGCTTGGAACTTACCTCTTCTATCTAAGTGCATAGGGCTCCATCAAGTAACTGAACTACATGGAGATCCAAGGTTCTTTCTGTGTCCAAAACTATCGCGCTTGCTTTATTCAAGCTCACTTGTACCCCCACTTGCCTGACACATGCTCACATGTAACCTACCTGTCTATATCCTCAGCTTGCACAGATCCTGTTGAACCTTTCCCAATTTCTGATAGTATTGGTCTTCGAAATGGATCCAAATTTTAGTCATGGTGTCCTGATGCCTATCACCAATCTCATCCATGTCTTCCTCAATAAGGACTAAAGGGATCTCTCCAGCTACTCGGTCAGACCTTTGGTTCTTCCACAACCTCGTGGATGTCTATTTCTTTCGTTTCTTTACCACCAAGCGGGTTTCTAGCTCTGCACCACTTCCCTCTTCTTCCTCTGTCTCTTCTTATCCCAGTGTTTATTGTGTATCAGATTCTTCAACATCGACAGTGGCATGTGGCATTGTTGTTACTTCAGCTCCCTGTTATTTTTCTACCACTTCCTTTTCTCTAGCAACAACCTCTTTCTGTTGCACATATTTCTCTTGGGTGGAAACCTTCTGGGCTTCCTTCTATGTTTTCATTGTTTTTGTCTATGCGGTGGTATCCTTCGCATCCTTACTTGTACCTACGCCCGCATCTGGTGGGGTTAGCCATTCACCTAGGCACTTGCCCACGATCTCTACTACATCTTCCTCGCCCACCAAGTATGGCAACTTTTGACATGTCTTTCGGGGATCCCTCCTTGTGTGAACATATAGGTTGCATAAATCTTCCTTGAATTCAGCAAGGGGCTCACACTGGGCATACAGTGTGGGTGACAACCTCGGCCTCTAGCTAATCACCATCCGCAAATCCATTTCAAGAAGGACCCAGGATAAATTTTCCTCAATGACTCATGTAAGGTCCTTTGTAGCCAAGAGAAAAGCGAACTACGCTGCCTCCAGAAGTTCCAACTCATGGGGAGGAAACTTAATGTCTTCTAGATTCCTCCAAGCCACCAATGCTATTAGCAATAGCAACTAGGCATAATTAAATGCCTTGCCCTCATCCTGCGCCTCCCTACAATTCTCCAAGAATTCCTTACACAAGTACTGAACCTAGTTATATTGGACTCCTTTGGTGAACTACGCATTGAAAGAAATGACAGGGGTCAGAACTTTGTCTACGCAACACTTAAGTATGATCTAGCCCACCAATATCTACATAGGGAACTGCACTGTGGGATCCGAAATAGAGTGGATAGAATATCCACGTGACTTCTTTATTAGACCAAACTTGCTCTTCATCTGGTATTCAAGTTTCTTCTCCTACTTTTTTCCCCCAAACGCCTCTGTTGGATCCACACCTTAGAATGGCATCAATGTGATCTGATGAACCAGCACGTCCATGATCAGGATGGGTTGTCCCAGCCAAAGACACCCATCATGCATTAATGTGAACAATTTTTGAACACAAACGTGTTTATTTTGGTGCGACTGAAATGCATCACCTAAAGCATGTTCACGAGCCCCACGGCCCCAACACCATCAACCCACTTCATCGACTCCAACCGCGTAACCTTTGTTTCTTCATAGTATACCTTGGATAGGTATTTCCTTGGCACCAGCTGAGGGAACTTCTCGTGATCCCCTAAGTCCCAATCTTCCATTTTGAGGGTCGGTATACGGGCCAACAACACACCCTAAAACACCACTTTCTCTGGCAACAGTGGTGTAGACACCATGAATTTTGCATTGCCAGGATCTTTAGGCACTTTAGTTGTGGCCTTGTGAGGTGGGATATACCTCGATAGCAGAGTCATCAGTTCACCCTCTTGGGCATCAATCTCCTCTATGTCTCCACACAATTCTTCTTCACCCAAATCCATCGGCCTTGTCAGTTGTTGTGATCAATCCATCTTCCCCTTCTGGCAGACTTCCGTGGGGTTTTTCTGTGGTGACTGCCTCATGAGACCTGTTGTGGTTTCTTCTACTTCTTATATGTTGCCTCGGATACAGAAGGTTTAGATATATAAGGCTTAGGTCTGGGAGACCTAGGCGCCGTAGTCAAAAATACTACAGGGACAGATGGCTTTGCTTCCATCTCAGGGGGAGTTGTTGTAATTCTGGCCAAAAAATTCTCTCGGAGGAACTCAAGTATGTCAGCCAACCCTGGTCATGAAAAGAGCTCTTCCCAATCTGGCTTAGACATACAGTTCTGCACTTGGCACATGACAAGGTGAAAAATCTCAATACAAAATATTAGGAGGCAAAGTGTTTTAATGCGGGGTAGAAGGCTATATTTATAGGTGAATTTGAATTTGAATCCAATCATTCCCTCTAATATCCTATCGCTAATGCATATTTGGTGGCATATTTCCAAATATATGCTTCATAAATGCGTGCAACGATCACTTTTTGATTAGGTGTGGTACCAAGCCTTTTGATGCAACTTCTTTGGCACAACTCCCCTTTACGCCTTATTCCATCACGCAACCCTCTTGCTTCATCCTTCACACTTTTGGGTAGCGTATTTTATAGTCCCATACTTCCTTGCAGTTGCCCAAAGTACTAAGACTACCCCACCATCATATAGTCATTGCGCAAGGTGGGATCACCCCTGTATAGCTTCAATAAACTGCCATTGATTTTTCATGGAAATAATTCCTCGTGCAGATTCGCGAGCTAAACTTCTCTACCATCGGTAATTTTCTTCACAACATAAGGTCATAGCCAATACATTTGAAACTTCCCAGGGAATTCTGTACATTTATTTGTCATATAACAATACCATATCATTAATTTGGAAGATGCACTATTTTATATGGCAATCATGCCATGCCTTTTCGCTATCCTTTTGCACCTATTGATGAAACCCTCCTAGGAAATTATCTTCTTCCAGTTCTACCATCTGCGCGAGATGCTCCTCCATAGTATCACAATTAGCCATATATGTCAATGATGCAATCCATAGATTCGGCAAAATGTATTCCATGTGAATTACAGCTTCCTACCCATGTACAAGTCGGAAAGGGGTTTGGCCTGTCAACTTTTTACAAGTGATCCTATACGCCCAAAAAACTACTGGTATGAACACATCACAGTCATTCTATTTCACTTTGCAAACCTTGGTCAAGGTGCTCTTGCAGATTTTGTTGAAGGCTTCTGCCATATGATTAGCTTGAGGGTGATATGGTGTACTTTTTTTATGATATACCTAGAATTACTCAAGCATCACAACAATTGTTTCTATTAAGAAGTGCGTGACCCTATCACTCATCAAAATTTTAGGGTAGCCAAACCAAGACCAAATAAAATCAAAGATGAACTTCTCAGCGGTAGTTGCGCTATATTCCTTAAATGGTTGTGCCTTCACCCACCGTGTCAAGTATTCAGTTGTTATAATAATGTATCGCTCCCAGGCATTTTTCCCTAGTGGCTGAATTGGACCCACAAAGTCTATCACCCATTCATCGAACCCCTGCAAGGTTATTTGTGGATTTAATGAAAACTCGTCCCTTTGCGATGGTCTGTTATCGGGAAAACTAGTGTCCATTCAGAGCTGCTAGTCCCACTAAGATGCGTAGCTATCTTATAACAAACAAACCAAGGTCACTCGTGTTTTCCTTTATGAGAGATAGATGAGAAAGAAGCAGGGAGTACCAACCTCGATCTTTCGCTTGGCTCCTTTCTTGTTTCCTTTCCCCTTTGACAGAACTTTGCCACTCTTTCCTTACTTGTCTCGCTTCAAAGAGCACATGTAGAGTCAAAGCAGCATAATAACATCAAAGCATAGAGATCTATAACCATAAACAATATAGGATCAGATGTACATTAACCATACAAATGCATATATCAATACAAGATTCAGAGATACACAAGAATATGGAGGAAAACTCAAGTATCTTTATTGATAGAAGTAGTAGAAGAGAGGATTACAACCCATTGGTCTGACCCAATGCCATCCTCCCAGCATGAAAGCCCTCTTCACCTCATGAAAAAGCTTAGATCACCCAACAATACAATGTTGCACAGAGAAACCAACAGCACTTCCTTACAAAATACAAAATAAAAGCCTTTGGATCTCTTGGATGAGGGATCCATATATAGATGTTTACAGGTGGGTGAGTCAGCTTTTGGGATTTTGATTAGTGTCATCTCTCTGATAGTTCTTGGTTCCACTTGGAGATTTCATGATCTCTTACTCATCCCTGGGCAAATTCAGAGAGGCAAGTGTCGAATGAGCAACTTCTAGAATATTCTCTGGGTTTCCACCTAGTAAACTGCTTCTGCCATTTGTCTGCTCTAGTTCATCACACCCTAGAGAAGGGCTTTCTAGTATGCATCGCACTTTTTGCATGTGGTAGGTGAGATGCATCGCACCCTTAGCACTGAGCAGTCTATATGGTCCAGTTTTGACCAGTTTTAAGTAGTTTTTCAGGGAGAACTTCTGGGAGATGATGTAATCAGCTGACCTTGCTCCTTTAGGGTATGAAACAACACTTTTAGGGACTTAGAGGCCCTTGGTTTATGGACATATGTGATTGGGGTTGCAGTGCCCAAATACATCTATAAAAGTTTCCCCTAAAGCATGAGGTCGTAAATCCTTTTGATGTTGGGTGAAATGCTTTATCATGAGGATCTGAGGTTTTTCGAACCGGAAGGTGACCTGTAATAAGATACAATACAATACATTATCTTCATAATATTTTCAAGATCTAGCTTAGGCAGGCATTCCTATGCTTAGCTTTATAATTCATTTTCATGTTCATAGGACAAACAACCGTGTGTGTGGCAGACTGATGATTTTGGTAGAGCCATCATCCTTTGGCTTGGATGATTATCTGTGCAGCAATTATGTACATTTGATGTTTTTATTTTCCTGAATATATCACAGCTCGAATGGATGAAACTAGATCCGGGGTCTTCAGAACTTGTTCAATCTTCGCCCGAAGTACAAGTTGATCCATGTCAAAAGATTTTCAGGCGTCGAACATGGAAATACATCGCCTAATTACCAGCCAATGATGTAAGATGTTAATAGGCACGAGAGGAATCACCAATAATGATAATGACCCTCACGGAGCGGAGCAAATGATTACCAACTAATGATGTAAGTTGTTAACAGGCACAAGAGGAATCACCGATAATGATAATGACCCTCAAGGAGCGGAGAAAATGATTTTGTGGAGGTGAAAACGATCTGACGATACAAGGTTTAGGGTGGCGGTCATGAAAGAATGAAGCGCGAAGGTATTGCATCGGGTGAGACACAAGCTGGGTTGGTGAATTCTCTGAGCGACTTCTCTTGAACATATCAATGACACCGAGATGGATTGGTAGTGCTAACCCCAAAAATGGATGGTACGATGGACCAATGGTGATATGACCGGTGAATGGAATAACTCAATCATGGCGATGGAGTGAAAGTGTCATGTTCAAGAGCGACCTGCTACCAATAAAGTTTCTTCAAGTTTTCTTCCCAATTTTTTCGCAGTCATTTCTAACCAGTACCTCTTTATTTTTGTCAATCTTGAGGAGGATAACATATGCTTGTTCTATAATTTTCCCTTCGGGCAAACCCGTCGCTATGTTTTAATGAGTCTAGCGACAGTGAAACTCGCCCTTGCCTGCATGGACAAGTTTGTCACTATTGTTTTAACGAGTTTAATGACAAATATAACTCGGTCCTTTTCATTTTTATAGAGTCTGAAAAAGGACGGAAAGGAAACTCCCATATTCCTTTTTCACAATGTAATCCCTTAAGTTCGAAAAAGTGTAAAATAATACGAAAGGGATGAATTTTCAATAGTTTTAACAAGTCGAACAAGACAAGCGCTCGATCTTTTTTTGTAATGATCCCTCAGGTCCAAAAAGATTAAAATATAGAGGAGGGATAGCACTTCTGATTGCTTTAACGAGCTGGAGAGGATAATTGCTCAGCAATCTTTTCATATTTTACGAGTCAGATGAAAAGAGCTTAAAGGAGACTTGTTTCTTGAGGAACGAGTGATGTTTTCGGACAGCAGTTGGTTCCAGGTAAGATTTGGAACTTTTTCAATCATGGCAGTGTAAAGAAGTTGGCTAATAGGATCACTTGTCGCAGTTGTTCCTCAAAAGGGGTAAACAATCAAATGGAGGCGTATGATCAGCTAAAAAAGAGTGGAGGTGATGGTAAGAACACGACTAAGGTTCAAAAGCTAATAATGCGATCGCAATGGTTATTTACCGAAGGTGGGTTCATCTTTTAATGAGATTAAACTCTAGTGGAACATATGCTCATTGCTAGGTTTATTTTTTAACGAACTTGAACTTCACGTAAAACTACTCGTGCTAGTTCTATAATAAGGATGTCTCATCGACTGGTTCATTTTTTAGAGAGCTTGCCCCATTCGAAACTTTGCTCCAGAGCCTTTTGTTATGCAAGCTAGGAATGACCAATCCTATGAGTTTAATGGGTTAAGAACCTACAAACTAAGAAAATAAATGGTCGCTTTTCACTTGCATGAAAAAAGGTTTGCATGCCACCAGGTATAACGAAGTAGAGTTTCCATGTTACCATTCAATTTGCAGACAAAACACTTCCATGGCTCTGTCGGGAAAGCATACCTTCTCACAGAGGAATCTTATTCCAGTCTAATCCCATTTTCCTAAATGGACGGGTGTGTCAGACTAGTCATATTCTTATGCGGAAACCTGCCTTATAACTGGGGATTTCCTGCCGAAGCAGACCAGGGCGCATGCCTCCTGGGTTTCAGTCACAATCACCAAATTACTCGCACTCATCAGGTGGACGAACTGGAGATTGATGAGACATTCTTTGCGTAAAAAGACCAGTTAGGGATGGCATTTGACTATTAGCTATGTGTGAACCGGGGAATGAAAACTGGTCTACGAGCTGGACCACTCTGCCTTCATGCAGAAAAGACATCACTCGAAAGAGTGAGGAAACAATAGCTCCCATGCTATAAATGTAGTCACGCCCGAGCAGTATATTGTAATCTAAAGGTCCTTGGACTACCATCACGTTTAGATGAAAAGTTTTCCTTCTCAAAGTTATAGGAAAATTTGGAAGGATCCCTAACGGTCAACTGGTTCCTTTGTCGAAGCTTGTTAGATTTCACATCTCAGGTAGAAGCGATGGTGAACCAAGCGCTTACCAAGCAGTTGAGGAAAGGATACTCACATAAGCCCCTTCATCTATGATGGTACCAACCATGACCATTCTGTAAGTTTGCACTATGACTCGGAATGGTACATTAGATGGTAGGCGGGGTCTGCCTAGTAGACTCCAGTCGAAGGAAACGACTAGGTTTCTTGGAGGTGGGACCAAATAAATGGCCGGATAAATCTCTGATGAACATCCTTCCTACAGTAAAGGAACGGGTAGATTTCCCCCATGTTCATCGGAGTCTGTGTTTATGAAATGAATTTGAACGGTGGCGTTCTCATTCTCTTTGGTGACGGTATCATCTGAAGGTGGATCCTCTAAAGACAAGACTGGGTCGACTGTCGTCTCAACTTGTTGACTTTGGTCTGATGTGGACTCAGAGGGTTTATATTCAATGATAGGTGCTTCGACCGACAACAAAGGTGTGTCAGTCAGATTTTCAACTAGCGATGGACTCGGCAAGAGTTTCTTGTATCCAGGAGCAAGTCGTTGTGGTCACGCAGGACGGTTATCCAAGACTCTTTTAGCTTCGTCTAGGAAGGGACAACAGTGTAGGGCATGATCACCTTCACATAGTCTACAAGGAAATTTAGATCTTCCTTTCTGTCCATTGACTTCGTTTTCACTAGTTGACGGTGTACTCTCAACATGATCGTCAGAGGTTGACGACACCGGATTGTGCAAACGAGGAGACCAGTCCCTTAAGATCCATGGGATGCAAGGAAAATCTCGATGATAGTGGTCCCCTTTGCAAATGACACATGGAGATTTAGGTTTGGACGGTGCAGTGTGTGGATTTTCGCTAGACGATGTATGGTTGCCCCCTTTCGTCGTTGGCTTCTTCTTCTTCTTCTCCTTCTCTTTCTTCTTCTTCTAAGTTACCTGGTTTCTAGCTTTACTAGCTTCACCAAGCAAAGAGGAAGAAGGAGAGGGAGAAACAAACGAAGTAGAAGGTTGGGGGTTAACTCTAGCATCATTCGGTTTCTGATTTGATTGCTCAGGAATCATGGTGTTTTGAACGACAGAGGTCGATAAAAGCCACACTGGCAGGCCAATTGTCAGTCCTAGAAGTGACAATGTGGCCATATGAGGTGCACCAACATCTCCCCAAGAGGAGAAGGGACTAGGATTTCCCCCAACGGGAAGTCCTTGATTAGTGGAATCCATTTTCTCAAACTAAGACCAACGAGGGAACAGTGATGTTATTCCAATTAAAATAAATTTTATGATGCTTTGACACAACTTGCTTTTTCAATTTTTAAGAGTCGAGAAAAAACTAAAGATGACTCTAGTCGCCTTCGATTTTTAATGAGCCTGAAGTGACAAGTGCTCAGATGGACCTTTTCTTTTAAAGAGTCTGAAAAGGAACGAAAGTGACCACTCTGGATATCTAGACAGAGGGATTAACAAACCAATCGCAAAAGTGCAAAATACTTTTTATAGTATGGCAGTCAATCTTCTCGAATGCTATGTTCAATGCATTGCGATCAATAGGGTAGCAGACACGGCTTCCTAAGGATAAAGGATTTAGCCTATTGTGGTCTCCCAATATAAACTCAACGGTACGTGGGAGCACAATTCCATACTTGCACTTGTCGTCTCAAAGAGGAGGAATCACCCAACCTACGATGAAAGCGATAGTTACCAGGCTTTACGACGCTGGAATACGTCTCTAGCCTAGACTTCTAAATGTTGTGTGTTAGGTTCCAAAGCGTTTTTATGTTCATTGAATTTATTTTACAGTTGATCTTTCTTAAGAAGTTTGCCTTTAAGGTTCACCGCGTGATGTAGATATACAATTTCTAAATATGCAATCTAAGATGATAAACAGTCGTTTACTCTTCTTTTTGCAATGAAAATCCTAGCTACTAAGGAAAGAGAAACTAAATTAATTCAACATAGAGAAGAGAGCACATACTAGATGCACTATCCTAAATCAAAATCAACAAGTAGTCTAAATGCAAATTCACATGCATGTATTTGTTTTCTGCTTTCTTAATGTGTGAGTGACAAAAAGAATGACTAAAGAGAAATCTGAACTATCTTTTCTCTCAAAGAGACAACACTAACAATTTTCTCTTCAAAAGACGAAAGGAAGACGAAGACGACTCTTTGCGATTTCAAATTCAAAAAATGAAAGGAAGACGAAGACGATACTTTGCGATTTTGAATTCAAAAATGAAAGGAAGGCTAAGACGACACTTTCATTTTCAATTTGAAAACTACTTTCGACACTTGAAATACTATTAATTCAAATCAAATACAAGAGTAACAGTGTAATCGACCATAAAAAAGAGTATGATTCTTTTCTTTGACTGAAAATGACACTTGCAACACTTCCAAATCAAAAGACGACAATTCGATTAAGCTACTTTTTGTAAAGGAGAACTATAAATGGCGAAAAATACATAAAAACATTCACAATTCTTTGTACAATGGAGGCTGAATAATGCAAAGGAAGGGAGTTTCAACAGTGGTATACTGATCACAGACAGCAAAACTCCTGAATAAAGCTGAAGAGAATGAAGAAAAAACCAAAATCTAGAGGCAGAAACAATCTTATTTGATCATCGCACCTGTAACACAGGGAAACAGGGATGCATCTCACCTACTGCACATGGGAGGTGCGATGCATCCAGACTGTCAAAAGGAGACAGTGCAATGGTCCAAGGATGAGACTTTAACTTGGTTTTTGGTCACAGTTTGTAGCTTAGTTCAGGGATTTAGGCTGAGCTAATGATAGTCAATAAACACAAAGTATAGGGGCTGATATAATTAGGTTACTTGAGCTACCACCAGGGCACTTAGGATGTTTGTGAGTCAGTTGTTCAGTTTAAAAACAAAACCCAAAGATAGACTGAAGCAGCGTTGATCTACTTTGCACTTGCATAGCAAATGCAGTTCGAAGGCTAGCTGGCTTAACTTCAAGCTCCGTCTGTAGTTTATAAAGTAAACAAATATAAACAAGCAAACAAGCTATTCGCTCCCCAGTGGAGTCGCCATTTTGTTATCAGGAAAAATAGTGTCCATTCAGAGCTGCTAGTCCCACTAAGATGGGTAGCTATCTTAGAAACAAAAAAACTAAAGTCACTCGTGTTTTCCTTTATGAGAGATAGATGAGAAAGAAGCAGGGAGTACCAACCTCAGTCTTTCGCTTGGCTCCTTGCTTGTTTCCTTTCCCCTTTGACAGAACTTTGCCACTCTTTCCTTACTTGTCCCGCTTCAAAGAGCACCTGTAGAGTCAAAGTAGCATAATACCATCAAAGCATAGAGATCTATAACCATAAACAATATAGGATCAGATGTACATTAACCATACAAATGCATATATCAATACAAGATTCAGAGATACACGAGAATATGGAGGAAAACTCAAGTAACTTTATTGATAGATGTAGTAGAAGAGAGGATTACAACCCATTGGTCTGACCTAACACCATCCTCCCAGCATGAAAGCCCTCTTCACCTCATGAAAAAAATTAGATCACCCAACAATACAATGTTGCACAGAGAAACCAACAGCACTTCCTTACAAGATACAAAATTCCATCCTTTGGATCTCTTGGATGAGGGATCCATATATAGATGTTTGCAGGTAGGTGAGTCTACTTCTGGGATTTTGATTAGTGTCATCTCTCTGATAGTTCTGGGTTCCACTTGGAGATTTCATGATCTCTTACTCATCCCTGGGTGAATTCAGAGAGGCAAGTGTTGAATGAGCAGCTTCTAGAAGATTCTCTAGGTTTCCACCTAGCAAACTTCTTCTGCCATTTGTCTGCTCTTGCTCATCGCACCCTATAGAAGGGCTTTCTAGTATGCATCACACTTTTTGCATGTGGTAGGTGAGATGCATCGCACCCTTAGCACTGAGCAGTCTGTATGGTCCAGTTTTGACCAATTTTGAGTAGTTTTTTAGGGAGAACTTCTAGGAGATAATGTAATCAGCTGACCTTGCTCCTTTAGGGTATGAAACAACACTTTTAGGGACTTAGAAGCCCTTGGTTTATGGACATATGTGATTGGGGTTGCAGTGCCCAAATATGTCTACAAAATGGTCTCCCCATCCTCTAATAAGCATAACATGCCCTATAATATATCTTGGACTCCTTATGCATTGTTGGCCACCAAAGCCTTGTGCGCAAGATCTTCTGCGTAGTCCCTCTTCCTACATAATGTCCTCTCGCTACTCCTACATGCGCTTCTACAAGAATGCTAGGTCATTCGTACTCTGGGACATATCTCTGCAGTATTTCATCAGAGCCCATTTGGTATAAGTGTGCAACAATCATAGAGAAGTCATCCGCTCAGATGACTGATTCCTCCTTCTGATGTGTTGAATATCCTTCTGGGGTTGTTCTTGTAGACAAAATCTAAACTATATCTGCAAAGTGATCGTCTATGATATGAACAACAGAGAGTTGTACATCCGAGAACCCTTCTTCTAGAATTGTAGGCTCATCACTAGTCTCAATCTTGGATAGGTGATCAAGACTAGCATTCAGGCGTCTAGGCTTCACAATCACCTCAATATCATATTCCTAGAATAGCAAAAACCACCTAAAAATCTTCCCCCCCAACACAAGCTTACTAACCAAGTATTTTAGAATAGAATGGTCAATATACATTTTGAAGTGTGTTCCTAACAGATAGTACTGGAATTTCTATAGCGCGTACACCATTGTGAGTCCTTCGTGCTCTGTAGTCGAGTACTTATTCTCTTCCTTTGATAATTTGCTACTCGCAAATGCTATAGGATTATCAATGTCTCCTTCACCTGGTTGGGTCAACATCGCACCTAGCGTAATACAGGATGCATCCACATGAACATGAAACTCCTTTTTCCAATATGGGAACACCAGAATGAGCGCGATGACCAATTTCTCCTTCAAAATTTCTAAACTTTTCTAGAAATCTTCGTCCCAGTAGAATTTTGCATCCTTCTTCAATAGTCTTTCCATTGGCGCAGTTATTTGCGCATATGCCTTGTTAAACTTTCTATAATATCCAGTATGGCCTAACGTTGCGTGCATCTGTTTTACCTTGTTCGGGGCCTCCAAATTAACAATGATAGCTATCTTGGTAAGCTCTACCATCAATCCCTTCTTGCAAACCACATGACCCAACAATATTCCATACGGTACACAGAAGATGCACTTTTTCAAGTTAAGGGAGATCTGATGTCTTCGAGAGGTATCAAACATGAGGCACAAACTAGCAACATGGAACTTGAATAACCCAAAGACGGTCCAATCATCAAAGTGGACATCTAAAAATTTGTGGATAAATTCCTTAAAATATTCAATTACCACTCTTGAAAAGATCACAAGTGCACTCTTCAGCCCAAAAGGAATTACTGTATATTGAAAACAACCCCATTCTATCGCGAAGGTGGTCTTACCTCGATCCTTCGGCACAATATTGATCTGATGGTACCCCAAGAACCCATCATTGAACAAGTAGGCTTCCTACCCTCCAAAATTCTCCAGTACCTCGTCTATAAATGGTGTATGGAATGGGTCATGGACACACGCATCATTCAACTTCCTAAGGTCTACGCATATCTGAATTTCATCCTTCTGCTTCTTTTCTTAGACTACCATGGGACTAACCTAGTCTGATTCCCCCACAGGTTTAATGATCACATCTTCCATCATCTTATCCAACTCCTTGCACACCTTTTCCTTATACTTGGGATTTAATCGATAGGGGAGCTACTTTATAGGCTTTGTGTCTACCTTCAAATTAATCTTCATAATTCCCAAATCCCCTACTATCCCCTTTAGATCATAGAACTTGGTGGGAAACAAGTCTTGATACTCACGCGGTAGCTCTGCAACCTTATCAACTATGTCTTCATCCCAATAGTCACCTATCTTAGCAAACTTTGGTTGCGCATCTGATTCAATATTTACTTTCTTATTATTTAAAGGCTCCGATATGTTAGGGATTTCTACCTTAGGTCCCTCAACCTCGCACTGTCCTTTGGACTCGGGAATATTAGTTTTTCTAGGATCATCTTCACTTTATTCTGAAGTCACATTATAACAGTCCAGCACATGGCATAGCTGCATAGTCCAATCTGGATGAACCCATGTTACTGGTTCTTTAGGTATTTTGAAGATCGCTGCTTTGATTTCTTGGAGCACCTCATCAATATATTCAAATCCATCTTCAAATTTTAAAGTCAATAGGAAGATTTCCTTTAGGATATCCCATTCAACCATTCCATGTCACAGCTTGGTCTCCAAGTACCATTTCATTGGGATGGTATCCAAAGTGTGACGAAATATGTGAACCCATTCAGGCTGCAGCTCCTCTCCCCATAATTTAGTCCATCGTGCCAAATGTTTGCGTGGATCATCCTTCCCTATGTATTTCTATGTCATACGGGTATTGGCATACTTAAACCTCAACTTCATCACTCTCTGTTATTATTTCCAGTCGGCGAAGGTTTCCTTATGCGTACCCCACCAATGGGTAGGCGTAGCACGCAGTGCCATATCTAACACTTGAAATTAATGCTCTTCTATAACATCCCTTTCAAATTTATCCAAAAACAAATTAACATCTTCTAACCCATCATAAGAAGGTAAAGTCTGTGCCTTAGTGGATATGCATCAAAGCAATTTTTTCAACATATTACAGCGCAACGAGGAGACTTCATGTAATCTTTTCTGCCAATGTTCAATCTCTTCATCAGAATCTAAAGTGTAGGAACTATCCCTATCCCATGTGATCCACCCATCCACTGTAGGGTTGATCCATTCCTCATCATGTGTTGTGATCTTATAAATTTAATCAAGATTTTCCTCCTCCTTATAATCGCGAATCGGTTCAGTATATCACACACCTTCACTTGGATCCAATGGAAAAATGACTCAAAGTTCCTTTCTTTCGAACGTCCTTCTGCACTTTTTGATATTAATAATCGCATCCATATCAAAGGTCCAATCAATTCCTAATAGCATAGGGTAAGGGTTACTATCGTCAAATATTTTGATCACTTCAAAATCAGCTAGGGTGCTCGCTCCCTCAATACCTATCATGACCCCATATAGGTGCCCCATAGGAATGATTTTGTGTTGGTTTTCCATACGTAGCTAGATAGGAGACCATTGCAATGCATGCCTCCCCATTCTTTCCCATGTTTGCTTCAGCAGAACATTCACATCAGATCTTAGATCGAGAATTACCTGGTCCATCTCATGCTCCCCAATTTTCACAGCTAGTCTCATCTCGCGACCTATTCGCTTCTTGCTTTTTCCCACTTTACGTACTAGATATTGTTCTCGAGGAGTTTTAATTTTACTTGTAAAATTATAAATTAGCTCTTGTAGCCCTTCTACTACCCCTTTATGTCGTAGAAGCTTCATACAGGTCTTCATAAAGGTTGCTAATAGTGAAGGGTCTACGTCCTGTGCATTGTTGTTTTCACTAGACTTCTCCTGACTTCCTGATGTAGAGGCTTCTGTAAAGCTCTTTTTAGCTTCCATAAATGTTTCCTTTACTTGGTTTAGATCAAACCCAACTCACTTCTTAGTAGCCTTGTGTACCCATCCTTTAGCCTCTGGTTTCTTCCCCTTACCTTCTCCTGTGGCTATACCGCTTCGTGTCATGATATTGATGCTAGGATTCTCTTCGCGAGGCTCCGCTCTCATCATTTGGATATTCTACATAGTTGTTTGAGCTTTATTTTCTTGCATCTTTGATATAAGTACGTGGCAATCTTCTATGGAATGGTCAAACTGCTAGCAATATTGATATGAGCGGTACACCATATTTTGATAATCGCATGCCAAATGGACTGCCTCTCCCTAATTGTAACAAATAACATGTTCGCGACCCCTTCCATCTCCTCCTCCTCGCCCTCTTCCTTGGCCTTGGAATCCTCCATGCATTGCATCCACACCTTGATCTTGAGGTCAATGTTCCACCTGCATCCTATATGTAGGGGTCCACTCCATCATTAGCTCATAGCTTCGGCAGTTTTGCTCATAATTTCCAACCAACTTGCAGAAAGTACGAAACAACTACTCAGGGTCTGCATAATATTTTTTAGAAGATGTTAGTTATCAGTCGCATGATTCCCAGAGATTTGATAGATAACGCACCATAAGGCTACTCGTGTGCTTGGTACAACGGTGTTTTCTGGCTTCAGGGGGATAGAACCTCCCCCAATAAGGTAATTCTAATACACTAGGCAATAGTCCTTATCATGACCATGGCCTTTGCATTTCAGGCATCAAACTTCCGCACGCAACTCGGGATAGACTTCATTTCCCTTCTTAAGGCTCTGTAACTCCATGTGTAGGCTGGACAGTTGTGACTAAATCTGTTGCACCCCCAATTTCATATCTTGCATAGGTCAAGCTTCCAATCACATGGCAATCTCCAAGGCTTCAGCTTGCATTCCTATTTTCTATTGTGATAGTGGTAATCTCAAATGAGGTAGGAGAAAAGCAATGTACCAATCTCTATGTTGATCATCTATGATTCTCATGTTAACTTGTTGAATCAAACACTTTAGCTTTTGATCAAAGTCCCATGTAGACCCATTTACCCTTTGCTAGATTTCTGAACTCCATTATTGACTAGGCTTGTGACTTGGGTTTCTTAAATTCATTGCTCATCACTTGTTGTGTTTCTAACATTTTCATGTTGTGTTTTCCTGAGAAAAAATTGATATATCAACTCAGCACTCTATCTTGTAGTGATGTGACCAGCTACGCTTTCTTCAAGTCATCATCAGTGATCTACTTTGTCTTCCATACAACATCTACAATGAATCAAAATTTCTTAGGATCTTCAGTCTCCAGACCCTTAAATACAGGCATCTTCATTGTGTTTTCCATGTTAAATGATGGAGGTGGAGGTGGAGGTGAAGGTGTAGGTGTGTGGGGTGGAGGTGGAGGCGAAGGTGGAGTGGATATATGAGGTATCCCTATGATACCATGGCTTACGATCTGTAGTACGCTTCACGATGTCCTCAAAATACTACCTTCATCGTCACTATCAGACAATCCTAACAACACACTATATTCAGAGCCTATATACAGGTTCCCTCTAAATGCTCTTCCACTTCACGTAGTTCTAGACATCAATTTAAAGGCATAACCTATTTTTCGCAGGATAACATCTTAATCCAGGTCTTGAGGGATTTCAGGTACTTACCTCTTGGTCCCTTAAAAAACCTGCACTCTTCTTCACTATAACTAGTGGACGTATCGATCGTGAATTCAGTAATGAATCCTCCTAGAATATTATCGATCCAGTGGTCTACAACTCACGTGATTTTGTTTTCTGAAGCCTCTAAGTGCTTCACTAGTTCTGGAGTCCACACAATAGGTTCGTCAAGCTTCCATGTACCCTGACTATCTGCTAATTTGGACAACCACTCATGCAATTCGTAGGGTAAAGAGTAGAAGAATATCTCATGTTCGTCTTTGAATAGGTATTTATTTAGACACTCTTCCTTCGATAGCCGCAGATTCCTATTTTCCTGAGATGAAAATGCATGCAGTTTCTGATATATCCACTTTTCAATTTCTATCTTCATGGAAAACCACTTATCACACATTCCTCAGATCGATCCCAGTCCTGACAATGGAACCATTTGTTGGTTTGATGGGCCTTGATCCAAGTTCAAAGTTTTGCGCCAACCAACAAAATCCTAAACTACTAGCCCTTTCGGAAACAACCCACGTAGTGTAGGATGCAATCTCAACTGAAGTAGTATTAGGGGATGGCAGAACCAGGTTTCTACATTCAGAGGTCTATTTGATGGGTTCCTATGGCTTCTAGGGCTTAGTTCTATCTTCGTGAACCCTAACGCTTCCGAAACAGATAATTGCAGTAATTGACATAAGTAGAATCTATACCTTCGTGAAGGTAGTCAAACATTCACAACATCTATAAATCATACGAATCTACTACTTTTGCACATTAGATAAGAATTCATTCATATAACTTCATATATAGAGCAAAAATACAAAAACTGTAGAAGTAAATATAGATACACAGGTGCACAATTTATAGATCAAAATTGTCTTTATTAGATGTATTCTTTCAAGTACAGACTCTTCCTCCCTGTGCCCTCAGCTGCAGGGGCCCATGCACTTAGCCTACGGACTTACCAAGGTCTTCGTGCACTCAGCTATAGGAGCCTTCCCCTTCACCTAAGAATAGGAAACCGACTTTCATTCCCTAGCTTACTTTCCCATATAATGATCTTCTATCAATGAGTTACTTCATAGACTTGCTATGACTCTTCTATATATAGCCTTCGCTTTTACAATACCATGGTCTACAGACCATGGGCAGGGCTCAAAATCCTTATCTTCCAACCACCTAAGGGACTAAGGCCCCTTTGACTCTTATGACCTTCGCACTCTACCTGCTCCAATTGTAGAGACTTTACAATTATACAACAAGTTAATTCCAAAATTTGACCCCAGGGGACCCTCTCCTAACAAGCCCCCAACACAATTTCATGACTCATACTTGAGTCACTTTGTAGGTGCTTCGATCTTTACTTGTAATTCACAGATCTCCAACATCAAAACCTGTAGGTCAGTTTTCCCCTGCATAGCAGCCTACTACAGTTCCTTGACCAAGTTTTCAGTAGTTGGTCCTTAACCAGCAAGGCCCATGGTCCTTTGAGTTTGCTTCATCCCCTTAGGCTTACTCTATACTGAAAGAGTCAACTAGTCAGCCTCATTAGTCAAAGGCTTTTTTCGTGTAGAGAGAGTTTTTTCCTTGTGGTGAAACTCATCAATTTCATTTTTTATCAACTTGCCTTCCTGCAACCACGTGAACCGTTGTATTGGCACCAATGTACCCACAGTCAAACTGATTTCATCGAACTTCCTCTGTTTTTTCGTGATGTTTGTGCCAATCTTCTGTAGAATTAGATCCTCCTGCAATGAGGTCCACAACTCCATGGATTTCTTAAATAGATCAGTGCAGCCATTGATTGGTTGTTCTAAAGTTGCCATGACCTATTTGATAGCAGCTCTGCGCTGCTCTCGAACCTCTGGAGGAGTCGAGGGCTGCAGCTTCAATTGCAGCTTTGATATCTGTAACTGTAGTTCAAACTGAATGTGGCCAATTTCATCCTTAGATGCCTTTTTTGCAGTAGCAAACTATTGGATCTTCTCCGCGGAAGCTGCTTCAGCCATAATATTAAGCTTTGGCAGCTCACTGTAAGCCTCTGCAATGGCTACCTCTAATTGTTGGCTATGTGTGATGATTTCCTCTTTCTCCTATAACACCTAGGCCTTCTCTTTGAAAATCTACTGGTTGTTCATTTTTACTTCACTTATGACCAGCAGCGCGTGCTTCTCCCTAATCTGAAACTCATCGGATACCCCCTAGGGAAGCTCATGCAAGGTCTGGATAGGGAGTGTCATCATGTTTAGGCTAATATTCTTAATCTACAATAGTTGGGTGCTTGCCTCTTCTGTGTCAGCGCACAGGGCTCCATTCGGTAACTGAACTACACGGAGATCCAAGGTTCTGTACATGCCCAAAACTATCGCAGTCACTTGATTCAGGCTCGCTTGTACCTCACTCACCTAACCCACGATCGCTTGTAACCTACCTGTCTGGATCTGCAGCTCACGCAGACCCTGCTAAACATTTCCCAACGCTTGCTGGTATTGATCTCTGAAATGGCTCCAAAGGTGAGTCGTGGTGTCCTGGACCCCTTCATTGATCTCATCCAAGTCCCCCTTAATAAGGATTAAAGGGGTCACCCCAGCTACTCTGTCAGACTTCTATTTCTTCCACGAGCTCGTGGATGTTTGTTTCTTTCATTTCTTTACCTCCAAGGGGGTTTCCATCTCCACGCCACCTCCCTCTTCTTCCTCTGTCTCTTCTTGTTCCAACGTTTATTGTGTATCAGATTCTTCAATGTTGATGGTTCCCTATGATGTTGTTGTTGCTTGGGTTACCTGTTCTTTATCTACTTCTTCCTTTTCTCTAGCAGCAGCCTCTTTCCGTTACGCAAATTTCTCCCCGACGAAATCCTTCTAGGTTTCCTTCTATGTTTATGTTGGCTTGATGGGGCCTGACCCAAGTTCAGAAGTTATTTAGCCAAACAAATCCCGAAACTATCGGCCCTTTCGACAATAGTCCGGGGTGCATGGACTGAGGTCTCACCCGAGGTAGTATGGGAGGGTGATGGAACAAGGTTTCCGCACCCTAGGGATGTCTTGATGAGGTTTTAGGAAGCTCTTGGGCCCAACCTATGCGCCTGCACTACTCTGCGCAGCCGTCTAACCTTTACAACTCATGCGACTGCTTCCGTGCAGCTCTATAAAGAGCACGAACATGTGCTATCTAGATCTTTGATCTTCACTATGCTATTATTATAGATCTTGACTTATTTGTGTGTGCCCAATATTCTTATTAACCATTTACCATTCGTACCGAGTGCGTGCAATCATAAAACCATAAACCGATGAATAAACATAACAAAAGCATAAACACACAGATCTATGAGCAAATGCACAATATTCTAGAATCAACTTATCTTTTATTAATCCTTTGTTCAGATACAATCCCAACTCCACCCTGCGCACTCAGCTGTAGGGGTCCGTGCACATAGCTATGGACTCTACCAAGTCTCTATGCACACAACTACAGAGCCTCTTCCTACTACTACAACCCAAGACTCAGACTTACAAACTCAGAGCTTAATCTCTTAATCAAAACCCATATTACTTTTCAAGACTCCAAAACTGCCTTCTACACTTAGAGCCTCGTTCTATTTATTCATTCCCATGGTCCGCGGACCATGGGTAGGCTAACACTTTCTATATTAAATTACATTATTTTAGGGCAGACAACCCTAGACTCTCACACTCCGCGCCTGAATTTTGCGGGGTCTTTACATTACATTGACCAAACTCAGGCTTTAAGCCCCAAAAACCTATTATGGTGGGATCCGCTACCCAACAGTCCCCCAACACAATCATCATGACTCGTCCTTGAGTCACCCGGCTAGTGTGGAAATCTTTGTGCGAAGTCCATCCAACTATGCCTGTGGTGCACGAAGGTCCGCAACACCCCATGTTACCGTCGTCTGGATCTTCTCCATCTCTTCCTCTGAATCATCTCTGTCTAACTTGATTCTCTACTTTGATGTCGACTTCTACTACCTGTGTTTATAGTCCCGCAACTCTATCTGGCTCGTCGGGTCGCGAAGACTATAGTTTGGTTGGTTAGTCAGATAGTCGGCCCACTTGTGTAGAGATTCAGGTGACTGCCATTCACTCTTCCTGGGAAGGGTTCTCCATTAAGTTTGACTAGCTAGACTGCGCCCCCGTCTGTAACTTCTTTTACCACATATGGTCCTAACCAATGCATTATGAGTTTCCCCGGAAAATTTTTGAACTTGTTGTCATATAGAAACACTAAATCGTTTACCTTGAATGTGTGCATCTTGATATGGTGATCATGCCAGGCATTCTCACGTTGTTTCTGTACCTGCTGATGGAATCCCACCAGAAATCGTTCTTCCTCGAGCTCTTCTAAGTGCACGAGTCTCTCTTCCAAGGCTTCACAGTCCGACATGCCTGTAATTGCTGCTATTCGTAGATTAGGTATGATGTATTCCATTGGAATGACTGCTTCCATGCTGTAGACTAACCTGAAGGTGTCTAACCTATCAATTTCTTGCACGTGGTTTTGTATGCCCATAATATGGCAGGTATGCGCAAGTCCCAGTCATTTTGTTGCGCATTAAATATTTTGGTCAGTGTCGTCTCTAGAATTTTGTTGAATGCTTCTACTATCCCATTAGCTTGCAGATGGTACGGTGTATTGTGCTAATGATACACTTTGAATTCCTTAGTGAGTGCACTGATGGTCTCATTCAAGAAGTGCGTCCCACGGTCACTCATTAAAATTTTCGGGCAGCCAAAGCGTGTCAACACATTATCGAACAAAAATTTCGCAGTTGTCGCAGTCGTGCAATCCTTAACCGGCTATGGTTCCACCTATCAAGTCAGGTATTCTGTCGCGGTGATGACGTAGCACACACCCGTCTTCCCCTAAGGTTTAATTGGTCCTACAAAGTGGATTGCCCATTTTTCGAATGGCTATAGTGTCATCTGTAAATGAGTGGCATCTCATCCCTTCGTGATGGTTTCCTAGTCCTTTGACATACATCACAGGCCTGACAGTGTGCTTTCAAATCTTGATGTAGGGTCAACCACCATAGCCCAAAGCAAAGAATATTCTGTGCCATCATGCGTCTTTCATAGTGTCCTCCTGCAGCCCCTCCATGCGCTTCCACAAGGATCTATCCTCGCTCAAACTCAGGTACATATCTTCACAATATCTCATCATTTCCCATTTTGCAGAGGTGCCCCGCGATGACAGAAAAGTCCGTTGCACGCACCACCAATTCCTTCTTCTGTTGAATTGAATATTCCTTTGGCATAGTCCATGTGGTTAAAAAATGAATCATATCTTCGAAGTGGCCATTTGCGACGCGCACCGTAAAGAGTTGCGCATCAGTTAGTCCTTCTTCCAAATTTGTTGGCTCCTCTCCTATCTCAATTCGTGATAAGTGATCTGGTCCCGCATTTAGGCATCCCAGCTTTACGATGACCTTAAAGTCATATTCTTGAAAGAGTAGCAGCCATCTACATATGCGCCCCCCCAACACAGGCTTGTTCACCATGTATTTCAATGTGGAATGATCAGTATACATCTTGAAGTGCCCACTAAGTAAATAGTGTCGGTATTTCTGGAGCGCTTATACCATTGCCAACCCCTCGCGCTCAGTAGTAGAGTAGTTATTTTTGGCCTTGGACAGTCGCCGACTCGCGAACGCGATCGGGTGATCCACGCATTCCGCGCCTTCTTGTGTAAGTCCAGCTCCTAGTGCGATACATGACTCATCAACGTATACATGAAATTCTATGTCCCATCTTGGAAAGACCAAGATGGGAGCGGATGCCATTTTCTTGTTAAGAACATCCAAACTTTTCTCACAATCATCATTCCAACAATATGTAGCATCCTTTTTCAATATCTTCTCCATTGGCGTTGTTATTTGTGCATAGCTCTCGATAAACTTCCTATAGTAACCAGTGTGCTCCAACGTAGTGCGTAGTTGTTTGAAACTTCGCGGTGCTTCCAGATTAAGAATAACAGCAATCTTCATAGGATCCACCATCAAACCTTGTTTGCAGACCACATGGCCGAGCAGGTTTCCAAAGGGGACGAGGAAGGTGCACTTTTTCAGATTCAGCGCAATCTACTGTTGTCAGCACATATCCAGCATCAAACGTAAGCTCGCTATATGGTGTTTCACTAACCCGAATAGAGTCCAATCGTCCAGATAGACTTCTAAGAACTTGTGGATGTATTCTTTGAAGGAAGCCACTACTACGCGTGAAAATATCGTTGGCGTGTTCTTCACTCCAAATGGCATGACGGTGTATTGAAAACAGCCCCATTCGGTTGCGAAGGTTGTCTTGCTCCTATCTTCTGGCACAATCTTGATCTGATGGTACCCTGAGAAGCCATCCGTGAATGAGTAAGCTTCCTGACTGCCAACATTCTCCAATACTTCATTTGTAAATGGTGTCAGGAATGGATCATGAACACAGGCGTTGTTGAGCTTCCTAAGGTCCACACATATTCTAATTTTGCCCTTCTGTTTTTTCTCTTGTACTACCATGGGACTCAACCAGTCGGATTCTTCCACTGGTTCAACAATTTCGGTTGCAAGCATTTTGTCTAGTTCTTCGCGAACCTTTTCTTTATACTTCGGATTCAAACAGTAAGGTCGTTGCTTAACAAGATTCACATCTAATTTCAAAGTTATCCTCATCATCCCTAATTCGCCAATGATCCCCTTTAAGTTCATGATTTTGGTCGGGAACAAATCTTGATATTTGCGGAGTAACTCGGCGACCTTATCTACTGTAGCATCATCCCAATAGTCCCCAAGTGTCGCGTACTTCGGCTCCACCTCCGTACCAATGTTTACCTGCTTTGTTTTTAGTGGCGCAATGATGTCGAGATCCTTAATTGATGGTCCTCTAACTTCACAACTCCCTTATGTTTCTGAAATACTAATATTTCTGGGGTCATCACCATCCTCCTCTACTTACACGTTATAACATTCTAGGGCACTGCTTAGCTAGGTTGCCCATGCTAGTTGAACAACTTGTCGTGGTTCTTGTGGTATTCTGAAGATGGTGGCCTTTACGGCTTGTAGCGTGTCATCAACAGTATCCGACCATCAGTCTTCAAATGCGAATGTTAGCAAAAATCCCTCGCGCAAGACATCCCATTCACCCGTACCATGTCAAAGTTCTGTCTCAGTATACAAATTCATGGGTGACATCCAAGGTATGGTAGAATAAGTGTACCCATTCAGGCTGAGGTTCTTCTCCATAGGCCTTGGTCCATTTTGCGAGATGCGTGCATGGGTCATCTCATCCATCGTATTTATCTTCTATCCGTAGTTGTGGTTTCCCAAATTGTAGGTGCATCATCCTTCTACATCCGCACCAGTTTTCAAAATTTCCTTGATGTGTTCCCCACCAACACGCAGGTGTCGCGCACAGTGCCCACTTCAACGCATCGAACCGTTGTTGTTCCAGTACTGCACTTTCAAACCTGTCCAGGAATTCGTCCACCGCTGTCAATCCATCATATGTTGGCAAATCTCGAGTCTGGGTTGTTACGCAACGCAGTGATTTAATCATCATGTTGCAATTCAGTGTTGTCACTTCATTCAACCAATTGTGCCAGTGTTCATCTTCCTCTTCTGAGTTCGCGGTGCAAGAACTCGCGCGCTCCCACGAGATCCTTCCAACTGTAGTCGAATTCACCCAATCCTCATCTTGCGCAATTATCTTTTAGATACAATCCATCTCATCGTCGCTTCCATCATTGCGTACTGGTTCGGTGTAGCACGCTCCTTCTACTAGGTCTAGCAGAACTACTACACGTAGGGACGTTTTCTCGAATATCATCTTCCACTTCTTCAGGGTAATTACTCCATTAATATCAGTGGCCCAGTCTATTCCTAGCAACGCAGGATAAGGATTGTTGTCATCAACAATCTCTATTACTTCAAAGTCTATATGTGTGCTCACGCCTTCGATATCAATGGTTACCCCCTGCAACCTCCCCATGGGAAAAATATTATGTTGATTCGCCATTCGTAATTGAATAGGGGACCACTATAACGTGAGCTTGCCCATACATTCCCATGTCTATTTTGGTAACACATTCGCGTCGGACCCTAGGTCTAGGATTACCTAGTCCATCTCATATTTTCCAATCTACTGTGTCAATCTCATTTCCCTCCTGGTGTGCAATGCATGTTTTCCCAATTTCTGGACTACGCATGGTTCCCCTAATCCCGCGCACCTAGTGATCAACTCTTTTAGTCCCTTAACTGCCTTATTATCATGCAGTAGTTTCATGCATGTCTCTAAAAGGGTAGTAAGCATAGAAGGATCCATCCCTGGCTCTGGTTGATCCTTACTAGCTGAAGTAGAGGCCTCTGCGAAGCTCTTCTTATCTTCCATGAACGTCTCTTTTGCCCGTTCTAGGTCAAACTTAGGTTCCTTTGTAGGAGCCTTGCGAACCCATGCATCTTCCTCGAGCTGCTTCCCCTTATCCTCCCCTGTGGTTGCATCGCTTCTGAGCACCATATTCCCATTTTGGTCTTCTTTGCACGGTTCAGATCTCATCATTTGGATATTTTGAGTCGAAGTGGGCTAGAGTACCCCTTTCTCGCGCATCTGTGCAATCAACGTAGGATAATCTATTATTTCATGATCAAACTGATCACAATATGAACAAGACATTCTTGTTGGATTAGTGCAATTGCGAGCATAGTGCCCTGGTCCTCCGAAATTGTAACAGATTAACTGTTTGCAGCCCCTTCCTGGCCCCATTCCTCCTCATCCTCGACCTTGGCCCTGAAATCCAGCGCGCCCCATTCCCGCAGTTGGGTCGAAGCCTCACGTTTCTATCTGCATTCTATAGGCTGGGGTCCGCTCCATCATCAACTTGTAGCTGCAACATGTACGCTTGTCATGGCCCACCGACCTACAAAAATTACAAAACCGTTGTTGTGGAGTCTGTGTGTACTTCTGAAATAGATGAAAATTGTTCGTTGTGTGTTTTCCTCCAATCTGATAGATCGCGCACCATAGTGGGGGTGTCGCACTCGGCCCTACTTGTGCCTCCAGTCTCAGTGGCATTGGCCCCCCTCCTGCCAAGTAGTTTTCGAATACCGAACACTGATCCTTATCGTGGCCCTCTCTTTACATTTTATACACCACACTTCCCTGCGCCCCTCTGGCTGCAGTGCCCTATCCTGCTTCAAGCTCTACATTTCCAAGTAGAGATTTTGTAACTGCACGTGAATCTGTTGAACTCCTAGCCTTGGATCCTGTATTGGTGTTTCATGCAACCTCATCGCCATTTCCAATGCTTCGGAATCGGTTGAAAGCTTCTGTTGTGACAGCGCCATCCTCAGGTGGGGTGTCAAAGATGCCACAAACCACGCGCAATTCTGCGCATCCGTTAGCATCATATTAGCCTTGTGGATTGTGCTCTTCAGTCGCTGATCCAGATCCCATGGGGTCTCGCCTGGAAGCATCACGATTTCCTTAAATATAATGATTGGTTGCGTCTTTTATTTCGGCTGACTAAATTCTCTGTTTAGCACATTCTGGATCCCCGCTATTCCTGCATTTGGGTGATCATTTGAGTGCTTGATATACCACGTCAATGCGCGATCCTACATCACACTCACCAATGTAGCCTTCTTAATGTTATCATCTGTAACCCCTTGTGCTTCCCACACTGCACTTACCATGAACCAAAATTGATCCGGGTCCTCATTTCCTACTCCTCTGAATACGGGTAGCTTAATCGCACTCATCATACTGAACTGCAGGTTTGGTGGATCTGGTGTGGGCGAAGATGGAGGTGAAGGAGGTGAAGCAAGTGGTGGCATAAGTGGAGATGGTAACTGCAGAATGCGCTGCCTTATCAAACTAACCGCACTCCTCGGAGAGACCCAAGTGATCTCTTCCTCACTTTCTCGTGAAGGTGAAATTAAGGGACTATTTCCTAATTCCCCGCTACCTCTGTAGACCTTTCCGCTCCGCGTTGTTCCAAACATTAATGTATTCGCATTACCTGTTTTTCACATAATAGCATCTTAATCCAGGTATTCAAAGATTTTATGTACTTACCTCACAGTGCCTTGAGAAAACGTCTTTTTGCCTCGCTATAGCTCACAGTCATGTCTATCGCAAATTCAATGATAAACCCTCCTCTTATCCGGTCAAGCCAATGGTCCACAGATCATGCGATCTTATCTTCAGATGCCTCTAGTCTGCGCACTAACTCTGGAGTCCACACTATTGTTTGATCGAGCTTGTACCTTCCCTAGCTATCGACTAACCTCGCAATCCAGTTATATAGTTCAGACGGGAAGGATGTGAAAAAGATCTTTTGGATTTCCATATATACGTAGTGATCCAGCCACCTCTTCTCAGATATCTGCGGAGTTATGTTCCCCTGTGTCACGAACTCATGAAGCTTTTTATCCAACCACTCTTCAATTTCTTCCTTTGTAGGGTTCCAATGGCACAACATCAGACATCCCTTAGGCAGATCCTGGTCCCGGCAATGGAACCATTTTTTGGCTTGATGGGACCTGACCCAAGTTTAGAAGTGATTTAGCGAAACAAATCCTGAAACTACCGGCCCTTTCGGCAACAATCTGCAATGTGCGGAATGAGGTCTCACCCGAGGTAGTATGGGAGGGTGTTGGAACTAGGTTTCCGCACCCTAGGGATGTCTTGATGAGGTTTTAGGAAGTTCTCGAGCCCAACCTACATGCCTGCGCTGCTCCGCGTAGCGGTCTAACCTTCACGACTAGTGCGACTACTTCCATGCAACTCTATAAAGAGCACGAAGATGTGTTATCTATATCTTTGATCTTCACTATGCTATTATTATAGATCTTGACTTATTTGTGTGTACCCAATATTCTTATTAACCATTTACCATTCATACCAAGTGCGTGCAATCATGAAACCATAAACTGATGAA
Organism: Pinus tabuliformis; assembly: GCA_031772625.1. Lineage (NCBI taxonomy): Eukaryota > Viridiplantae > Streptophyta > Pinopsida > Pinales > Pinaceae > Pinus > Pinus tabuliformis. Next base: position 834,047,760 of record CM062812.1, read on the forward strand.
TAAACATAATAGAAGCATAAACACACAGATCTATGAGCAAATGCACAATATTCCAGAATCAACTTATATTTTATTAATCCTTTGTTCAGATACAATCCCAACTCTGCCCTGCACACTGAGCTGCAGGGGTCCGCACACATAGTTGCGAACTCTACCAAGCCTCTACGCACACAGCTGCAGAGCCTCTTCCTATTACTACAACCCAAGACTCGGACTTACAGACTCAGAGCTTAATCTCTTAATCAAAACCCATATTACTTTTCAAGACTCCAAAACTGCCTTCTACACTTAGAGCCTCGCTCTATTTATACATTCCCATGGTCCACGGACCATGGGTAGGCTGACACTTTCTATATTAAATTACATTATTTTAGGGCGGACAACCCTAGACTCTCACGCTCCATGCTTGCATTTTGCAGGGTCTTTACATTACATTGACCAAACTCAGGCTTTAAGCCCCAAAAACCCGTTATTCAGGGATCCGCTACCCAACAGTTTCTGTTGTTGTCACCTGCACGGTAGTATCCTTTGCAACCTTACTTGTACCTACGCCTACATCTAATGGATTTGGCCATTCACTTGGTCACTTGCCCACAATCTGTGCTATGTCTTCCTCGGCTAGCAAGTATGGCAACTTGTGCCATGTATTCTGGGGATCCCTCCACGCGCGAACATATAGGTTGTAGAAATCTCCCTTGAATTCAGTGAGGGTCTCACACTAGGTGTACAATGTGGGTGACAACCTTGGCCTATGGCTAATCATCATCTGCAAATCCATTTCAAGCAGGACCCAGAATAAATTTGCCTCAATGACTCACGCAGGGTCCTTTGTAGCCCAGAGCGAAGACATCGCTGCCTCCAGAAGGTCTCACTCATGCGGAGGAAACTAACTATCTTCCGGATTCCTCCAAGCCACCAATGTTATCAGCAATAGCAACAAGCATAATGAAATGCATTGCCCTCCTCCTGGGCCTCTAGTTCTCCAAGAATTCCTTATACAAGTATTGATCCTAGCTATACTAGAATCCTTTGGTGCACTACATAGACAAATAAATGACAGGGGTTGGAACTTCATATGTGTATCACTTACGCATGATCTTACTGGCCAATAACTACACAGGGGTACTACACCATGAGATATGAAATAGAGTGGATAGAATATCTGTGCGACTTATTTATTAAGCCAAACTCGCTCTTCATCTGGTTTGCGAGTTTCTTCTCCTGTGTTTTTCCCCCAAACACCTCTGTTGGATCCATGCCTTGGTATGATAGCAAGGTGATCTGGTGAAACAGCATGTCCATGATCGAGATGGGTTCTCCTAGCCAAAGACACCCATCGTGCACTAATGTGGGCAATGCCAAACACAAATGGTGTTTATGTTAGTGCTACTGAAATGCATCACCCATAGCATGTCCTTTTATCTGGGTGCTCTTCAACACATTTTTTGACATGAGAGCCTGCATTGATCCCAAGGTGAAAAAATCAAACCCGAGAGACCCCAAAAAACCCTAAAACTTGCATGAAATAGTTAAAGAATGACATAAAAAGAAAGAGGAGAGGTAGATCTCCTACCTGGACTAGATGGCTCGAGAAATCGTCCACAAAATCTCTAATAATCAACTGCTGAAGTTCGAGGTAATAAACTAGCCCAAAACACAAAACCGAATGGTAAATATCAAATGGTAAAAGTGACATGGTAAATAATTGTTTTATATAAACCTTAGTATTTATCTATTTTTACTCATAAAATAGGTATGTTTAATCCATTTGGTGTTGTTTTGAGTAGGTTTTACAGCTAATTTATAGACTTTGACATGCTCAATCGTAAATTGCATCTTTGACCACAGAGCATACTTTTATCTCTTTTTCGAGCTCTATTAAACATCAAAAAAGGAACCCCCTTGGAGTCCTCTTTAAGCTCTTTTCAAACTCTCTAAATATGAAAATATTGTCGAGTGCTTGTCCTTTTCAGCTCGTTAACGGATTGGAAACGACATCTACTTGGTATAAGTTTAACCCTTTTTCGGGCTGAGATAGATTATTTACGAAAAAGGAATACGTTGACCGAACATGATCAATAGGTTCTCTCTCATATTGTTTTACGCTTTTTCATGCTTGAGAGACAAATCTACAAAAAAGAACTTGTGGAGTTTTCTTTTCGTCACTTTTAAAACTCTCTAAACATGAAAAGGACTGAGTTATCTTTGTCATTAAACTCGTTAAAACATCAAATAGTGACAAACTTGTCGATCATGACAAGTCCAAGTTTCACCTTCGCTAGACTCGTTAAAACATCAAATAGCGATGGATTCACCCAAAGGGTGGAATTATACAACAAGCATATGTTATCCTCCTCAAGCTTGATAAAAATAAAGAGGTATTGGTCAGAAATGACTGGGGAAAATGGAAGAAGGGGTAAACCACTTTTAGTAGGAGGTCACTCTTGAACATGACACTTTCACTTCATCACTGTGACTATTTGGGTTGGGTTATCAGCTTGATGGTTATCATACCGTTGGTCTATCATACCATCCATCACTTTGTTTTGGGTCAATGCTACCAATTCATTTCATTGTCGCCAACATATTCAAGAGAAGTCATTCAGTAAAAATTCATCCTTTGCAATACCATAAACCTTCATTTTCATGACCACCATTCCTGAACCTTGTGTCGTCAGTCAAATTCCGTCTCTAAAATCATTACACTCGTTCATGTCGTTGATATGGGATACATCAAGGCCCTCCTGCGATGAGTTGCTTCTTGTCGTCATCAGTGCATTATTTAAGAAGTTGACTTAGAAACACCCTTCTAGTACCTTGAGGCTTGCATACATCAATGGCAGGTTTCTCGCTTCTGGTGATAGGCTGACATCAATGGCCTTTGATCGAAAGACTTTTTATGGTGTTCGACATCAAATCATCCATTCTCACCATGCAGAATGTATTGAAGTACGTTGAGGATCATTATCATTATCGGTGATTTTTTTCGCATCTGTTAATGGCTCATGTCATTGGCTGGTAATCAGAAGGTGTCATCCCACGTTCAACTTCAGATCACATATTCACATGGTTAGACTTGTACTTGAGCGAATGATTGAATGAGATATAAGACCCCAGATCTAGTTTCATCCATCCGGGCTGCGATTTCAGGAAATGTACCAAATCATTTGTACAATCGCTATACATTGATGGTCATTACGATCATGGGTCTATATCTGTGGATGATTGTCTATGTACTTGTAATGAAATTTTATATGTTGAGCATGGGTATGCCTTTCCTCAATGATTCATGAGAAAAAATCAAAATATTGTGATATTGTATTGTAATCAATGCAGGTCACCAACCACTTCGAAACCTCCTCATCGCATCGTAAATCATTTCACTCGACATTACATTTTTCGACTTCATGCTTTAGGGGGAAACTGTTACAAATCCATTTGGTCACATCACTCCCATCATCCAGATCAGTGTTTTAGGGCTCATCAAACCCTAATTTCAGTTGCTACATGCCCTAAACAAGTCAACCTTTTGAATGCCTCCTTCCCAGACAGTTTCATGGCTTGAAGACATCCTGAAATGACCTCTAGAGGGACCAGCTCAATTAGGCCCATGCAAGGGTGCGCTGCAAAGAAGTTGATTCCATGCCAGGGTGCTCTGTAGATCACTTAGGCCCTCTTTAACCTGCACTGGGAGAGATTGAGTGAAATTCACATAGGGTTTGGGGAATATTCTTATCTTCTGGAGCCTTCTAGATGATTCCCACACTTATCATCTCCTATGAGCTCGAAAATGGATGAGGGATGAGTAAAGATACATCCTATCCTCTCAGCCCTTCCTCCATGGAACTAATTCTAAGTTTGGAATGCCATTCAATACCCTAATTGATGACAAAACCTCCTCCATCTTCCTATAAATTGATCACTCATCTAAGTGATCAGGGGCTAGACTTTGATGATTGTAAGGAGATAATGTTAGTTTGAGAATTGAGACTATTGTAAGTGTCGTTATGTTGTCGAATTGTCATGCTTATGATGTGATGTGGATGGAACCAAAGCTGGAGGAGTGACTTATCAGGCTTCATGGTTGTAATTCTTCCTTATATTCAATAAAGTATTTGCATCTTTTTCCATATGCTTATCTTGATATGTGATTCTTATATGTGTGAATGTATCTGATTCCATTTACTTGTAATCAATAGATCTTTTGCTTTGATCGGTTCTTTGTCTTCTGTTGATGTTTACAGGTAGTTCTCAAGCGTGTTAAGTATGAGAAGGAGTAATAGGATCGATACAAAGGAGACAAGAAGAAAGCGAAAGTACAAGTAGGTCCTCTCATTCTCTTTATCTTAGCTATTGTTTATAGAGAAAGGTTAAAGTGCTTTAAACTGTTGTTCTAGATATAGTTACTATCTAGGGTATTAGTATTTATCCATAGATACCAAATTCTTCATAACACCAGGTTGCTTCCTTTGGCGTAAAATGTTTCCATTGAACTTTCAACTGCACTACATCTCTATTTCGGAGTGTAACCACCCTCTGGACTAGAATAAGCAATGGTTTTTCTAGGAACTCTCCCTCTATTTCCACCTATATAACATGTCAATCAATCACATGAGATGGATCATGTACATACTTCTTTAATAATGAAACATGAAATACATTATGAACCTTAATATTGGTTGGTAGGGCTAGTTGGTAAGCAATAGGTCCAACTCTAACTAACACTTCCAAGGGTCCACAATATTTAGGAGATAACTTAACAAGACTGTCAAGTTTGAGTGTACTCTTATTAGGTTTGACCTTCAAGTACACATGATCTCCCACACTGAATTTCTTCTGAGTTATTTTTAGGTCTGAAAAGATTTTCTAGCGATCTTGGGTTATTTTCAAATTCTATTTGACTTGCTTGACAATCTCTTCCATTTCCTTTAACATGTTTGGTCCTAATATCAATATATCTCTAGGGTGATCCCAACTTCATGGTACCTTTTATATTCTTCCATACATAACTTTGAAATGGCTCATTTTTAGAGAGGTTTGATGCACATTGTTATAGGAAAATTAAGCTAAATGCAAAGAATCCTCCCATTTAATTTGCTTTTCTTTCAATACATCCCTAACATTTCCTATAATACCTTATCGGTCCTTTCTATTTCACCATCAGTTTGAGGATGATAGGATGTACTAAATTTTAACTTAGTCCCATGTTTTCAAATGACCCCTTCCAAAATTTGGAGGTAAATTTTGCATCTCTATCTGAAATCACAACCTTAGGTACCCCATGAAACCTGAAAAATTCCCTCATAAATTTTTTTGCAATGTTATAGCCTTAAAATTGGATTTGACTAGGATGAAGTGTGTTTCTTTATTGATCTTTTCAATTACAACCATAATGGAATCATTATTTTTCCTTGTTTTGGCAACCCGGTGATGAAATCCATTGAAATGGTCTCTCACTTCCATTCTAGAATGAGAAGTGGTTGCAACAACGTGCAGGATGTTGATGGGATGCTTTAAACTGCGCTGACATTCAAGACATCTTGCTACACACTCAGTTGGCCCATTTTTTATTTTTGGAAAATAAAAATTCTTTCTTAACACATTGATCAACTTCTTATATCCAAGATTACCAATTGTGGGCCTTTTATTCAACTCATTAAAAAAAAACATTTCAAATTTACATCATTGGGTATGTAAATTTTTCCTTTAAACAATAATAAATCTTAGTTGTTCACTGAAAAATCATCTCTCCCCCCATCCATTTTATCAATTTCCTGCATCTTTTCTTTATTTTTCAGATATTGTAAATTAGAATTTGTAATAGTTTTGACTTTTTTCTATCAAATTTGTTTACCAACTGATTGCTAATGTAACACAAATCTTATTAAGTTTTCTTCTTAAGGCATTTTCTATTTTGTTTTACTTTCCTTTGATATGTGTGATCTCAAAATCATCCTCACTAATAAATGCTAATAATGTTGCTTGTCTAGCATTTAAATTAGGCTGATCGAATAGATAGTTGAGACTAACATTATATGTTCTTAGTTGAATGTTTCTCCCTATTAGGTAGTGTCTCCACATCTTGAATTCATGAATTATTGTTGTTAATTCCATACCATGAGTAGAATAGTTTTTCTCGTGTTCTTTCAATTTTCTGGACTCATAGAAAATAACATGACCATCTTGCATCAAAACCCCCACAAACCTTCCTTACTTACATTTGTACATACCATAAATTCCTTATTGGAATCAACTAATTTTAGAATTGGAGCTAAAATCAAAAGTTGTTTAAGCTTGTCGAAACTATCTTGACACTTTTGACTCCACTCAAATTTGATTCCCTGATTTTGTATATTAGTGATTGGATAAGAAAGTTTAGAGAATCCTTCTATAAATCTCTTATAACAGCTTGTGATGCCCATAAAGGATTTGAATTCTTCCACATTCTTGGGTGCTGACCACTCCATATTTTCTTTTATTTTCTCAAGATCTACAAAAATTCCTTCTTTTGATATTACATATCCTATATAATGATTTTTTTGTTGGTAAAATGAACACTTGCTAAAGTTAGCATATAATTCATTGTCTCTTAGAGTTTGGAGGACCATCTTCAAATGTTGGTCATGCTCTTCCCTACTCTTGGAGTATACAAGAATATTTCCTATAAATACAAATACGAACTTATATAGAAATGGCTTTACTACTTTTTTCATGAGAAATATGAATGTAGCAGGTGCATTAGTCAACCCAAATGGAAGTACTACAAATTCATAATGCCCATAGCACATGTGAAAGGTTGTTTTTTGTATGTCTTAATCTTTAATCCTCATTTTGTGATACCCCGACCTTAGATAAATTTTAGAGAATATGGAATCTCCTCTAACTTGATCAAATAATTCACTGTATTCTTGGAAGGGGGTGCTTATTTTTTATGGTCATCTCGTTTAGTTGTCTATAGTCTATGCACGATCTTAGTCCATATTTTTTTTCACAAATAACATAGGTGCTCCCCAAGGAGATGCACTTGGTCTTATGTACTTTTTGTCTAATAATTCCTGCAATTGAATCTTCAACTCCATTAGTTCAAGAAAATTCATTCTATATGGGGCCTTGGAAAGCGGAACAAAACCATGTATAAGATCCATGATAAAGTCAATATCCCTCCTTAAAGGAAGTCTTGGTATCTCTTCTGGAAATGCATCCTTATATTGTTCTAGTACAGGATATTCCTCTAATGATGGTTGTTATTTATTTTCAGGAAACTCTTGTACTTGAACAATGAATAATTGGAATCCTTTCCTAGCATATTTCTTCATTTGTATAGCATAAATTTGTTTAACAAAAATTTCTCTTGGGATCTCTTGAACCATGCAATATTTTCCTTCATCATCAACACAGGTAAAGAATGTTTCCAAAAATTTAATATCGCTTTATGTGTTTCTAACAAATCCATTCCTTTGAGCATATCATAATATCCCAGTGGTAAAATGTTCAGATAGAGGGTAGTATGCATTCCATTAAAATTTATTGTGTAGTTCCTACTAGTTTCAATCACTTTTCTCTTAGTTCCTGTGGCCAGCTATACTAACCAAGGCTTATATTGTTTTTCTTTCCAAGTTTACACCTCTCGACTATAGCAGGGGAAACATAACTTAATGTAGATCCTAGATCTATAAGTGAATATACATCTTTATCAAATATTTTACCTTGTACTTCAACCATGGTTGACTGATGATCTACCTATCTTCCATACAAATCAATTTTGATTTCGGGTATATTACAATCTACATCATTTACATTTGATGCTTCTTAAACATGATTTCATACTATTGTCTTCTTCAAGGGATTTTACTGGCAGGTTCTTCACATATGGTTTTGCTTGCAACCCCAATAGTCAATATGCAGTTTTATAGACTCGTGAAATTTTTTGTTGCCTATGACAGATCCTCCCTTTTTCCCAACATTATTTTGTTGATTAGAATTTTTGTTGTAGTTTCCTGCTTGCGAACTTTTAGTAAATCTAGGCGTTTTAAACCATTTTCTCTTGTTGCCAAATTTCTTAGGTTTCTTTGATACCCATCCTTTATATGTTTCTCTTTTTTGTTTGCTCTAATTAAAACACATCTTAGCCTTTCTAATGGTTTCATCCATATTTTTAGGTTGATCAGACTCAATTCCTTCTCTATATGAGAAAGGTAAATAAATCTTTGGATTTTTTCTTTCTCCTCCTTCAAGTAATGAACATACCTTAATAGGCTCACAAATTTGTTAACAAACTCATCCATGGTAAGTTGTCCTGGCTTCAGCTCGTTAAACTCGCTATCCTTCTCATTAAAATACCTCTCAATAAATTATTTCTTTTTAAACTCTTTCTTGAACAATTTCCAAGATAAATTCTTACTTCAAATTATTTTAACAACTTTATTTTTCTCCCACCAAAAAGTTGTCTTACTAGTTAACTAGTAGTTGCCAACCTTGCCTTCAACTTACTTGGATAATTGTACACTTCAAATTATTTGGACATATTGAGAACCCATTCCTTGTATCCTTCTTCAAATTCATCATCGAAATTGGGAGGTCTAATTTTCTTAAACTCACTCTGTAACTGCTAGGGTGATCTCATTTTTTTGGGCAAGGAAGTGTTGCTACTTGATCTTTGTTCTTCTTGATCACTAGACTCATTAGTTTGATTTTCACTAGAAGTTATTGAGTTGCTTTTGCTTGTGGTGCTAACATTTTTACTCCTAGATCTTTTTCTATGAGTCTTTTTATTGATTTTCTCATTCTCCAATTTCCTTAACAAGTATCCATTGATCTCCTCTTGCTCCTCTCTAGATTTGACTAACATTTCCTTATTAGCCTTAATATCATCTAGATTTGTTTTTAGACTTCTTATCACTTTCAACAATTCAAAATATTGTCTTTCTACATTACTGGTTCCACCCCCAACCATTCCTAATTCAATGTCATGTTTTGCATCACCTCTTGGTGGACCTACAAAAGTTTTTCTATTAAATTATTTTTCCATCTTTCATCTTTTTAGTTCTTTTGTGCAGTATGTTCATAACAGGTATAAATGTTTCAGATTTCAAGACCCGAATAAGGCCCATTTTTGTAACTACAACTCTAATACCACTTGTAAATAACCTTCAACATTCTAACTATTTTTTTAAAGATATAATATCAACTATTCACTAAGTTACTATTTATAATAGTTATTAGTCTATGGATCCATGACTAGTTCTAATAATACCTTTAAAGATATGATATTCCACGACTCATTGTTAAATGTTTATAGTTATTACACAGGTTAAATTCTTATCATTTCTTATACTGACACTTGAAGATTTGTATTGAGAACTAATTCAATATTTCCTACCCAAAAGACTTCTTAATTTACATAACAACAATACAGCCATTACCCAATTAAAATTTTACTCCCAAGGGTTTATTATGACAAGGGTTCTCAATTCAATAGTATCATATATAAATAGATATATTTAAATATATTTATAAACTTTACGCCATAATACTTACTTCTTACCTTTACAACATTACCATATTTAATCTTACATATTATCTTAAAAGTGAATTGTTTTAATTTTTCAAGAAATCAAACCTTTGATCATTTATGTGTCAATTAGAGAAATTTTGAGGTAAAAAATGGGCCTCAAACCCAACCATTAGCACATTCTAAGATTCAATAGTCATCTGAATCTTAATTCACTGCATAGGCTTATCTTCTCCTTGTCATCATGAACATGGAATACGATAATGTTACGTAGATTATGGAGATACACTGGTTAGTTTGGTTACTTCATTGATGTGTATAGAAGTATGAGCTAAGCTTGATTACTGATATAATGCCATTGTGAGTAGGCTTTATTAGAGCTATCCCTTGACTCATGTGCATATAATACGGGCTATCATATACAGCTACTAACACAAATCAAACCAACCGACTGACTGTGAGGGGTGAAATATCTCTCCTCCCCCAGCTTAGTAAAAGTGGCATGATCGATGAAATCGCCCAAGAGCAGTGGATAAAGCAATTGGATTCATATGCTTGTAAGTGATAGCCTTCTAACGTAGACCAGTCCAACCAATGACTGACTTACATAAGTATCAAACCTGTCATAAACGACTGAATTATGTAAGGAGCGAAGCCGATTGTCCCTCCGGGGGCAAGGTAATTAATCGTCACAACCGGAGAAGCGCCAATCGAACAAAAATGTACAACAAAAATCAACTTTAAAGGAACCAATAGGATTCAATATGATGCTTTCAACCATGGGGGATGACTCACCATTTTTGGAGTAAAAATGTAAAAAGATAAAAAATAAAAAAACTACATTTTCAATTCATATTTTCAACTTATCTCCCTAAGATCTTACTCAAATGTTGAGGGATAGCATTTGTTGGATGCAAAATTTAATTTTGCATCCAAGGAGTACCTATGTTGCATATTTTCAATGGACCCTACTACATGAAAAAATGTGATTATAATCACGTTTTTTCATGTATTTCTAATTTTTTGTGTAGTATAGTCCATAAAAAAATATGCAACATGGGTACTCCTTAAATGAAAAATTAAATTCTTCATCCAACAAGTGCTCCCACACGAAATTTGAATAAAATCGCAGGGAGATAAGTAGAAAATATGAGTTGAAAAAGTAGTTTTTTCTTTTTTCCCTCCAAAATTTGATGAGGTAATCTAATCTTATTTTATTATTTCCACTATTATTTTATAATATTCCTTAAGAGGCCCATTATAGACCTCAAAATTTCTCTAATGCAATCCTATCTGTTGGATTTTTTATGCAGAATATTATTTCTTAGTTTATTGTGAAGTTCTCTTGTGACTTTTAACAAAATATTGGACTTTAGTCCATTTTCACATTATCAGCTATGTATATAACCTATCACAAGTGCCTAATCATGAGTTTTATATGATAGGATTACCTTCCAATTATTTACAATCCTTTAAGGATTTAACATTGCTTACAACATATTTTCCTTATGGAAGCTTCTCGACTTTGTTGATTTATGTTCATTGGGCATAATATATGATATTGGCTCATATAGTTCTCTTTCCAATGTGGCATAATACAATAAATTACGTATATTATTATACATCTTTTGGATTGCTCCATGTTTGAGATAGAATTTCATCCCTATTGTCAAGTGTGTTGAACTAACATGGCTTAATCAATGACTCAGATTGCTTATTTCCATATCAACGATTTAAAGGAATTAGGGTTTTACTATTGAGTTAATGATCTTCCTTAGTTTCTTGTTTCATTGATTCATTTCTCGTTTACTCTCTTTGGTTATGTCACTCTGCGACTAGAGTTTTCAACCTTGTTTTCAATGACTCTCCACCATTTTCATCATCACAAACCCAATAGGTGGATTTATTTTCTCTCCTATGATATACTGCCTCTATCTGTCATAAAAAGGCCATTGACTTTTTGCTTTGTCAAGTGCATGAGGGTTTCACCTATAATTTGTATACCATCTCGCCAAAGGTAAGGGTACTTAAATTGTTTCTAACAATAGTTACATTCTCCAAACTTGCAATTACAGTTGAATTTTTATGAGTTCGAGTCTAATATTTTCTTTTGTTTTGTGTCCTTGTAGGTTTACGGGGGTTTTCCTTAAATTTTAGGGTAGGGTTTTACTATGTCCAACACAGTTCTTAGGAAGGAATTGGAAGTGATTCTTCCAATATATTCTTACCAAGTGAATATTTCTCTTACCTTTGTTGTTTAGTACTTTCCTTTATTTGCGAAAATTGTTTTTTTTGCAAATTCCCTTTATTTTACCCTACTAGGGTTATAGGGAAGGGTTTCACCCGATCTCAAACCCTAGGGATTCATGCTTCAAGAAACATGAAATTGGTTGACTATTCATGTGTCACACTTCGTTGATGGCATTGCAAGATGCTAATATTGAGTTTTATATATAAAGTTCTTTCATTTTTCTCTTCAATAATTAGATATCTTGGCCTCCATTGGTTTTTGTTCACATTTTCAAGTTATTATTTTGTTTAATTTATCTTCAAATAATATTTATATGGTTTATTTGTTCTCCCTATCTGGCTACTCCTCCTTTCTTTCTTATCCAGAGGATATTTTTGGGAGTTATCATGATGACCATCCAAGGTATTCTACTTATCTCCATTCTTGGCAAATTCTCCATTTTGTAATTTCTTTTACAATTTACGAGTTTTTACCCAGCAGTGAAAAGACATCGTTCTATTATGTTTGTGTTAGGTATTCACTGTTGTGGTATGTTCCAGTGCATGCTACCTCACGGAGTTGTTGGTAAATTGGAATTTTTTCGTGAATTGTTAATTTTTAATAGTCAAACTTGTGCTACCTTTAGGTTGGACAAACTTTTCGAACCCTCTAGTTCCTTCTTGGAAAAATGGTTTTGTATCCATAGAGATAGATACTGTAACAATGAGATTCTTGTTAGTTTCATTTTTATTCTAATTTTTATTTTAATACCTATCCAAAAATTTGATGACCAAGACTGAGAAAATATTCTTCATCTGACAAGACTCCTTTGTATACTCAAACTATATATTGTTTGAATAGGATATATCATTCTCATGTTGGCATTTTGGCACAGGTGTGGCGCTATGGCACAGGTGTTGTCCTTGATGGCAACTCTCTTTGGTGACAGATCTCAGTTTAGGTGCTCAGAATGAAGGAAATCTTGTATACGCAGGTACACCTTGCAGAAGATGCGTATACACGCGGGTTATACGTTCTGAAGTCGTGTATGCGTATACACGCACTTTTATGCACATAAAAGCACGTACATGGTGCGAAACTTACTTTTGGTCCGTGGTTGTTAGTCCTTGGAATTTGAACCCATGGTTGTGGACCATTGTATCTTGTCAGAAGTGTTGACCCCAGGTTTTGGGCCCTTGGTATTGTTTATTATGGTTTTGGCCCGTGGTATTGTGCAAGGCCTATAACTATAAAAGAGGAAGGAGATCATGTGGCAAGGCACCATCTAATTTATTGAATATCTGATATCGTGCTAGATCTGGAATAGGGGTGATCAGGTTATGGGGCAGATCTAGATCTGAAAAGGAGGAACCTAAGCGCAAGAAGGATAAGGACTATTGATGGATCTAAATCTCAAGGCTTGATCATTGGTATCTCTGTATGATTTTGGTCTGTTATATATGGCGCACTCTTGATCTATAAATCTGGGCTAACTAGTGTCTGAATGCTTTAAAGAATAAATTGTCCTTTATAGATCTGTATGCAGGTTCAGTGAATTAAAAGTGCGTATACACACGTTTTCTGTGAATCAAAGATGCGTATACGCAGGTTGGCTGTGATACAGAAGCGTATACTCGCAGGTTGATGAACTGTAAAGTAGCGTATATATCTTGACTTATGTTCTAGCTGCTTCTGCTTTATTGATGCAGTGCTCTGGGTTCAGAATTGGTGTTTGATTACAGTTACTGTGTTCTGGGTTCAGTGGTCAGAGAAGTGCTTATTTGTTTCAGCTTTTGATTGGTGAAAAGGAGTTTTGGTTATGCAGAAATTCTTGATGTTTGATTGATGTTACTTGTGGATCCAGTCTGAAAATTAATGAAACGAGGTCCCTGAAAGCAAAGAGAAGGTTGCAGCCTTTTGTAGGTAGGAGCCTGCGTACTAGTATCTCAAGCTAGTACAAGAACTAAGGGGGTTGGAGCTCCCTTCCTGGAAAGCTAGAAAACAAGAGAGAGCTATAGCTCTCTGTAGGTTGCAGCCTACGTACTGGAAAAGTCTGCTCCAGTACAAGACATTGTAAGAGAAGTTTCTAATTAAAAAGAAGATAGAGACGAATTGCAGCAGGGGGTTTTCACCCACATTGGGTTTCCTCCTTATATCTTGTGTTCTTGTGTGTGATTGTCTTCTGCTCTGTTTCACTCTTTCTGATACTGTTTATGTGCATCTGAATCATAGATTAATAACTGACATCTGAAAGATAATTCAAATTATAAGTCTGTTTGGTATACGCGGGTTTCTTTATCTGTAGTTGCGTATATACGCGGTTTTTGTTAACTGAAGTAGCGTATATCTTCTGGAATTTAAAAAGGAAATATTTGGCTTAATAATACTGATTCACCCCCCCTCTCAGTATTATTTCCAACATCTCAAAGTAAATAAAATTTGTTTAATTTAGCTCATTAATATCTTCTTTTACCTCATGGTTTTCTTTGGACAGATTTGTCAATATGAATATAATATAACAAAGAAATTTTATTATTTCTTATGAATAAGTCTCGCGGTAATAAATCTTCTATATAAAATCGTTGTGTCCACTATGTGTTCGTTATGATTCTTGAATTTATCCATAGAGCCTAGTACCAAGGGCTACTATGCATTATTTACTAATGGTGTATGCATTTATTGTTTCTAGCACAGACTCTTTTCTCTATTCTTTAGAATAATTACTACTTTTATAATTATATTACTGTTATTATCGTCATCCTGATTATAGTCACAAGTAGTTACTCACAAACAAAAAGAAATTTCTATGAATGGAATAATTTGAATTTTTATAAAAAGTTTATCATTATCTTTAGCTTACGTAATACCTGTATGTTTAGCACATTTTTTTATTATAAATGTATTCTCTAATTCTCTACAACTATCCTCATTGTTATAGATTGTCCTCACCGTAATAAAGTATTGAATACATTTTCTTCTTTGTTGTCTACTTGACTAACATACGATTTTTTTGATGGTGTTGGACCCACCAACATGTCAGGGGATCTCCTTGGTAAGAAGTCCCAATTAGACCTTAGACCGTTTAGTGTAGGTGTCCCAGCAATGGATCGTATGGTAATTCCTTGACCGCGATTTCACATAGAGGCAAGTAAGATAACTCTGTTGGTAGCAAGGGTGTGACAGCTGTAGTGAGTCAAGGAAGGTGCATGAGAGGTTCTAACACACGGGGGTTGAGATGAGTGTGCCCCTTGGAAACCTATGATAGCACGCGGTTAAGAAGGGAACATACAAGCAAAGATACATCACAACATGGAAGGCAAGTTAGCAAGTAATCCAAAGTGATGGTTAAACCAATAGCAAATTTCAAAAAGATTCATACATACATACATACACAGATAGCTATACATGCATGCATAAGCAAACCAATACATATATCATTTAGAGTCAACCAAATAGCATAGAATACAATACAACATATGCATGAAACATGCTAGCCCTTGTTATATTAAGAAGCGTAAGTTCCAGTCATACAATACATCCATCTCCAACCACTAGTTCTGATAGCGAAACGTTACAACCACAACCGCCTGCTCCTCCAAAGAGATGTACTAGCTTTGCGCAATGGAGAATCCAAGGCTCGTTACAATATTGTCCAAGCTCTCTCCAAGATAGCCTTATTGGAAGCTT
Organism: Pinus tabuliformis; assembly: GCA_031772625.1. Lineage (NCBI taxonomy): Eukaryota > Viridiplantae > Streptophyta > Pinopsida > Pinales > Pinaceae > Pinus > Pinus tabuliformis. The sequence continues at coordinate 834,063,188 of CM062812.1, forward strand.
GGCTTACCAAAAGCCTTTGCAATGAGTTATGAGGAACTATTTATAGCAAAGGGTGGGGTGACCCTTGACATTCCCCTTTGCGATAGTTCATCTACGCTCATGACTCTTCATCTACGCTATGATTGTTACATCCAACTACCGACACTTGACAAGACATTACATTACAATGCACATGTACCCATGTGAGACAAAATGGCTTGACCAAGCCATGCTACACATCACTCTGACTTAGACAACCATGGAAATCCAACTCCTCAACATCCTCACGATGATCAACAGTAACATACTGATGCCAAGATCGATATTCCTTGATGGTGTTCATGTTATCCAAGGTGACAGCTTTCTGGAACCTAAATCTTGCCTCCACAGCATCCGAGTACATTGTTTGGGCTCCTCTGTCCAACTCGTCTGAAAGCATGCACGTCATTTTCTTCAATGCAGTCGGACCAGCAACATACTTGTGCATGATGTATGCATTGATGGGCAAGTATGGGTTGCTGGCAATGCACATCAACATGTCGAAGTACGAGTCAAGCTCTAGTCGGACCTGTCCCTTTGTCTTCGCCTAGGTGAGAGTCTCAATAGATGGGATCACATGTGCGTGCACCACAACATCCATACTCTTGAATACACGTGCATGGGAAGACTGTATACTAGTGATGAGTTGCGAGAGCTCTTCATAGTTCCAGATCTAACTCTGGATATGTGCCTTCTACTCGACTGCACTGACCTTCATCATCTTAGGCAAGTGAAGTGAGGCTCCCTTATATCTCATCATCCATGTTTTCATGTGCTCAACAACGGCATGCAAGTTTGCCAAGATAAGTGCTCTTCTAGCACATTGTCGCTGCCATCAGTTGAGATGGATGACTCCCTTATGCATGGTACCAAACTTGGAGTACAACGCTCACATAAATGTGTCAAGGGACAATAATTCATCTAGTATTGCCTTCTTCAGTTCATATCGGGCAGACGTTGTCACCAACTCTCCTCCTTTCTTGGCCATCTGTAGTTCCTTAACCATTCTCTCATTCTCAACTATGAGAAAGTGAACACTTGAGCTAATGGCTTCGGCATACACTCTGGTAGCATCGGTCAGGGCTACTGGATGTTTGTGCACACCAGACGCAATTACTTGTTCCTCAACTTGCGTAGGAGATGTATGATCATCCGAAGTTGACACTCTATGAGACTACACAACTCTATGTTGAGACTCGTCGAATGAGATGTTGTGCATATCTCCTTCTGGCTGATCTCTAAGGTTCTCGGTGCCTCCTTTGTCACTTGAGACTTTCTCATCATCTGGATGTGGTGAAGTAGGTAAGTCAACCTCTTAGTGGTGAGGCACGAGGTCGATGTCCTGATCCAATTCTTGTTGCTCCATATCCATATCCAATCGTTGAAGTTATTGCGCTATCTCATGAGCGAAGTCCTACTCCTATGATGGTTCACCTTATCTGCCTAATGCCAGCTATAGTGATGAATCCACTACCTGTACAGGCATTGTTTCATTCGTTTTCACATGTTGCACCCCCTGTTGTACATGTTGTTTATGTGCTTCCCTCTCCTATTTTCACAGCTCTTGTTCCTTTTGGAGTTGCTCCTTCAACTCATGCAACTCCTTCTCTGTTTCTTCCATCCTTCTCTTCTCCCTCTACCTTTTCATGATCCGTTTGTCGTGTTGTTGCCTCTTCGCCTCTATACCCAAAGATGCTTTCTCCACAAGTGGATCTGCTCAGAACTTGCAGCTTTTCTCTTCCTCCATGTGATTGACAATCTTCCTCTTACCCTTGTTGCACACTGGTATGCTTGCCTCTACTGCTACTGCTACTGGTGCTAGTGCTCTCCAAGATGTTGCTTCATGTTTCTTTGCTAACCCCTCCACATCGAAGCCAACCTATTCATTGGGTCTGGAGAAACTGTAGCAATGTCTCTATGGGTCCTCCTCCACCCAATGATATGCCCCGTGGATCCAGTTGAACTGTAATCTCATGTAGTGATCTTTCACAATACAATGTGGGTCATACGGATTGTAACTTTAGAGGTTGAATGGATACTTCTTCATCTGTTATGATTCGACATCTTCTTGGTTGAAACTTCAAATCTCATATAACCCAATCCACAACGGAAGAGCGGGCCATGGTGCCTTCTTCTTCCAGTGCAGTCTAGCTGTCGATCCTATCGAGATGTAATATGCTACTTCCTGCATGACGAGTATGTCCAAGGAAAACTTCAGTAGAACATACGGAGGCTTCTCTTCATTGAACATTCATATGAAGGTGTTGGACGATGAGGCATACCAATCAGCAATGTCTATCAATGCCTCCATTTCTGCCTTCGACATGCAGGGTGGATCCTGTTTGAATATCATCTTGTAAACTGGGGTGACAAAATGATCAGACAGCCGTGTGATAACTCCTATGAAGCAACATTCAGACAACAACTTACAATATGTGTTCACAGCAGTTTCCACCAGCGACCATGCCCACTGCAAACCTAGGAACTCCTTGTTGGGTTGTGTTATATTTTTTCCACTACTAGCCCACATAGTTAACCGGGGGGTTAGAGGGGGGGCAGAGCCCCCCCTTCGTTGCACTGATTTCATATCAAGGGGGTCACAGGGATTTGAGGGGTGTAGGTAACCCCACTCTATGGGGTCCGGGGTAGCACCCCGGAAAATTTTGGTTTTGTAACCTATGTTAGGTTGGGCGGACCCACCTATGGTTTTGTGCATGATTTTCGCACATGTTTTTGGTTTTCGGTCCATGGTTTTGGACGCGATGGTTTTCGTTCCATGGTATTGGATGCTTCGACATGTATAAATATGTATTATAACATTGAAAGGAACGTAATGAAAAATCAAGCTAATAGTCCCAGTTTTGGGATCCAGGGGAAAATCTCTGTGTATATGTGTTTTATGTGTTATGCTCTCGCATTTTTATTTTATGTGTTTTAGAATTCATATGCAAGTAATTTCTATATGGGGTTAAAACCTACATTTGGTATCATAGTTGTTTTGGCTTCAAGGGGACGCCTTTGTTGCTGAGGGGTTTCGCTCGGGCCTGTGGTAGACCCTGTTCAGTGGGAGATCTGTGAGATCGATTCTGGTGGTGAAAGAAGATGGCGAGCAGTGGAAAGATAGAGATCGAGAAATTTAATGGTTAGATTTTTGAGTTATGGAAACTCAAGATGGAGGATCTGTTAGTGGATAAAGATTAGTGGATCATGGTAGATCCGGGTACCAAACCAACGGGAGTGTCCGATGAAGAATGGAAGAAGTTGGATCGGAAGGCAAAGAGCACAATATGATTTTGTGTCTCAGATTCAGTATTGTTGAATGTATCAGGGGAAGCTACATAAAAGGCTTTATGGGACAAGTTAGGGACTTTGTACTAATATAAGTCTCTAGTGAATAAATTGTTCCTACGAAAAAAGCTGTATAACCTGAGGATGAAAGATGGAGACTCGGTGACAGAACATTTGAATACATTTAATATTGTGGTAAGTCAGTTAGCATCTGTTGATATTAAAATTTCAGATGAAGATAAGTGCATCAGTTTGTTGTGTTCTCTACCAGATTCGTGGGATATTCTAGTTATTGCAATAGGTAGCAATGAAACTACCTTGTAGTTTGATGAAATAGTCTCGTCCTTGCTAATGGAGGAGATGAGACAGAAAAATATGGAGAGACAGAATGGTGATGCCTTGTCTGTACAAGGACGGTCCTAGAACAAAAACAAAAATAAGTCATCGAGTGGGAGATCTAAATCTAGAGGGAGATCTAAATCTCCAGGAAAACCTGTAAAGGTGGTGTGGTGGAAATGCGGAAAGGAAGGGCACTACAAAAGGGACTGTAAATCTAAAGCTCCTAATAAAGGATAGGGATCTGATGATACTCCTTCTGCAGAGGTGAAAACCACCTCAGATGAAGGTGTGGATGTGTACTTGGCTTCTTCAAGTACACATGTAGATCACGAGGCATGGTTGATTGACTCAGGTGAATCCTTTCACTTCACTCCCCATAAAGAGTGGTTCTGCGAGTATGAGAAATACGATGGTGGTGATGTCTTCTTAGGGGATTATAGGAAAGCTAGAATCGTTGGTCGTGGAAAAGTGAAGTTGAAGTTGCAAGGTGGAAGGGTTAGAACACTTCTAGGTGTTCTTCATATTCCTGCATTGGCCAAAAATTTGATTTCTGTAAGCAAGTTGGATGATGCAGGTGTAAAAACAGTGTTCGAGAAGGATACCTGCAAGATGGTTCAGGGAGCACTGGTATTGATGTGGGGAGTTCGGATTGGAACTCGGTACAAGCTGCAAGATAGCACGGTTGTTGATGGGTGCAATAGTTCTGTGGTTCCTGAAAGTGGAGTAGAAAATCTAGTGGTCTCTGGAGAGAAAATTGTGATGTGGCATCAAAGGCTTGGACATATTGGAGAGAAGGGCCTTCGAATACTTCATGGTAAAGGTATGGTAGAAGGTATGAGTAATAGCTCTCTGGATTTTGATTTCTATGAAAATATGTATATGGGAAGCAGAATCGGGTGAGTTTCCCCTCTGGTGGTAAGAGGGCGAAACATCTATTAGAGCTTGTGCATAGTAATGTGTTTGGACCTGTGAAGGTTCCATCACTAGGTAAGTCTGTGTACTATGTATCATTTATAGATGACTTCTCAAGGAATACATGGATATATTTCCTTAAGAAGAAATTTGAAGTCTTTGACAGGTTTAAAGAATTCAAGGCTCTGGTGGAAACCCAGACAAAGAAGAAGATAAAGGTGTTGAGGACAAATAACGGTGGAGAGTTTTGTAGTAAGGAATTTGAAGAATTATGTAAGAAGTGTGGTATAACATGGCAGAAGACTACTCCATATACACCTCAGCAAAATGGAGTTGTAGAAAGAATGAACAAGACGTTGATGGAAAGGGCAAGAGGCATGCTCAGTGGTGCCAAGTTAGGACAGGAATTATGGGCAGAGGTGGTGGAGACACCATGTTACCTAATCAGCAGATCACCTTCATCAGTGTTGGAGGACAAAACCCCACAAGAGGTATGGACTGGTAAGAAACCCTCTCTTTCACATCTGAGGGTATTTGGATGTGATGCATATGTACATGTTCCAAAGGAGAAACAAACCAGATTGGATAGTAAATATGAAAAGTGCATCTTTATTGGGTATAAGGATCGTTTAAAGGGTTATAAGCTTTGGAACCCAATAACAAGGAAGGTTGTTGTGGAGTACTAAAAAGTTATTTTTTTAATGATCATCTCAATGGCTTTTCAGTGGGACTTGTGAATCTTTTACATCATGAATGTGGAAAACAATAGAGAATTATGATAAAATATGTGGAATTAGTATGCAAGACTTAACTGCTGATAGTTGTCATTCTCCTGTGCAGGAAAGGGTAAAAACGAGGAGCTGTTGTTCCAAAGAAAAAGACAAGAACAGGGTAATTGATGTCCCTTTGACGAAGGACCGAGTGCAAATGAGGCCAAGCAAGTTGAATCAAACCGGTCCGGAAAAGGAAGGAGAAGGCACCAGCTCGGCGGAGGAGAAAAGAAGTGATTAAGGATTAACAGTGTGGCGAATCCCTCAGGATCTTCGATCCTGAGGGATCGCTTCTTTATTTATCTTATTGCTTAGACATCTCCGCCGTTACCCTTATATAAAGGGACGGCACTGTTAGTTTGGGGACGATGCTTTTTATGTAACCTTTTGTTAAAGATTGAACTTTGGTCATCGAGTCTCGTTGAACTTGGCTCATTGTACTTCCTGTTTCATGCATTAATATAAACTTGGTGATTATCTTATCTCTGCATCTGGATTAACTTAAAGCGGTGTACCCTTGAGGCTAAGGGCCTGGCCCCGGAGGACACTTGCTTCTGTATCACTACGATTTGATTTCTGCGTGGTTTGCTTATCGTCATTAGTTGGTAATCTGATATGCTTTATAAGTTACATCATATGCTCTGTTAAGATTCGTTCATTAAGGTTCTTTATATTGACTCTGCATTATATCATCAATACTTTCAGAGTTGATTCAATATTATTAGACTTAATTGAACATTGTTATCATTTTGTTACGGAGCTTTTATGCTGTGTATTTGTGTTAAGGAAATTATTTGAAAGATGTGTTCTTTATGATTTAAGATTCATGTTGTTCCATTTTTGAGACACAGTTGTAATTCCTGTTGATGATTGGTGTTAAATCATATTACTTTTTCAGAGTGTTGTGTATGTATGATTTCCACATGCTGTTCCATAATTAATAATTAATGTTGTTCCATTAGTTGGTTGTGTGATTTGCTTGGAGAATGAAAGATTGGAGTTTTGATTACAATGAGTGCGTTTGAGTTGACAGGATAAAGTTTGATTATTGCTCGTGAGGTTTAGTTATAGCGATTGCTGTTCCATTTCAGAATTGTTGTTCCATTTTAAAGCATTGTTGTTCCATTCTAGATTTGTTGTTCAATTTCCTATTTGTCGTTCCATTTTTATCTGCTCTTTCATTTACTCGCATTTGATGTGAGAGACGATCTGTGGCTATAGTGAGCCTTGGCATTTACTGCCTCGCTCCTAGACCCGTGGTCCATGCTCTAATTTCCTTTCCATCAGTTTCCAAAGGGATGGGCAATTGCTGTCGAACCCTTGACTGATAAAGTTGCCTAGCTTTAAGAGTGTGTGCTTTAGTCATTTGAAGTAACTTAGTCATAGACAAGCATCAGTTTACTCTTTTATTTTGTAGAATGTTGTACTACTAGCATTACTCTGAAAAATAGCCTCAGATTGAGTCACTCTTTGAAATAACCAAACGCTCCCGGATTGACATATTAATGTGAGGTAATTAGAGGTGAAAAAGACCATTTTTATAGCTCTACATTTTGGCGCCATTGTCGGGGAAAGAGTGTAGCCAGTTGTCTTTTTCATAGTAGTGTAAGAACCTACTAGGGAAGAGTTGGATCTTAAAAACGAAAGGTAAGAACCTGCGTGCGAAGCATGTAAAAGCCCTGCTCCACTGTTCGCTTTCCTAACAGATTTGCTCTTGCTTTGTTTGAATAGAATTTAGTAGTTCATTTGAGTGCATGACTAAGCATAAAAAACCAGAAAAGAATATCAAGCTTCCATCTAAACCCGAAAAAGCTAAGGGGTCGGTGACCCTTGGCCGAACAACTTTCATAGACGAAATCTATAAGAAAACAGAATCTCAGTCATCAATAGGTCCTAGGAAAATCATTTCTAAACAACCTACTAGTTCCCTTCAGGCCACAGGATCACCATCTGTAGCCTTTGCTGAGGTGCATAGTCAAACTGATGTGCAGGACTTTCAGGAAATTGAAAATTCTACTCCAGAACTATTGCAGGAAGGGAATTTCAGCAACTTTTGTGAAGTAGAAGGAGAAACAGGGGAAACCGAGGAACCAAAATCTCCCGTTGGAAGAGATCAGCCATTAAACAGCCCAGATAAGGGGAGCGCTGCGAGAATCATTGTTGAAGGAATTCAATCTCCTTAGACATCAGGTATTCCTCTTATCCCAGATAAAGGAAGTGCCATTAAAACTATCCCTGCTAAAATCATTCCCTCTCAACCTAGGAATACCCTCCTAGATATCCCAGAAGGTTATTGGCATATATTCGACCCTATGGCTCAGAACCAGCCAAATACTGAAACCTCTACGTTACAATATCCTATAGTGGATTCTGCAGCAAATGCGCCCATGAAAGATATCCCTCTTCAACATATCCCTACATTTCACAGTCTCACATCAGAAGATCTGGATGCATTTTTATTCGAATTTGATGTGTTGCGTAGGGGATATGATTACACCACCGATCCCCAGAAATTGAAATTATTCCCCTCTACATTAAAGGGGGCTGCTTTAAGATGGTTTATGGGACTAGGTGGTGGGGTCATCAACAATTGGGATCAAATGAAAGAATCCTTCTTAAAAAAATATCAGGATTATTGTAGGTATAGAGAATTGAAAGACAAAATATTCCAAATGACAGCCAAACCGAACGAAACATTAGAAGAATATGTGGAACGTTTTCAATACAATTTACAAAGATCTCCTTATGCATCACTACCTTTACCTGATAATGTGTTAAAAACTGCATTGATAAGGGGCATGAAGGAACAGTGGATTGAAACATTAAATATCATGGGAAAAGGGGATATTTATCAAGAGAATTTTGCTGACATTATTGATTTATGCATCAGGAGTTCGAGAGGCAGCACAAGAATAAAACCGGCAGAATATGATCGGTTTGCAAGAGACAATAAAATATCAACAGAAGGAGTAACGCGTGTGGAGATTGGAAATTTATTAGAAAAATTTAAAACTGATATTCTAGGGACACTAACTACACAACTTGATATTATGCAGGCCAAACAGAAGCAGATGGAGGCAGAATAGAATATGGCAATCTTCTGCCCCCGATGCAAAAAAAAACATAGTCACAAGGAGTGTCCACTGGATACAGTCCAAACATGTGCCATCTGTACAAACGATCATCCTACAGAAAGCTGCCCCTCACTTCCTGGATTAAAAGTAGTATACAAGGAAGCAGAGGAAGAACCAGAATCGATGTACTTGATCAACCAGTGTCGCCAGTGGCAGCCAAGACAATCTGGTATGTTTTCAGACCCAACCTCTTCTTTTCAGCCTCCATAATATAATGTTCAACAATATAATATGTGGCAAAATCAGCCCCCACCCCCATTCTCAAACTAGTCACCACCATCGTTTCCTTCTTCAAACCCGTGGCTGAATCAGCCAAACCAATCTAGTTGGCCGAATTTCCCTTATACTCCACCATATTGGCAAAATAGCCCATATCCTCCGCAATGGACTCCCCCTACTTCACAAGGTTCACCCTGGCAGACAAACTGGCAAAGACCGATGCAACAGCCAGTAGGAACTATTCCGCTCCCTCAACCTACTCTGCCAGCTCTACAACAAAATCCCCAGTCTAATCTGAGACCGCAACTCCCAGCCCAACCCAACCCCAATCCAAATAACAGACCAGTCCAATCTCTTCAAATCATAGAATCACCAGAAATAGAACCCGATCTGCGGGAGTGTAACGATCTTCAATTACGATCTGGACGTATCATTGAAAATGAGGGAGATAAAACAGTCCATATTGAAGATCAGTTAGTAAGAGAACATCAGTTGCAACAAGACGATGTAAATAAGCAGCAGTCTCATAATCAAGCAACCACATCCTCTCCCCCGTTCCCAGAACGATTAGTCATACCTCGACCTTTACAGTATCCTGACTGTGACATTCTGGGGGAATTACAAAATTTGTATATAAAAATCTCGTTCCTCCAAGCCATTCAAGATATTCCTATATACGCAAAAACTATTAAAGAATTGTGCATAAAGAAACCGAGGAATATAACAACTAATCCAAGAGTCTAAGTAGTCGGTACTTTATCTGATCTATTATCTGGGAAAGAAACACCCATTAAATATGAAGACCCAGGAAATCCAATTGTAACTGTTCAAATTTACGGTTAGACCTTGTCTAATGCCTTAGTTGATCTAGGAGCTGCAATCAATATTTTAACAACCACCACCTGTCAAAAACTCGGCATTACATCTGTAGAACCTACCTCTACTTTGCTAGAACTGGTTGACCGATCTGTGGTTAGACCAGAAGGTAATCTACACGATGTCATGGTCTCTGTAGATTCCTGGGAATATCCGACCGATTTCCTGATAATTAATCCAAAAACCCGACTTGATGGACACCCGCTAATCCTAGGTAGGCCTTGGCTTGCCACCGCCGATGCTTACATTGGTTGTCGGCAAGGAAATATGACCATAACCAAAGGACCTGATATCAAGAATTTGGTTCTATACCCTCCAGCGCAGCCAAGTCTCACAATAATTAAAACTAACAAGTATCCTGTATCATACCTTACTGATAACATTAGATCTCCATTGACTATACAAGAGGCACTTGATTTTAAAGATCAAACAGAAGATGATGCCATTAACAATTTCATTAGTCAAACTGAAGTTGGATCCTGCACACAATGTCACATGATAGAAGCAGCATTTGATAATGAATTAGAAGAAGATCCTCTGAAAGACACACAAGATCAAACAATACCTGTTACTTCTGTCGCAAATAGTAAAATTGTGGAAATTGAACCAGGAAAAACTTTAAATATCAATGCCAACCTCACATCTGAACAAGAAACTAAGCTCATCCATCTGTTAAGAAAATATCAACAGGAATTTGCATGGGATTACCCTGATATGAAAGGAATCGACCCACAATTGTGTACACACCACATTTATATAGAAAAAGATGCTAGACCTGTCCGTTAACCGCAAAGAAGACTTAATCCTCATTTAAAGGATGTGGTGAAAGTCGAAATTCAGAAACTTTTAGATGTCAATTTTATTTATCCTATTTCTGACAGTAAATGGGTCTCTCCGCTCGTGGTGGTACCAAAAAATAATGGGAAATGGAGAATTTGTGTGGATTACAGGGAACTCAATAAAGCAACACAAAAAGACCACTTTCCTCTCCCATTCATAGACCAAGTGCTAGATACTTTGGCAGGAAAAAAATTCTTTTCCTTCCTGGATGGCTTCAGTGGATACAATCAGATTCAGATTGCCCCTGAAGACCAGGACAAAACAACTTTCACTTGTCCTTGGGGGACATTTGCCTACCAAGTTCTACCTTTTGGCATATGTAATGCTCCTGCCACATTCCAAAGGGCTATCCTTAGCATTTTTGCAGATTTAATAAATGATGGACTTGAAGTATATATGGATGACTTTACACCCTATGGAGATGATTTTGATCCAGCACTAAATACCCTAGAAAAAGTCCTACAACGCTGCATAGCTACCAAGCTTTGCTTAAGCCACGAAAAATGTTACATGATGATGACTGAAGGACTTATTCTAGGACACTATGTTTCAGCAGCCAGCATTCAGGTAGACCCGGCCAAAATCCAAATAATTTTGCTTATTCCCACTCCCATTACTCAAACAGAGGTACGTAGCTTTCTTGGATTTTCTGGATATTATAGACGATTTATAGAACATTATTCACACATTGCTGCACCTTTATGTGCACTAACTGGTAACGTTGATTTTCTTTGGACAGAAAAATGTGAACGTGCTTTCAAGGATTTAAAGAAGCTTGTATCCACAGCCCCAGTCCTGCAAGGACCAAACTGGGATCTGCCATTTCAGATATCAGCTAATGCCTCAGATACAGCCATTGGCGCAGTCCTTGGGCAGGAAGAGGATAAAAAACCATATGCTATCTATTACATCAGCAAAAATTTATCCCCCGCTGAATTAAATTACACTGTTACTGAAAAAGAATTCCTAGCTGTAATACATGCTGTCAATAAATTTAGGCATTATATTACATGCTATCATGTTATTTTGTATACGGATCATTCCGCCATAAAATATTTAGCAAATAAGCCTGTCACAAATGCCAGAATAACTAGATGGTTGATTTTATTGCAGGAATTCGATATCACAATCAAGGACCGGCCTGGAAAAGAGAATCCTGTAGCCGATTTTCTCTCAAGAATGCCAAAGCCAATTGATGCAGCAGCAGTTGAAGATCAATTTCCGGACGAACATCTGTTTGTCGTTGCCGTTTGAACACCCTGGTATGCTGATGTTGCCAATTACCTTGCAGTAGGTAAACTACCAAAACACTTAACCCCTAATGAACGAAAACAGATTGTTCAGAAGAGTACTTGATTCTCCTGGATTGGGGGCTATTTGTTTCACACAGGGGCAGACATGCATATCAGAAGATGTGTTCGAGAAGATGAAATCTTTGACATCCTAAAATCTTGTCATGACGGACCATGTGGGGGACACTTCGTTGAGCGTAGAACTGGACATAAAGTATTACAGACAGGATATTACTGGCCCACGATTTTCAGAGATGCAAAGAAATTTGTCCAATCCTATGACAGCTGCCAGCGAGCAGGACGTCCTGGTCAAGCTGACGAGATGCATCTCAAACCCCAGTTATTCATCGAACCATTCGAGCGATGGGCTCTTGATTTCGTTGGACCCATCAACCCCTCATCAAATCAGAGAACATATATCTTGGTGGCAACAGAATATGTCACCAAGTGGGTTGAAGTAGAAGCATTGCCAAGAGCCACAGAGGACTCTGTCATACAGTTCCTGTTCCATCTATTTGTACGTTATGGCCTTCCAAGGGAAATAATTACAGACGGAGGACCACAATTTGCTGGCAATAGATTAGCTGCAACACTTAATAATTATCATGTCCAGCACAAAATCACTACTCCATATCACCCACAGGCGAATGGACAAGTAGAAAGCAGCAATAAGGTAATAGAATCAATCCTAACGAAAACCATTGCGTCACATAGGCGTGATTGGGCTGCCCGACTACCTGAAGCACTCTGGGCCTATAGAACAACATGGAGAAGCACCACTGGTTACTCACCTTATCAATTAGTGTTTGGAAAACAACCCATTTTTCCTATAGAATTTGAAATCCAAACATTACAAACAGCACAAGAAGTTGGCTTAGATCTAACCGAGGCACAGATTAATCGACTACAACAGATCAATGAATTGGACGAAATTAGGCTCTCTGCACTACAAAATACAGCATTGATTCAACAGCAGTGAGCTAAATGGCATGATGCCCTCATCAAAAACAAAGTCTTCCACGAGGGAGACTGGGCTCTGTTATATGACTCTCGGTTTCAGGACTTCCCTGGGAAACTCCAGACTCGTTGGTTGGGACCATACGAAATCCAGAAGGTACATGACAATGGGACCATCACTTTAATCACCATTGACGGTTCTGGATATACCTTCAAAGTGAATGGCCACCGAGTTCGTCTCTATCGTAAACCACTCACTCGGGAATCCTTTTGCCAATAGCTACGCAGAGACACTGATATGGAGATTTTAGGAGAGGAAGAGAAGTCTTCCTCACCTGTAATTCATTAAGGAATTCATTTCTTTTCACAATTTGTACATAATTTCTTTTCTTCAAACTCGTTTGTGTACATATGTTTGAACTAAAAGATTTCAATTTTTGTCGTTCCTGAATTGAATGGCATTTTCGTGTTTCTGTTGTTCCTTTTCAAAAGAAACGGCATTTTTTTTTTTTTCTCGATTTTTTCTGCTGTTCCTTTTCAAAAGAAACAACACTTTCGATTTTTTCTGCTGTTCCTTTTTAAAAGGAACAGCACTTTCGATTTTTCTGTTGTTCCTTTTCAAAAGGAACAGCACTTTTGATTTTTCTGTTGTTCCTTTTCAAAAGGAACATCACTCTTGATTTTTCTGCTGTTCCTTTTCAAAAAGAACAGCACTTTTGATTTTTGCTGTTCCTTTTTCAAAGGAACGGCGTTCGCTTGTCTTGATGTTCCTTTTCTAAAAGGAACAACATTTTGATTTTTGCTGTTCCTTTTTCAAAAGGAACGGCATTGGTGTGTTCTGTTGTTCCTTTTTCAAAAGGAACGGCATTGTTGTGTTCTGCTGTTCCTTTTTCAAAAGGAACGGCATTTGCACTTTTGAAACCTATGCTCCTTTATTGTTCTAGCATACTTTTTCTCTCTTTGTGAAACAACTTATCCCTTTTGTTGGTCCAAGTTTGAGGATGCTTCTTGTCCCTGTTCTTTCAAAGTCTTTTAGAGACAACTATGCACTTATGTAATGAATACCAAATCACAACATACTGAAATCAGGAAATTATAAATCGCTATCTTTATAAGGCTATGTATTGGTAAGAGGACAGAAGGAAGGACATACTTATCTTTTGTTGTCATTGTCTTACTAATTTTGCCCTGATTGGTTATCTTTATCATGCCATTCTTTTTTCTAATTCCCTTTGATTTTTGTTCAGGAATAAAGAGCAAAGGGTTTATATCCTCCTATTAAGATGATAAGACTTCTTCCACCATTCCTACTCTTAAGGAGTGTTGAACCACCCTTTGTGGATATATAAGGAAAAGTGCTTTATGAAAAAAGAAAAAAAGCAAATGAATTATAAATTGTCAAATGCAGGATAGGGGGTCTCATTAAGAGCCAGCCTACCATGATCATGAGGATGGAAGTGAAGTGGCATTCCCACTATGGCCACCACACCAGGGATATGGTCCAAAAGGTATATCAAATAAACAAACCTTGGAACAGGAGGTCTCATCACAAGCCGGCCTGCCCACTCTTCGCCCCCTCCTCGTGAATGGCATTATGGCTAACTGGTTACCAAGCCAGCATAATGGCCTACACTTTGACATCACATTCCTTAATATACACATAAAGGATCATGGTTGCAGGGGTGAAATAAACAACTCTGCCAAGGTTATGGACACCTGTCGGCAGCAGAGCACTGTTAATGGTATCGAAGTCACATTAATTACACCAATAGGTAGGATACTAATACTCTTTTGTTTCTTATATCCTAGGCACTAATCATACATTATTTCCCGACTTATATATTGCATGAACATTTATTACACCAATCATGGCAAAGGAGGTGACAATGACCACTTGAGATTTGGCAAGTACGACAGACGTCCTATCCCCCGGCCTCGCATCATATCACAGCAGCCTCTTACGTAATACGCGATCCAACTTTACGCCTCGATTTCGGCAATCCATTGTTTTTCTAAACATGGCATATTTTCATACGTTGTTCCTTTATGACTTGGTTACAGATCGGGTGCCGCTCCTTTCTTTGACGGCTGGGGCAGCCTATCGCATTGTGGGGGGGGAGGTTAACCTCATTATTCCCCGGGTTATGTGTCAGCTCACTATTCGGGAAAGATAGTGTACCAGGAAATGGCACGGTTCAACGGCATGATATTTCTATTTTTCTACACAAGTCGTTGTTCATAAGTCATTTCTGTTGCATACTCTGTATTTTTTCTAAATCCGACGATTACTACCCTCTTTGTGTTTCAAACAGCACAAGCAGTTGTTGTTCCATTGAGAATCCACAGTGCAACCATGGGAGGCAGGGCAATTCGAAGCGAACCACAGGAGTTGACAGTCTCCACTGCTGCTTAGGAGATCCTGGAAAGAGCAGGATGGCTGACTTATCTCATCGCCTGCAGGAGTCCAATGAAACAGTGGCGATGGAATTTCTGCAGAACCTGCAGGAGGATCACTCCACAGTGAGGGGGAAGCGGATAGCGGTTACTGACGATATAATCGCAGAAGTCTTGGGACTACCAGCCACCAGACCTGTATGGACATTAAAGAAGGAAAGACTCCAGAAGATCATGGAAATTTTCCAGGATGAAGGCCAGAGCTTAACGATTAAAGGGAAGGGAGTTCTGCCGGCAACGTTAGGAGAACCCTGGGCAGAATTAGCAAGAACAGTGCAAAGCTACATCACCTGCGAGGGGAGAAAATACATGGTAAGGCCACGACATCTTAAACTCTTAGCTGTTCTAAAGCAGAAATGCTCTGTAAATCTTCCTGCACTTTTGAATTCTTTACTTCATGACGTCGCACGAAGCCTGAAAAAGGCACATCATGTAGAGTCAGTTGTCAGCCACCATGGATTAATCCGACTAATAGTTAGTCATAGCCTCACCCAACAGCAAAGCAGCTGGGAAGAATTAATTGCAATAATTGAGGGGAGAGCGGCAGCACCTTCCCCAAAACGTAAACATACTACAAGCACACCAGAACGTCCGGAAAAATGCAGAGAATTAAGAAAACAAGAACATGTTGCGAGCACATTCGAACGACCAGAAACACGCCAGGAATCAGCAAAGCGTAAGCATGACACTGATACACCGGAACAGCCAGAGAAACGCAGAAAATCAATCCGGTTAGCCCGGATAAGAGGAAGGCTGGAAAAACTCCAGGAAAGCACCAGCCAGCTAGTGGTAATTAAGGACGAGCAACCCTCATGGCCAGAAGTAGAAGAAGAACAAGTCGAAGGAGAAAAGGAAGGAGAGGCCGAGGAGGTTGAGCAATCTGAAGAGGAAAATGATGAAGCAGCTGAGCATTCGGAAACAGAAGTTGAGCCTCCTGAGACAGAAGCTGAGCCTCCTGAGACAGAAGCTGAGCCTCCTGAAACAGAAGCTGAGCATCCTGAGGCAGAAGCTGGACAATCCAGGCAGGAGGAGGAAATGGGACAGCAGGTAGGTAGCCCACCACAGGACCCAGTGGGAGAAGAGGAATTGGCCGCAATCTTGGCCAATATGGGTGAGTATGGCCAACCTTCCACTCCATCATACCTCCGCGACAAACCCCAGGAAGAAGATACACCCGAAAAACCGCATGCAGAAGAGGCAGAAGAAGGAAATATGCCTGTTCATAATGAAAAGGAGATAGGAGACACTGAACGGGAACAATATGTTCCCACGGCACCAGAGGAAATTCCAAAGGAAGTAAGGATAGAAAGCGAAGCCACGGAACCAGTTAGGGTTCCTACCCCAGAACAGCCAACACAAAACAGTGAAGAAGCACCCTAGGAGAAAGATTCAGGGACTAGTCACGGCCCAGAACGCAGCAGAAAGCCTGCTGTTACTTCTAATAAAACATTGGAAATTAGAGAATTGCGAAAGGAACAGCGGAGATTATTGAGCATAATAGCGCAGCTTCACCAGCAGATCAGGATCTTGAAAGCAAGGCAGAGGACAAGGAAGACCGCTGGGAAGAAAAATATGACCACTGCAATAAGAATCCACAGGATAAAAAGGTGGAGGACCAGAAATCGCTCTGCTGATCAAAACCCTCCTGAAGATCCAACTGTTGTTCCAAATGAAGCTGAAGGTCCAGCTGCTGTTCCAAATGGCGCTGAGGGACAAACTGTTGTTCCATTTGAAAAGGAACAGCTGCAAGCTGGTATTCATGTTAAAAAAGAAAAGGACAACAAGGAAATTCAAACAGAGGCACCACCCTCAGGGGTGATAAGGGTTCTGAACTCGAAACAACGCAATAAGAAAGTTCAGGTAAAACTCCCGGCCTCCACTGATGCATGGAAAAGAGATCCAAAGACGAGGACCTTGCACAAGGGATTGAAACAGGCTCAGCAAGAAATGGAGAGGCTTAGAGAGCAAACAGTCCCTCGTGAGAAGTATGAAGAACTCCAACAGCAACTAAGGAACGTCAACCAATCCGAAAGCCAGGCCTTTGAAGGATGGCGAAAGGAACAAGAGAAAGTTGCAAAGGTAACCCGTAGACTAGATACTATTATCAAACAAATGGATACCTTGTGTTCTTTATACAATGACGTTTTAGCATGTAGGGCCCCTGCCAAAAACTATGCTCTGTTTTTATTGGAACGGTACTTACAATTAAAAATAAAAGCTATTAAAGCAGGCGCCCCGATACAAATTAACACTGTCAATGACTTTATAGACTGTTGTAAGCATTATGGGGTGAAGGTCCAGAGATTGCTATGTGAATTTTATTTGCATAACCTCGTGCTAGATCAAGAGACTGAGTTGAACCCTGGCCCTTTTGTTGGGGACATTCAATTGCAAGCATTCATCTCATTCGGGGTCAATCAGATTAAATGGCTCAAAGCCTATAACACTTTCCAGAGGCAGGAAAATGGCCTAGACTTGTGGGTAAGGGCTGAGCCTAGGGACCAAGTACGGTTATGGAAAGCACATAGAAACCTTATGAGAACTCCGGGTGTCATCGAAACGTTAGGACCCATGCACGAGGCACTCATTCGACAAAGTTTAAAATATTTTCTTTCTATCAAAGACCTCGCCATTGATGCAGCCAAATTCTGGTACCGAATCTCTAATCCAAATATCCATCTCAGGGAGCCATTTAAGTATGAGAATTTTCAATTAGCTGCCAACCGTTTGAACCTCTATGGCGAAAGCATTTTGAGGGCAGGGCCATCCTGGTTAGGATATAGATTCCGCAGTCCAATTATCTGGCACCCTGCACCCAGATATCAAGCCCTATATGAGATGCCTGAAGGTCAAACAGGCCAGTTCTTTGACTACCTAGTCACTCACCATGGCTATAGGCCTCCGCATGAGATTCCTTCTCCAGCCTATTCTCTCACTGCTTTGCATGTCAACTACAACGTTTTCATGAGGGCATGAAACAGGGTAAGCAGGGGGGTGTGTGGAGTACTAAAAAGGTATGTTTTCAATGATCATCTCAATGGCTTTTCAGTGGGACTTGTGAATCTTTTACATCATGAATGTGGAAAACAATAGAGAATTATGATAAAATATGTGGAATTAGTATGCAAGACTTAACCGCTGATAGTTGTCATTCTCCTATGCAGGAAAGGGTAAAAACGAGGAGCTGTTGTTCCAAAGAAAAAGACAAGAACAGGGTAACTGTTGTCCCTTTGACGAAGGACCGAGTGCAAACGAGGCTAAGCAGGTTGAAGCAAACCGGTCCGGAAAAGGAGGAGAAGGCACCAGCTCGGCGGAGGAGAAAAGAAGTGATTAAGGATTAACAGTTTGGCGAATCCCTCAGGATCTTCGATCCTGAGGGATCGCTGCTTTATTTATCTTATTGCTTAGACATCTCCGCCGTTACCCTTATATAAAGGGACGACACTATTAGTTTGGCGACGATGCTTTTTATGTAACCTTTTGTTAAAGATTGAACTTTGGTCATCAAGTCTCATTGAACTTGGCTCATTGTACTTCTTGTTTCATGCATTAAAATAAACTTGGTGATTATCTTATCTCTGCGTCTGGATTAACTTAAAGCGGTGTACCCTTGAGGCTAAGGGCCCGGCCCCAGAGGACACTTGCTTTTGTATCACTACGATTTGATTTCTGCGTGGTTTGCTTATCGTCATTAGTTGGTAATTTGATATGCTTTATAAGTTACATCATATGCTCTGTTAAGATTCGTTCATTAAGGTTCTTTATATTGACTCTGCATTATATCATCAATACTTTCAGAGTTGATTCAATATTATTAGACTTAATTGAACTTTGTTATCATTTTGTTACGGAGCTTTTATGCTGTGTAGTTGTGTTAAGGAAATTATCTGAAAGATGTGTTCTTTATGATTCAGGATTCATGCTGTTCCATTTTTGAGACACAGTTATAATTCCTGTTGATGATTGGTGTTAAATCAAATTACTTTTTCAGAGTGTTGTGTATGTATGATTTCCACATGCTGTTCCATAATTAATAATTAATGTTGTTCCATTAGTTGGTTGTGTGATTTGCTTGGAGAATGAAAGATTGGAGTTTTGATTACAATGAGTGCGTTTGACTTGACAGGATAAAGTTTGATTATTGCTCGCGAGGTTTAGTTATAGTGATTTCTGTTCCATTTCAGAATTGTTGTTCCATTTTAAAGCATTGCTGTTCCATTCTAGATTTGCTGTTCAATTTCCTATTTTCCGTTCCATTTTTATCTGCTGTTTCATTTACTCGCATTTGGTGTGAGAGACGATTTTTGGCTGTAGTGAGCCTCGGCATTTACTGCCTCGCTCCCAGACCCGTGGTCCATGCTCTAATTTCTTTTCCATCAGTTTCCAAAGGGATGGGCTATTGTTGTCGAACCCTTGACTGATAAAGTTGCCTAGCTTTAAGAGTGTGTGCTTTAGTCATTTGAAGTAACTTAGTCATAGACAAGCATCAGTTTACTCTTGTATTTTTGTAGAACGTTGTACTACTAGCATTACTCTGACAAATAGCCTCAGATTGAGTCACTCTTTGAAATAACCAAACGCTCCCGGATTGACATATTAATGTGAGGTAATTAGAGGTGAAAGAGACCCTTTTTATAGCTCTACAGTTGTATACAGCCGAGATGTGGTGTTCAGAGAGGTGAAAGATGTTATTAAACATGAAGTCCAACCAAAGGAACCTAAGAAGATAAAGTTTGATCTAAAGGAGGAAGAATTAGACTCTATAGCAGAGGAGGAATCAGAAGATGAAGAGCCACAAACTCTAGGTGTGAGAAGATCAGTTCGAGAAAGAAGGAAGCCAGAAAGGTATAGTCCATCTACTTTCTTTTCAAATTTTGCTTTATCTATTACTGATGGTGATCCCAGAACTGTGAAGGAAGTAGTAGATTCAGAGAATGGAAAACTCTAGAAAGAGGCCATGGTTGATGAAATGGCATCTTTGCACAAAAATGAGGCTTGGGGTCTGGTGGAGTTTCCGGCTAGAAGAAAACCCATTGGCAACAAATGGGTGTTCAAGAAGAAGACAAATGTAGAAGGAAAGGTGGAGAAATACAAAGCTTGATTGGTAGCAAAAGGTTATTCCCAGGTGCCGAGAATTGATTTTGGTGATATTTTTTCTCCTGTTGCCAAGGTAACTTCTATTAGATTAATTTTATTTGTTGTTGCTGCTTTTGATTTTGAGGTAGAACAGATGGATGTGAAGACATCATTTCTTCATGGGGATCTAGAAGAGGAAATCTACATGAAGCAACCTGAAGGCTTTGCGATGAAGGGTAAGAAAGAACTGGTATGCAAGTTAAAGAAGTCTATGTAGGGGTTAAAACAATCACCAAGGATGTGGTATCATAAATTTGATACATTTATACGGGGACTTGGCTTCACCAAGAGCAAAGAAGATCATTTTGTGTATTTTAAATTAATTGGTGACCATGTTATTTATTTTGTCTTTTATGTGGGTGATATGTTGCTAGTTGGAAATGACAAAGAAATTATCTAGGATTTGAAGACCCAATTGTCCTCAAAATTCGACATGAAAGATATCGATGTTGCAAACTATATTTTGGGCATGGAAATTAAAAGAGATCGGGCAAAGAGGAAGCTCTGGTTAAACCAGAGGAAGTATGTCGAGACAATATTGCAGACACTTAATATGCAAGATAGTAAACCAGTGAAGGTTCCTATTCCTGTAGGTGTAAATTTATCTACTAAACAGTGTCCCAAGACACAAGAAGAGGAAGAGGACATGTCCTGTGTTCTATATGCAAGTGTAGTCGGTAGCCTGATGTATGCAATGGTTTGTACTAGACTAGACATTGCACATGCAGTGGGAGAATTGAACAGGTTTATGTCAAAACCAGGAAAGGAGCATTAGACAGCAATGAAGCAGGTTTTCAGTTATTTGCATGGCACTAGTGATTATGGTTTGTGCTACCAAGGAAGACCAGGATTGGACAGAGTGTTGGATATTCGTGGCTTTGTTGATGCAGACTAGGCTAGAGATCTAGATCAAAGAAGATCTACAAGTGGGTATGTGTTTAACCTATTTGGAGGTGTAGATAGTTGGATGAGTAAGAAACAATCTATAGTGGCACTATCAACTACAGAGGCAGAATACATGGCAGCCACTCATGCAAGCAAGGAAGTAGTTTGGTTGCAGAGATTGTGTTCAAGTATGGGGTTAGTACAGGGAGCTATAAGGATAGACTGTGACAGCCAAAGTGTAATTTTCTTGGCAAAGAACCCTGCATATCATTCAAAGAAAAAGAACTTTGATGTTCAGTATCACTTTGTGAGGGATATGATAGAAGACAAAAAGGTGTTGCTGGTAAAGGTGGACACCTTGAAGAATACTGCAGATGCATTAACAAAATCTGTGAGCTCTGAGAAGTTCTCTTGGTGTTGAAAAACAATGGGAATTGCAGGGATGGGTAAATGACTAATTTCTCTTGTTGCCCCTTATGGATAGAAAACAACAAGTGGGAGAATTTTGGGTTGTGTTATTTTCTTTCCACGACTAGCCCATGCAGTTAACTAGGAGTTAGAGGGGGGGGGCGGAGCCCCCCCTTTCGTTGCGCTGATTGCGTAGCAGGGGGGTCACAGGGGGTTTGAGGGGTGTAGGTAACCCCACTCTATGGGGTCCAGGGTAGAGCCCCCGAAAATTTTGGTTTTGGAACCTATGTTAAGTTGGGTGGACCCACCTATGGTTTTGTGCATGATTTTCGCACATGTTTTTGCACGCGATGGTTTTCGGTCCATGGTATTGGATTCTTCGGTATGTATAAATATGTATTATAACATTGAAAGGAACATAATGAAAAATCAAGCTGGTAGTCCCGGTTTTGGGATCCATGGGAAACTCTGTGTATATGTATTTTATGTTTTATGCTCTCGCATTTTTATTTTATGCGTTTTAGAATTCGTATGCAAGTAATTTTTGTACGGAGTTAAAACCTACACTCCTGTCAGGCACAGATTGAATCTAATATATAGGCAGACATGTAGATCTTTTCTTGCATACCTTCAAGTGACTCTCGATCCCTCGTTACCTATTTCTTCAGTTGATGAGCCAACATTCCGGACTTGTTACATGGCTTTCCTTCTCTGGCCAGTTGGTCCAATGCGATCACCCAACTCTGTGGGAAGGTTTCCATTCTTTCTTTTCCACACAGTTGACATGCAAATATGACCAAGTATTGATACACCTTCCACAGTATCTTTGTCTTGTAGATATGGTTGGGTGTCAACCTGAATCTAGTCGGCTGCTTTACCCAAGTCTTCAAGATTTCTCTAGAGTTGGCACTGTTGTTGGGTATGCTGAAGGGAGTCTCCATGATAGTCACGGGCTTTGACATCTAATACATCTCATCATAATCCTATGCCCAGAAGGTTGCAATCTTCGTCCCACTGACACTGCTCAAATTCATCGTCTTGGGATTAGTGTGCGAGACGATCCAGTGTATCATGTCCACCCATGGGAACGCGGGGCATCTGCATGAAATCCGGTACAAGTCGGACTTGTGAATGTTCACATACACTTGGAGGTCTTCGAAGTCTTCCCTAAAAGTTCTTGCAAATGCTTCATTCACTTCTCGCCAATTCAGCTTGATGTCCTTGTCTAGAAACAACTTGGTATCTTCATAGATCGGTAGACATGCGGACACTTGCTCAACTGCTGCTCTAGTTACACTTCTGTCGGTGTGCTTTGATCGTTCTCTCTTGGAGGCCATTGATCCTGTACTGTTAAGAGGCAGATGAACACCTAAAATATCTAGAAAGGAACATGTATGGCAAGAAATCTGTCAGCGAAAACCAAATCAAATTTTGGGAATGACATAACACATACATGGGGAATGATAGGTAAAGATTGCGTAATTTCTTCTGGAAGGCTAGGTAACTGGCTACCAGGACTATGCAAAAGGTAGCCTGCACTATCTGGGAGGCAAGACTAGTTGTTGGATTTTCACAATGCGTAATCCAGACTGACTATTGACTGTTGGGATTGTGCAATGCACAATTCCAGCTGGCAATGACTGCAAGCTCAAGGGCTGCATTGCACAATTTTCTAGGCCAGGAGTCACTGTCCCTTAGAAATGCACAAAGCAGTCCTATAGGACAGTGCCTGGGTAGAAATGTGCATTTATGGAGAGGAAGAGAGAGCCTTCCTTCCCTAGATTGTGCAATGTTGTCTCAGTGAGGCAAAGTCCGATCCAAGGTTGGCCAGACTTGCCGACAGGCAATGAAAGAAAATGTGAAAGTGAATGCATGGTGATACTGAGTGAAATCATAAGTGATTGATCATGCATGAAAACATTGGATGAAATATTGAGTAAATAGATCAACATGCTTGTGGGTGAAGCGAATCGCCGAATCGGCGACTGTTCATGCAAAACAGTTTCATGCATGCGAAAACTGTGAGAAAGAAACGAAAACTAAAACAATGCTAGTACAAGCTAGTATGCATGTAAACGATAGCAAGCATTCAAATAAATAAAGCAAACAACACTCACACAAGTGAAAACACAAAAAGCGACAGAAATGCTGAAAAGGACAAGTTGAAACAACTTACCCATGAATAGTTGAGCCGAATGTGTCGAAGAGTCCTAGATGTGATGTGGGATGTTAGAGCTCCAAGATCGATGTGAATGAATGAGCTTTGATGTGTCGAATAAATAAGTTTCAGCTCATGACACGCATGCCACAAATCTAGGAAAAAGTGACACTTGGAGGAAAGTTTCTAAAATTACTTTGCATGTAACCTTTGGCTACTAAAAATAGCTCCCTGAATCAAGGGATGTTTTTTGCATGTTGCCTTTTTCTATTCTGGGAAAAGCAAGCCATGCATGAAAGTCAATTTTCCTTGGTTCCGAGTGGAACTGGTCAACCCAACTACTCATGCATGAGGCTGCTCAACTGCTAGGAGAAAATGCACATTTCT
Source organism: Pinus tabuliformis (assembly GCA_031772625.1). Lineage (NCBI taxonomy): Eukaryota > Viridiplantae > Streptophyta > Pinopsida > Pinales > Pinaceae > Pinus > Pinus tabuliformis. Next base: position 834,087,261 of record CM062812.1, read on the forward strand.
GGATGGGAGTTGGGTTGGCTGCCCAGGAGATTTACACAATTTCTGGGTAGAGCAACTAATTTTTGCCTAGGATTACGCAATTCATAGGTTGAGCAGGCCTACTAGGAAGGATTGTGTAGTTTTCTAGGTGAAGCTTGACTGGCATGATTTCACAATTCTGGAGCCCAGTAGGCTACCAGACAGAATTGCGTAATTTCTGGAGGGAACGCCGGTTTCCCTCCAGAATTATGCAATTTCTTGGGGGAGCTGCTCAGCCTACAGTTGGACCTAGTCCGAGTGATCATCCTGTGAGGCAAATGCATCAAGCTTTGATCGAAAGGTTGTCTTTGTGCAAGAAAAACACTGAAGCTTGTGTCCTTGACAAAGCAAGACAAGGTGTTGTGAAAGGTTGGTAGGGAGGCTACAAAACAAAGCTAAGGAAAATTTTTGGAGGGTGGTTATAGCCACTACAACACTTGGTGACACACTGGTAGAAATCTAGCTCTATGAATGGACCTTGTCTATGAAAAGAAATTCTAGAAGCTTCAGAAGTATTGTTCAGTTCTCAGTGCGTCCTGGTTTCACACTAGCTTGATTGTAAGATGTAGCATCTACCAAGATGTTGGTCGATTGACACACATTCCAAGCCAAGGCGACACAGTTGTTTTGATTGGGGTTGAGGGGTATGTTGGTGCATAAGCAGTTTAGTCGTCAAAGTCTTAGTTTCATCTATGGTGTTGCTCCACTGCCAGTAGGCCTGGAGAGTACCCTGACAGAGTCACATAGGAACACAAGCATGGCTCTGCTACCAGCGAACCTAGTCAGTGCCCCAGCGGAGTTACTTGCATCACCTCTCTATGTAGGAAGCCTTTCTTTTCTTTCGCCTTATTCATTTTTCATTTTTGAAAATTTTCACTTTTTTATTTTTTCGTAACTGTGCATAGCACTTATTCATTTCAGAGGTGGAAGATGGATCCCAACTTATTGAGAGAAAAAGAGGTTGTTCCTACAGAGAAGTAGTTTATTATACCTATGGCATGCATGTTAAGGTTTCCCCCTCACCTTACTCTACTTGAATGAGCTAATAAGGGTTAACCCAAAAACAACCGACTAGAGTAGGTGACACTAGTTAGCACGCAAGCGTTGTGTTTTCACCAAGGTTCACTTCGAACAGTACGTATTTTCCATCGATGTATCATGGACTAAAGTAACATTCTTCATATAGAGGAAATATGACAGATAACCAAGTAATGATAGTTGTACAAGGCCTCTAGTACTTTACCTAGCTTGTTTCAAGAGTCATACATGGTTTCATGCGAAACTAACCTATGAACAAAAAAGCAAACAAACAAACAACAAAGCAAAGAAGAAGTAGAAGTAAAAGTGAAAGAAAAGCGAAAAAGCAAACAAGAAAGTAGACTAACAAACAAACAAAGCAAGTAAGCAAACAAGCATGCAAGCAAACAAACTGAAAGCAAACACTACTCCTACTCCTAAGCTAACGGTGCATGGGCCTGATCACGTGAAGTGATATTTCCAATGCAGCCATTAGCGCATTGGTTGACCCATGTTGGCGAAGGCTTGGTCTGCAAGAAACCCGGTTGTGTGAACCAGAAAGTAAGAAATATATAACAATGAAGACAACCACACTTTGTGTTTCAAAGTGCCCACAAGACACAAGTGAGTGTAAGCACATGATGAGCAGTCCGTGGACATATCATGGTGTTGTGTGACACTACGTGAAACTATGAAGCATATGCACATTCTTGACTGTGACATGCAAGAAAACGAAAGAAACAAAGACAACTTGCATCGTGCACATGTGCTTGCAATGTAAGATTCCTCCAATGCATGAGTGATAGGATCGTGTAGTTCGAGTGGAGTAATCATGATCTATATGTGAGATTCATCTTGAATTCATACATATGAGTGATGAGGAGCCTTGGGTGATTGAATAGTATCCTAATCGGAAGTGAAACCAACCTCAGGAGAGCAAGGGCTTGTCATGACCATTAGCTTGGGATGAAGTGTCTCGATAGTCTTGGGTGTTTCAACTTCATCATCAGATAGATCATCATAAATCGGTGGCTTCGAAAAATCAACTGTGATAGAAACATGATCATGATCAAATATGGGAGTAAATGGATCACGACAGCCACGATCGGAAAAATCAATGATTTCATCGACATCCTCATGATCTAATGAACCAAACAGAGGGGTAGATAAAAAGCGGACAAATTCATCCTTTGTGTTTCTGGAAAAGGCAAATGAAAGATCAAGTGGATTTTCAATGAATAACATATCCTCTCCACTATTGGATGATGGACTGACATCCGGTGTGTCCTGCAAGTTATCAATGGTGGGTGCATCCATAGATGAAGATACACATGCACTACAACAAATCAAGCAATTTGTGCCAGATTTAGCACCAATTTGTACTATTTTTAAAGTGTCTTTTTTTACGTCAAATTTTGCATCTTTTTTTATGCCAATTTTTGCATCATATTTTGCACGAAGATTTGCATTTGGTTTTACAACAGGTTTTGCTTCTAATTTTGTGCCATTTTTTGCATCATTTTTTGCTCCCTATTTTCTGCCATTCTTTGCTTCTAGTTTTGTGTCCTAATTTGCATCGCATTTTACACCATCTTTTTCATTTGATTTAGTGAGTTTTTTACATCCACTTTGTGCCATTTTTTGCATCTAGTATTATGCCATTTTTTTGCTTCTAGTCTTATGCCATTTTATACTTATTTTTACATCTATTTTTGCGCCAATTTTTCTACCTTTTTTTCTACACCATTTTTTGCATCCAGTTTTGCACCATATGTTGAATCTGATTTAGTGACAAATTTTTCATCCATTTTTGCACCATTTTTTGCATTCACTTTTGCGTTTTATTTATCTCCCCTTTTTGCATCCTATTTTGCACCATATTTTGCATCTATTTTTTCATCATTTGTTGCATCCAATTTAACATAATTTTCAACACCATTTCTTGCATCCAAATTTGCATCATTTTTAGCATCTAAATTAGCATCATATGTTGAACCATGTGTTGCGTCCACCTTTGCATCCCACTTTGTGTCTAATGTTACGTCTAATTTTGAGCTATTTTTTTCATCTACTTTTGTATTTTTTTTTGCACCAAGTTTTGAATCATTTTTTGCACCTAATTTTGCATCCAATGTTGCATCTTGATGTGCATCCAAATTTGAGCCATTTTTATGCCCATTTTTGCACCATTGTTTCTAGTTTTGCATCCAAACTTCCACCATTTTTTATGTCCAATTTTGCATCTTTTTTGGTGTCTAATTTTGCATCCTTTTTGGCATCCAAATTTTCATCCTTTTTTCTCCCACATTTTGTGTCCACATTTTCATATCATTTTGCACCTAGATTTTAGTTTGAATTTTCATCTAGTTATGCATCATTTTTGGCATCCTTGGTTTCACCCTTTTTTTGTCCCATTTTGCATCTTGTTTTGTGTATTTTCTTACATCCTTTTTGCACCCAAATTTGCCTCCTAATTTTACACCATTCTTTGCATCCTCATTTTGGTGTCCATTTTTGCATCCTTGTTTGCACCCAATTTGGTATCCTTTTGTATGTCCTATTTTGTTCCCTTCTTTGTGTCTAGTGTTGCACCCTTTTTTAATTATACTTTAAAACCATTTTTGTGTCATTGTTTGCATCTTGTTTTGATGGCTAGTTTAACATCCAATTCTACTCCCAATTTTGCATCCATGGTTACATCCACTTTTGGCTTCTTGTTTAGAGTTTTATTTTTATTTCCATTTACGACCCCCTTTACGGGTTCATTTTACTAATTTCAATTACATAGTGAAGTATATTACAATTTCTAAATATCATTTTGTGGTAGGATTTAATCCACATTTAGATGAACATAAAACCCTCTCAGTTTATCCCAGAAACTTAGGAAAAAGCGATTAAGAGAAAGGTTTTTCTAAGGCTCAAGATTCTTAGTAGATCAAGATGTAGATTATAGATTAAGAAAAAGAGAAGGAATTCCTGTGAGTCCTCGCATGCAAGTCTTGTTGGAGTTTTTAGTGTAGCTGGGAAGCGCTCCTAGCTAGATCCAAAGCTTGGTCCTACACATAAGAGAGAGAACAAAGAAACCTTCATAACATAATATCTTGATAATCGAAACTATCATAAACATATAAATATTACTGAATAAATAAATATAAACCAAAATCCCATACATTCATTAGTTAAATAGAATAAGTAAAGAATGAAAAGCAACATATGGAAGGAATAACAACTGATGTATATTAATAAAGGAGGTGGATAAAAGTTACAATCATCAGATGCAGTTGCAGCAACACCTCCCCCAACTCCTAGCTCCAAAACTCTCCCTCTCAAAATACATCTCAACAGCATGACAATACAAGAATTCCCAGCCTTTTCTTAATGGTAAAGCCTCCAATATATAGGAAAGTGAAGGCTATGGAGATTTCCCAAATTCCTCATTAGTTCAATTTGGGCAAAAGCTTTTGGGTGAATAATGTTTCCTCCTATAAAAATGGCCTTTTCCACTTTTTAGATGCTTTTGTGCTTAGGAAAAAACTTCCCAATGCTTTATGTCTCTTTCCCATATTTGTATGCTTTTATTTTTTAGGAAAAAGCTAAAGATGAGGATAAAGAGATCACATTACACGATACGAGTTTCCGAAAGTGAACAAGAGTGTCAATTTTTAGTTAACTCGAGCTTTTTTCCTTGTGACTGAGTGATAATTTTGGTAAAAAAAGTTAGATGAAGGTGAAAACCTATTATAGAATAGGATAATGTGGTCCTCATGGTACATAACTTGTATTATAGTCTTATATAGCCTAGAATAAAGGGGTATTTCAACCAACAACATAGTATTCTCCTCCAAGATGATGAGGAGGTATTTTCATGTATAACACATTTAAGAAGATATCACAATTCAAATTGATAACATAGTATTTGTAAACAAATTTAAGGGTAATTGACAACATTCATAAAAAAGATAGCAATATCCTCATATATAAAAATTCTACATAAAAAAATCATTGACAATTTTCAATATACATATATGACTACTAAATCAACACTTATCGCAAATATCGTTATTCCAAGATAAAGTCACATAATTACATCCAAAAATAATAATATTGATGCAGGAGCATTCATGCCAAGAAAACTCATTGTATTTTAGTAGACATAGGGGTATTGTGTTTTCACGGAATTTGGTTTCCTAAGAGTGACTCAAATTTAATTATTAATGTTTTTAGTGATTTTAATGAGAGAAGCTAGAATAGGGAATTAATTCAATAATGTGAGGTATATTTGTAAATGTTCTCGAATATAGGAGAACATGAGAGATTTAGGATAGTTGAGAGATTGAAGGATTAAGAATTAATTGTAAATCTTAGATTAGGAGTCAGTTCATGAATCTAGGGATTAGAGAGAAGTTTTAGGAATGAGGAAGAGATTTAGAATTTTTTTTAAGAAATTCATGGATCTAAACCAGGATTGGTGTTAGAATTCTTGAGTATAAACATAAGTCTAAAAGGCAGAGATAGGGGTTAGATGTTGAGATAAGTTAGGCTAGATAGATAGCAAAAGTGCGATTTTGAGCCTACGGGCAGATTTGTAAACCAAAGGCCACTGTAAAGAGAAATCAGACCTGAGGGATAGAGTCCTATTTTGTAATTATGTGTGGATTTATATATGCGCAGAGATTTAATTCCAAGTTGTATAATGCGTGATTGAGTGTTAAATAATAGATTGAATTCATCGGCGAACTGAATATGTATATTTATGCAGGGAAAAGTGCAGTGAATGCACAGAGAGGAAGAGAAGTGCCAAGATCCCAATTGGAGAACCAAGCGGTGTTATGGGATGACTGTGATAGAGAAATCATAGAGACAATTTCAAGCAGGACTTAATCACGCAGCAGAAGGACGAAACAGTAAGGAACGGGAACCATTATAGAAAACCTGAAATCCATAAGAACTGAAGAAAATAGTGCAAATTCAAAGTAAATAGGCGGACAGAGGAAAGCAAGTATTAACTCTCAGTAACTATCAGATTTGGAAGATCCACGGTTGAGTTTAAATCGCAATCTAGGCTTGGAGAAGTGCAATGGACAGGCGCGATTAATCGTGGATCATTGGATCATGGCCAAATCAACGATCATGATTTAATCGCATATCGGCGATCAGAGGTCCCAATGGTTAGCAGTTTATGAGTTATGCGATATTTCCGACAACGATTATCAACGATTGGCGTTTGTAGTATATCGGTGATCGACATTGGGTTGTATCGGCGATCAAGTCATTAATCGTTGACCGTCGGATCGCAATCTTGATAGACGATCGCGATTAAATTGACCATTGCAAATTGGTGCAGCAGAAATTCCAGCGATGAGCGGACTCGATGACATCTATGAATACAGGTATATAATTTTTGAGTTCCGCATATGTGGTCTGGAGCATATTTTACATGTATTCCTTTGTATTATGTTAAGGGGTGGCGACAAGTCTTTTAAGGCTAAACCGTGGAGGTAGTGATTTTGATAGTCGGGAGATCGGAGTCGGAGGGGTGATGTAAATATGGATGTGGTGAGTTGCAATAGAGCGATTGCCGCTTGCCGATTGCGATAAAGGAAATCCTCAGGAAGTGTGCAGAGGTCGTACACAAGCAGAGAAAGGTATGATTTACATACATTTTCCTTTGTAATGGTTTATAAAGTGGATGAGCACCAATAGGAGGGTTTATACGTTGAACGTATATAAACATGCATTAAAGGGTTAATGAAAGGGCTCTAAATTCCCGATAGGAGGTGTGGCGGGGTGATTGAGTTCTGATTCAAAGGAATTGTGACTAAGGGGCCTTAATCATCTAAGGGTTGAAGTTTTAATTGCCAATTATGGTTGAATAACCTAGGACAATTGTGTTTGTGCATTTTTATGCATACTATTGGTAAAGCAGGGGTAACCCTGCATCATTTGGTATTAGAGCATAACTGTGATTGAAACAATTGTTAGCAGAGCAGAATTGTAATTAAAAACAATTGGGTTAAAACAGAACAGAGAAATTCTGTGTGAAGGAATTGAAAACAAATTTATGTGTTTTAAGATGTTATGCAGGCAAGAGGAAGGATTAGATTCTAATCTGACAGACGTAAGGTACATAAAGATGGCGTATAGAAAAAATTGTAGATGCAAAAGACAGAGAACAGCCCGTTCAAAGGGGAGAAAATGGTGGAACAAGATCATACATAAGATCTTGAAGGTGAGATGACATATTTGTTTTAATTTGATTAAAGATTGGAGAATGTGTGTTTGTAAACTAATGCACAGGTAGCAGCATATAGAAAACACCGTGATGTTGTTTTATTGAGGAGAAGAAAGATTCACTCAAATGTGAAGAATGGATGGAGACTGCTTGTGAAGCCATGCAGCAGTAGTGAACCTGAAGAATCCAATTGAAGGTTGGACAAAGAGGATAAGAGTATTCTCAAAAGGAAATTGAGAATCAAGCTTTTGAAAGCTTGGAAATGATCTTTGGCTTAAGTAAACAGAGGTATGAAAGTAGCAGCAGTTGAATGAATGCAAGTTTGGCATAGGACTACAACAGTGAGGTTGTAGGAATAACTTTTGGAAGTTCTTAGAATTGTAGCAGAACCTTATTCTAGCTGAGGCTTGGAATAGATAAGGATAGAGGAGTCCTTAATAGTAGTGAGTGGAGCAACCAGAGAGAGAGAGAAAGCAAGATTGCTCAGTGCAAGTTCTAAGGGAAGAGGACTTGGAAACCAGGCAGAGGAGAAGCTTGGTGAGAGATCAACTTAGAAGATTTGATTGGTAGCAGGTGTAGAAGCTCACAATGAAGAAAAGATGGCTATGGAAAGTCATATGGATGGTTTAGAAGAAAGCTACAAGATGAACGAAAAAGATGCTCAGACCATAGGGAATGGATGAGTGGATAAGAGATTGATAAGGAAATGGCTGAGATAAGAGGAAAACTCAATGTGTTAGTAATGCTGCTAGAGGAGAACCAAAGACAAGGTTGGGTCCTGAAGAGGAATCCAGTGAGGTGGCATAGAGTGTATAAATTACAGAGAAGGTTACAAGAGAAGAGAAGTCAGCAAGTGAATATGAAATTAGCAGAAGAGATAATGAAGCTTGAATAGGTACTGGATGTTCAATTGAAATCTAAAGAACTAAGAGAAACTAAAATGGGAATGGAACTATCCATTTGTGAATCAGAGCAGGGTGAAGTTCTGGGTGAAGAAGGAGGTATTATTGATGACTTTCTGAACTGTTGGACAAATGCAGACCAATAGGAACAGGTAAAACCTTGTATTGTTGAATCTAATAATTTTGATATCATTATAGGTTTTGTAGTGGATAAGCAATCTCTTAAAGCTGTCAAAAGCATGGGAGAGTATCTTTCAGAAGATAAAAATTCTGAAGTAAAGGAGGATGGAGAATATCTCTTAAATGAGAAAAGCAGTGATGTATTGCAGCAGAGAGAGCTTAATAATATATTGATATTTGAAACTGTGACAACACAGGAACATTTTTTTGTGAAAGAAGGAGGTGAAATTCAGTCTGGAGAGCTGATATGTAAAGCAACAGTTGAGACTATTGAACCTTGTAAATTTCAAATTGATAATTTATGTATAAATGTAGGAAACATAAGTAATGATGAAGTACTTATGAAGTGTCACAGAGAACTCAAATTGCTGGAGTATTTGCTGGGTAAGTCAGAGTATGACAGTGTGATTGTAGAGGAAGGAGTTCACTATAGTGGACAAGAGCAGAAGGACATCATAGAAGCAGATGGTATGGAGGAGAGACTAGCTGACAGTCTCGTGAATTCTGTGGGGAATTCAAATTAGCATACTGATGTGCTGATAAAGGAGGAAAAATCATAGTAGTATACTGATGTGTTGCCAGAGGGAGATAAGGCACAGAAGCCTTATGATTTTTATTTTAACAAGTGTTTTATGAGTGTAGGTTTAGTTGTATATGCTGGAGGGAACCTGGCACAAATGAGCAGCCAAATGGAGGAGGAAGACTCCATGGAAGAATTCAATCCATGGAATAGAGAAGTTAATTTGCTAGAGGAAATGTTGAACAGTCATGATTCAGTGATGAGAGAGGGTAAGAAAAATAGGGAGGTAGCAAAAATGGCAACAAGTGAGGCAAGAGTCAGCAAAACAAGCAAAGCAGAAGTTGGAGCAAGTAAAGAAATTGGAACAAGAGAAAATGAAGAAGAAAAAGAAAACCAACATTGGTTTGAAGAATTGATGGACAGCAACAACAACCTAAAGCAGAGGGAAAGAAATAACAGTGAATGGTAGAATATGGACCAGTTCAAGGATGTTCTAGAGACAAAGATTAAAGAAATGTGGCAGTTAATGATGAAACAGTCCATATGGAGGAGATTAACAACAATAGGAAGGATGATCAATCAGAGCTTGAATCTGATTGACAAGAAGAGGAAAATAGAGAAGAAAACAATAGAAGTACAACAGCAGCAAAGGAACAAAGCATTTGGACAACTACAAACTAAAGTGTGGGACCTTGGAGGAGTTTTTCAATCAATTTATGAAGACACATGATCTGGAGATCATGGAAAGTTTCTACTTTGGGAGTTTGTTGCAGGAGCATTCAGGCCAAGAAAACTCATTGTACTTTAGTAGACATCGAGATATTGTGTTTTCAAGGAATTTGGTTTCCTAAGAGTGACATTAATGTAATTATTAATGTTTTTAGTGATTTTAATGAGAGAAGTTAGAATAGGGAATTAATTAAATAATGTGAGGCATTTTTGTAAATGTTCTCGAATACAGGAGAACATGAGAGATTTAGGATAGTTGAGAGATTGAAGGATTAAGAATTAATTGTAAATCTTAGATTAGGAGTCAGCTCATGAATTTAAGGATTAGAGAGAAGTTTTAGGAACGAGGAAGAGATTTAGGAATTTTGTTAAGAAATTCATGGATCTAAAGCAGAATTGGTTTTAGAATCACTAAGTATAAACGTAAGCCTAAAAGGCAGAGACATGGGTTAGATGTTGAGATAAGTTAGGCTAGATAGATAGAAAAAGTGTGGTTTTGAGCCTATGGGCAGATTTGTAAACCAAAGGCCACTGTAAAGAAAAATCAGGCCTAAGGGATAGAGTCCTATTTTGTAATTATCTGTGGATTTATATATGCGCAGAGATTTAATTCCAAGTTGTATAATGTGTGATTGAGTGTTAAATAATAGATTGAATTCATCATCGAATTGCATATGTATATTTATGCAGGGAAAAGTGCAGTGAATGCATAGAGAGGAAGAGAAGTGGCGAGATCCCAATTGGAGAACCAAGCGGTGTTATGGGATGACTATGATAGAGAAATCACATAGACAATTTCAAGCAGGACTTAATCATGCACCAGAAGGACGAAACAGTAAGGAATGGGAACCATTATCGAAAATTTGAAATCCATAAGAACTGAAGAAAATAGTGTAAATTCAAAGTAAATAGGCGGACAGAGGAAAGCAAGTATTAACGCTTAGCAACCGTCAGATTTGGAAGATCCACGGTTGAGTTTAAATCGCAATCTAGACTTGGAGAAGTGCAATGGATAGGCACGATTAATCGTGGACCGTTGGATCGTGGCCAGATCAACGGTCACGATTTAATCGCATATCAGCGATCGGAGGTGCCAAGGGTCAGCAGTTTATGAGTTTTGCGATATCACCGACAGCGATTATCGGCGATCGGCGTCGGGTTGTATCAGGGATCAGGAGATTAATCATCAACCGTCAGATCGCGATCCTGATCGATGGTCGCGATTAAATCGACCATCATAAATCGGCGCGGCGGAAAGTCCAGCGATGAGTGGACCAGATGACATCAATGAATACAGGTATATAATATTTGAGTTCTGTGTATGTGGTCCGGAGCGGATTTTACATGTATTCCTTTGTATTATGTTAAGGGGTGGCGATAAGTCTTTTAAGGCTAAACCGTGGAGGTAGTGATTCTGATAGTCGGGAGATCGGAGTCGGAGCGGTGATGTAAATATGGATGTGGTGAATTGTGATAGAGCGATTGCCGATTGCCGATTGCAATAAAGGCAATCCTCGGGAAGTGTGCAAAGGTCGTACACAAGCAAAGAAAGGTATGATTTACATACATTTTCCTTTGTAATGGTTTATAAAGTGGATGAGTGCCGATAGGAGGGTTTATACATTGAACGTATATAAACATGCATTAAAGGGTCAATGAAAGGGTTCTAAATTCTCGATAGGAGGTTTGGCGGGGTGATTGAGTTCCGATTCAAAGGAACTGTGACTAAGGGGCCTTAATCATCTAAAGTTTGAAGTTTTAATTGCCAGTTATAGTTGAATAACCTGGGACAATTTTGTTTGTGCATTTTTATGCATACTGTGGGTAAAGCAGGGCTAACCCTGCGTCAAATATCATTATACATAATGATTCTACATCAAAAAGAATTGACAGTTTTCAACACATATATAAAGTAACAAGATAATACTAATAATATCCTCATCATCTTTAATCAAATAAAATAAGATTCAAATGTGTGGTTATCAAATCAAAATCTTTCGTGAACAACATTATTCTAAGGTAAATTCACAACATCCATCAAAAGATAGTAATATCATCATACTAATAATTCTCCATCAAAATAATGTTGATAATTTTCAATATATACATAAAATAATAAGATAAAAATGATAATATCATCATCATATTTAATCAAATATACTAAAATTCAATGTATGATTACCAAATAAAAATGTTTCATAGATATCCTTATTCTAAGGTAAATTCACAACATCCATAAAAAAATAGGAATCTCATCATACACAATAATTCTTCATAAAAAAATGTAAACAATTTTCAAAATATTCATAAGGTAACAAGATAGTACTGATAGTATCATCATCATTATTCGAATCAACTAAAATTAAAATGTATGATTACCATATTGAGACATCCCAACTAAATATAAAAAATAACATATGGCTAGCTAACACCATGAAAGTCATAGTCAAGATCATCTTCATGATCATCATCCTAACCATCCTAATAATATCATCCACATAATCATCACCAACTCCATCGTCATCCTCATCATCATCGTCTTTGATATATGATGTAATCTAAACATAGTCTGTATCATCATCTTCGTGGACATTACTTGTAGTGTTCTGGAAAAAAAAATCAATAGTACATGTTATTACTAATTCTATAGCACAATGCATATTTTTATTACAATGCTAACCTAAAATGAGGTAGGACATAATAACATTTAATAGTACTAAAAAATAAAATGAAAATATGGTTTAAGATATATTGGAGATCCAACTAAGATCACACTTGTAATTCACATTAAGTAGTAGAAGCATTTTTTAACGCATATGAAGTAGGTACCCATTTGTTCTTCATATTATATTGTGAATGTTTCTTATGATATCCATGCACGATTGGTAAATTAAGAGTTATTGGAAGATTTATTTCAAATTACAATTGTAATTCAAAATAGAAATAGAAGAAATTTTAACAAAAAAAGAATGTCACATGAAAAAGTAAATTATTTTTAATAAAAAATAAGTCGCATACAATATGAATGTCACATGAAATATTGATATGTTTTTAATGCATGTACTTTTCTCTATGATAAAATGGATCCTAATGTTCATTCAAGAACAAATGCTAACAAATAATTACTTCATTTTATCCATTATCACATATAATCCAGTATACCTAGTGACAATAATGATTTTATTCAAATTGCTTTGAACTCCCTAAATATAATGTAAAAGAGAAAACTCCATGACCATGACCACAACCACAACCCCCTCCCTTGTCTCGTCCACCATCAGAGACAATGAACTTGGAGTTATGACCACGATAGCAACCCCTCCCTTGCCTCCTAACCACCATTAGAGGCATTGAACTAGGAAATAAGAGTACTCATGTTTTCTTTTCACTAATTAATCTCCAAGGAATCAAAACTTGATCAATATATCAAGGACTCCATCAAGGAATAGATATATCACAGGCACAATTCAATAGGCTTTACCAAAATAGTGTGAAATAACACTTATCTTTGTTTTATGAAATAACTCGAGTGAGTGGAATGAATGATGGGAAACACTTACCAAGGAAAGGAATATTTTTGGTCCGTCCTTATTTCTATTATTATTTTTGCTTCTTAGAATGGAGGGAAGCGTTTAAAAAAATTCTAAAAAATAAAATTATTTCTTATGTTTTAGTTTTTATTTTTTAATATATATTTAGTTTTAGTTTTTTTTTTTTTTTTTTTTTTTTTTTTTTCTAAAAAAATATATTTAGTTTTTGGTATTTTTTATAAAAAAAAATTATATTTTGTTTTTATAAAAATGGATTTTAAACATTCCATTCATGCTAAATTTGTGATTTTATGATAGAAGTTTAAATTATATATAAAAAAGTAACTTAATGCCATGTGTTGTGTCACTGAGTTATAGAATGTGCTTGGGTTTTCTTAATGCAATAAAATTAATTCTGCTCTTCATTATATCTTGAGATGTTCAACTTGCACCTAATAAAACAATAAAGTTAAAATATGTTTGCCTTTGTCCTTTGTAGATCTTTGTCCCCATTAATCTTGGTCTTAATAGATTAATTGTCTTATGGTGGCCTTGAGTGGTCACTCCCATTAGTTGCATGCTTTTTAGTTTTATGTTAGTGACATTTCTTAGGCTTGATAACATGTTATTTAATTTATGAAAATGTGTTATTGTCCATATTATTGTTAAATATTAATATTAAATATGTTGGTTTTGAGCATGGTTTAGCAAAAAGTTCCCAAAAGGTTTATAGATTGTATTTTATAATGTAATGATTCATTGCTTGATGAAATTGTTTTGGATATCTTTTTAATGATTCATTGATTGATGAAATTGTTATGGATATTTTTTTTATAATATTAACTTGTATGTGATAAAGTCAAAAGTCACCTCTTTTTGAGATTTTCATTGGTCAATTTCCATTAAGGCCATCAAGTTCACAATTCAGTCCAAGGTTAAGGAAATATAGGAGTCATGAAGTGGCATTGTCCAAGCACTTAAATCTTGAAACATGTTTTTTCTAAATTTGTGATTTTATGATAGAAGTTTAAATTATATATAAAAAAGCAACTGAATGCCATGTGTCATGTCGTTGAGATGGGTATTATACATCTCTTCCTTGCTAATAGAATGTGCTTGGGCTTTCTTAATGCAATACAATTAATTATGCTCTTCATTATATCTTGAGATGTTCAACTTTCACCTAATAAAACAATAAAGTTAAAATAGGTTTTCCTTTGTCCTTTGTAGATATTTGTCCCCATTAATCTTGGTCTTAATAGATTAATTGTCTTATGGTGGCCTTGAGTGGTCACTCCCATTAGTTGCATGCTTTTTAGTTTTATGTTACTGACATTTCTTAGCCTTGATAACATGTTATTTAATTTATGAGATTGTGTTATTGTCCATATTATTGTTAAATATTAATATTAAATATGTTGGTTTTGAGCATGGTTTAGCAAAAAGTTCCCAAAAGGTTTATAGATTGTATTTTATAATGTAATGATTCATTGCTTGATGAAATTGTTTTGGATATTTTTTTAATGATTCATTGATTGATGAAATTGTTATGGATATTTTTTTAGTATATTAACTTGTATGTGATAAAGTCAAAAGTCACCTCTTTTTGAGATTTTCATTGGTCAATTTCCCTTAAGGCCATCAAGTTCACAATTCGTTCCCAGGTTAAGGAAATATAGGAGTCATAAAGTGGCATTTTCCAAGCACTTAAATCTTGAAACATGTGTTTTTAGTCACATTATACTTCCTTTGTGTGAAAATTCTCCATGAAAATAGTCTCATGGAACCTATGGGGCCTCAATAGTAAAGGAAAACAAGGACTCCTAAAAGAAAAATGGTACGCAAATCACCCATCAATAATGTTGATATAAGAAACAAAAATATTAAGTGAGGTTCTACCTCATGTAATTAGCAAATGGGGGAGGAATTGCCAAGTAGTAGTGATTGATGCTTATAGATACTTGGGTTGAATCACTATTATTTGGAATGATTAGGACATCAAGGTTACTAATATGTTTACCTCTTTTCGCATTATGACAATACTATTTTAGTTAATTGACATTGAAGACTATTATCATGTATCCAATGTCTATGACTCCAATATCGCAAATGGAAAACCTCTATTTCTCAATTATATTTCCATCACAAGTAATTTATACTTACCATCTCCATGGATAATTGGGAGTGACTTCAATATTATCAAGTGTCTTGAGGAAAAGAAAGGATGAATCACAATGTTTACCAAGATATTTTGTAAGCAATACAATCAAATAACTAAAGTAGTCTCTAGTAAAGTTCTCAAGAAATGAGTCTCCAACCCACACATGTGGATCAATGAGATGTAATACATGTGTGTGTGGTGACTAACTTAATACACTGCTCTAATAACTCCACAAACTTAAGTATTTCACTCTGTCACATAAATTGACCATAGTGTGACATAAGTAAACAAAGAGTAGACATGAAACCCTTCGGCAATAAACATTCCCTAGATCCTCAATTAGGTGCTTAAATGATGAAGTGAAAATGCAAGGGGAAAAGGGGACTTAATGATTTAACCATACAAACATGTGATCAAGTGTGACTACGAGTGTATATATTCATATGTTTTCCAAAGAGGGAGTGAATACATGAGTTACCGTTCATTGGGCCTTATTTTTCTTTCTTTTTCTTTTTCTTCTATATAGGACTTAGGGAATAATGTTTTCATAAGTTTGGCACAACCCATAGATATAACATTTACATGAATTTTCACTTCAACCTTAGAGTTAAGACTTAAATAAATCATTATAGTGTATCTTTAATGATTTTGGCTTTCACTTTTTTATTTTTTTCATCACAAATGAAAAAAGGGGAAATATTTTGCCACAAATCTATGAATGCTTAATCATAAAGGTGTCATGCGATGAAAACAAATTAATGATGTTATTCTCTATGCAAATGATGGGTATTCTTGAGAAAATCTTATGCTTGTGGATGTCTCCTCCCTGTTTGAGAGGGAGTGAGGGTGGAAACCATATTATCCATGTGTCATGTACTATGGTTAGGACTAGCAATTGTAAGCCTAGTAAAGACACCAGTAGGGAGAATGGTGGATTGGATAAACATATGGGACTAGTATTATTTGAGAATTTGTACTTTGACTAGGACTAACTTCCATAAGTCAAGTACATTAATCCAAGATAAGAATAGTCATGAGGATTGGCATTTCTTGGTGTCAAATATTATGACAGTGTATTAGGAAATGATCATGTGAGGACATACCTGGTGAACATCCTCGTGGGGTAAGTGCCTAGAGAGGCAATGTTGTAAAAATTTATGCCTCCCAACATTGTGCTCTGATCTAATGGAGAGATATAGCTCGTTAGTCAAGGCCTTACTATTTTGACAATGTTGGCTATGATGATGTAAATCATCATTGATTCTTATCAATCCAAATCCCTTCTTATATGAATATTTCAACTTGAGAGTACTTTTTTGTCTCATTATGAGTGTCTCCCTAGTTTAGATGGAGTGTCATCATCTTCATTATCGTCATCATCACGACTATCATCATCATCATTACTGTCATCATTGCATTATCATCATAATCACCATTCATGTTGTCGTCATCATCATCAACATTATCATCATCATCATCATTATGGACATTTTCATCAATTGTTCGTAATTATAGGTGTCATAAGAAATATCATGAACCCAAAAAATGTTACGAGTGCTCGAAAAGTGTTGGTAGGACACATGATATATGCAAATGAAATAACAACTTTATTTATTAGAGATGATCGATGATCATCATCATCATCATTATAATTTTCATCATCCCCATCATCATAATTAATGTAATTTCTATCATCATTGTTGTCATCTTCATCATGAACATCATAATCATCATTCATGCCATCATTGTTGTTGATGATGACCAAGATGAAAATAATGATAATGACGATCAGATGATGATGAGTTGAAAGATGATACCAAAGATAATGATTATGATTATGACCATGAAAACATTTAAAAATTGAGAAGATTAGCCAAGGTCATTAGCATAATCATTATCATTATAACCCCCATCATCTTTATAATCATTGTGATTATCATAATAATCATAATTCATGTCATCGTCATAGTTATTGACATTGTCATCAATTGTTCATAATTTTCAATGTCATAAGAAATATCATCGATGCAAAAAATATGATGAGTGTTGGAAAAGGGATGCAAAAGTGAACAAAAAAATGGGGGCAAAAATGGACGTAAAATTGGATGAAGAGTGAACACAACATAAGTAGATTCAAAACAATACAGAAAAATTGAAAAAAAAAGTGGAAGAAAAAGTAGATGCAATAGTTGATGCAAACTTGGACACAAAATAGGATGAAAACATGGATGAAAAAGTGGAAGAAAACATGCGTGCAATAGTAGGGATAAAACTTAGCATGAATTGTGGTGAAACAAAAGTGGATACAAAAATGAATGCAAAAAAGGAGGTAAACTTGGATGCAAAAAGGAGGAAATATTGGATGCAAAAAGGGATGTAAACATGGACCAAACCTGGGTGCAATAGTGGACACAAAATTAGATGCAAAATTGGACTTATTAGAAGTGGATGTAAAAGTAGATGCAAAATGGGATGAAAAAAACATAAACAATATTTGATGCAAACTTGGACACAAAAGAGGATGCAAATGTGGTTGCAAAAGTGGAAAAAAATGTGGGTTGCAACGATAGTCACAAGATATGGCACAAATTGTGGCACAACAAAAGTGGATGTAATAATAGACACACAAAAAAAGATGCAAACTTAGATGCAAGACAAGATGCAATAAGGGATGTAAAATTGGATGCAAACATGGGTGCAACAGGAGAAGCAAAATTGGATGCAAAATATGGATGTAATGGAAGTAGATGCAAAAGAATATACAAAATGAGATGCAAAACCCAACACAAAAGTGGATGCAAAAATAGATGCAAAAGAGGATGTGAAGATGAATGAAAAATTGGAAGCAAACGTGGGTACAACAGTAAGTACAAAACATGGCACAAATTGTGTCACAACAAAAGTGGATATAATGATAGATGCAAAAAACAAGAAAATGAAGATGCAAAATAAGATGCATTAAGGGATGCAAAAGTGTATGTAAACATGGGTGCAACAATGGATGCAAAATAGGATGCAAAAGTTCATGCAACAAAATTCGATGCAAAAGTAGATGCAATATGAAACACAAAACATGATGCAAATCTTGACACAGAAGTGGATACAAAAAGGTATGCAGAAATAGATGTAAAAGTCAATGAAAACCTATATGTATATGAGGATGCAATCGTGGATGCAAATTTAGAAGCAAAAACAGGTGCAAAGGGAGGTGCCAAACTAGGTGCAAATTATGGCACAATAAAATTGGATGCAATAGTGGACACAATAACAGATGAAAAAGAGGATGTAGATATGGTTGAAAAACAAGATGTCAAAATGGATTCAACAAAATTAGATGCAAAACTAGACACAAACCTTGATGCAAAAATTGGCGCAAAAGGGATGCAAAAAATGATGCAAAAATGGACGCAAAAAATGATTTTAAAAATGATGCAAAAGAGGATGCAAGAGATGATGCAGAAGTTGATGCAAGTGTAGGCGTAAAAAGTTGATGCAAAAGTTGGTGAAACAAAATTAGGTGCCAAAATTGATGCAAAACATGGTGCAAATGATGTCACAAAACTTGGCATAAAACCTTGCGTAAAACCTGGTGTAAAATTTGGTGCCAAACCTATTACAATACCTGGTGCTAAACTTGGTGTAAGACTTGGTGCAAAATTTGCATCAAGTTTTGCACCATATTTAATAAATGGACACAAATAGCACCAAAAATGGGCTCTAGACGCAAAAAAGGAAGCAAAAAAGGACACTAATCGTAGGGTTTTGTTGTAGTGATGCGAAATCATGGATGGCAGGTTCACCAAAGATGTCAGGAAGGAACGGAGGAGGCTTAGATGGAAGGGAGTCATCCTTTGCCGAGTTTTGATACTCAAGCTCCCACTCATACTCTTCATGAATGATAGCGCATGTTGGCTGTGTAACACCAACTCCATCACTGGCTTGTTCCTCGTTCACAACAAGTGTAGAGTTCTAAATGGAAGAACACAAGACAATATCATTCAGAGGAATAGTCGAGTGCAAAGACAGAGGTTGTGGAAAAATATGCATATGACAAATCGATGGAATCACAACCAAATCTGTATGAAAATTAAGCGAAGTGATGTTGGGAGGATGTGATAGATGAACTAGTGTGTGAGCATGATCCTCAACATCACTCTACAGTGGTGGAGTTTTTTGATGAGGGGACGACGGACAGTCACTTGTGACAGTGACAACCTCCGTTTGAGATTGCACAGCTCCATCAGTGAAGAATGTTGAGCGAGGCTTGATTTCAAACTTCTTCTTGGGATGAGCAGATTTCCTAACATGGTACTCGAATCGGTCCCAAAGATAGAAAAAATTCATCTGGCTCTTCGGAGCTTGAAACTGCAAGTCGCAGAAGTGCCACCAAAAATCCATAACCGATTCACGCAAAGCCTTCCATTGCTGTAACAGTTTTTGGTCAAGATGGTTTGGATCAAAATGATAGAAAGTGTCTTCGATGAGATCACAAAAATTCTCAAGTGAGTGCACACTATCAGCCGGTAGACTGCACAACCACCAATGTGGGGATTCGCAAAGTGTGTATGCAAGCAGCAAGCTAGCCTGTTCGTCAGTGCATTTATCTTCCTCATGAAGCATGGAAAGAAATTCATGCAAGAACTAAGGCTAGGCCACTTCGAATTCACCATCATACGTGTAAGTGGACAAGTGATTGAAAAAATCCCTCATGATGATGACATCTTCGTGATTCAAAAAACATCGTGGAGGGAGAAGAGTGCAAGAATCCATGATAGATATGAAAAGATTAAAAATAGGATGAGAGGACACATCTTATCATCTGGCCCTCCTTCTAGTGCCATAAATGTTGATGGTGCTGGACCCGCCAACATGTCAGGGGATCTCCCCGGCAAGAAGTCCCAATTAGACCTCAGACCGTTTGGTGTAGGAATCCTAGCAATGGGTCTTATGGTAATGCCTTGACCACGATTTCACAAAGAGGAAAGTAAGATAACTCTGTTGGTAGCAAGGGTGTGACAGCTATAGTGAGTCAAGGAAGGTGCATGAGAGGTTCTAACACACGAGGGTTGAGATGAGTGCGCCCCTTGGAAACCTGTGATAGCACGCAGTTAAGAAGGGAACACATGAGCAAAGATACATCACAACATGGAAGGAAAGTTAGCAAGCAATGCAAAGTGATGGTTAAACCAACATCAGATTTCAGAAATATTCATACATACATACACAGATAGTTATACATGCATGCGTAAGAAAACCAATACATATATCATTTAGAGTAAACCAGATAGCATAGAATACAATACAACATATTCATTAAACTTGATGGCTCTTGTTATATTAAGAAGCATAAGTTCCAGTAATACAATACATCCATGCCCAACCAAACATTCTGATAGCGGAATGTTATAGCCACAACCGCCTGCTCCTCCAAAGAGATGTACTAGCTCTGCACAGTGGAGAAGCCAAGGCTTGTTACTATACTGTCCAAGCTCTCTCCAAGATAGTATTATCAGAAGCTTGGATGACCAAAAGCCTTTACAATGAGTTATGAGGGACTGTTTATAGCAAAGGGTGGGGTGACCCTTGACATTCCACTTTGTGACAATTCATATACCCTCATGACTCTTCATCTACTCTATGACTATTACACCCAACTATCGACACTTAACTTAAACTTGACAAGACATTACATTACAATGCACATGTACCCATGTGAGACAAAATGACTTGAGCAAGCCATGCTAGACATCACTCTGACTTAGATAACCACGGAATTCCAACTCCTCAACATCCTCACGATGATCAACAGTAACATACCGATGCCAAGATCGGTAGTCCTTAATGGTGTCCATGTGCTCCAAGGTGACATCTTTCTGGAACCTGACTCTTGTCTCCATAGCCTCTGAGTACACTTCTCATGCTCCTCTATCCAACTCGTCTAAAATCATGTGCATCATTGTGTTCAATGCAGTCAAACCAGCAACATACTTGTGCATGATGTCTTCACTGATGGGCAAGTTTGGGCTAGTGGCAATGCGAATCAACTCGTCGAAGTATGAGTCAAGCTCTAGTCTGACCTATGCCTTTGTCTTCGCCTGGGTGAGAGTCCCAATAGATGGGATCACATGTGCGCGCACCACAACATCCATACTCTCCAATACATGTGCATGGGAAGCCTGTATACTAGTGATGAGCTGCGGGAGCTCTTCATAGTTCCGGATCTGACTCTGGATACATGCCTTCAGCTCGACCGCACTGACCTTAATCATCTTAGGCAAGTGAAGCGGGTCTCCCTTGTATCTCATCGTCCATGTTTGGATGTGATCAATAGCAGCATACAAGTTTTCCAAGATACGTGCTCTTCTAACACATCGTTGTTGCAATCCTTTGAGATGGATGACTGCCTTATGCATGGTACCAAACTTGGAGTACAACACTGACATAACTGTGTCAAGGGACAATACTTCCTCTAGTATTTCCTTTCTTGGGTGGATTTTGTCACCAACTCTCCTCCTTTCTTGGTTTCCTATAGTTCCTTAGCCATTCACTCATTCTTAGCTAGAAAGCAAACACTTGAGATAGTGGCTTGGGCATACACTCTAGTAGCATTGGCCAAGGTTGCTGGATCTTTTCGCACATCAAACACGATCACTTGTTCCTCAACTTGCAGGAGATGTATGATCATCTAGAGTTGACACTCTAAGAGACTGCATAACTCTATGTTGAGACTCGTCAAATGAGACGTTGTGCATCTTTCGGCTGATCTCCAAGGATCTTAGTGCCTCCTTGGTCACTTGAGACTTTCTCATCATCTAGATGTGGTGAAATAGGTAAGTCAACCTCTTGGTGGTGAGGCATAAGGCCGATGTCCTGTTCCAATTCCCATTGCTCCATATTTGTATCCAACTGTTGAAGTGCTTGCTCTATCTCATGAGCGAAGTCCTGCTCCTGTGATGGTTCACCCTATCTGCCTGATGCCAGTTGTTCTGATGAATTCATTACCTGTACGTGTGTTGTTTCATCTGTTTGCACATGTTGTGCCCGTTGTTATACCTTTTTCTGCTATGCCTCCCTCTCCTGTTTGTGCAGCTCTTGTTCCTTCCGGAGTTTCTCCTTCAACTCATGTAACTCCTTCTCTATTTCTTCCATCCTTCTCTTCTCCCTCTACCTTTGCGTGATTCTCTTGTCGTGTTGTTGCCTCTTCGCCTATATAGCCAAAGTTGCTTTCTCCACAAGTGGATCTTCTCGGAACTTGCAGATTTTCTCTTCCTCCATGTGATCGACAATCTTCTTCTTGCCCTTTTTGTGCACTAGTATGCTTGCCTCTGTTGCTACTTCTGTTGGTGCTCTCTGAGATGTTTCTTCATGTTTCTTTGCTAACCACTCCACAGCGAAGCCGACCTGTTCATTGGGTCTGGAGAAACTGTAGCAATGTCTCCATGGGTCCTCCTACGCCTAGTGACATGACCCGTGGATCCAGTTGAACTGTACTCTGATGTAGTGATCTTTCCCAATACAATGCGGTTCATACGGATTGTAACTTCAGAGGTCGAATGGATACTTCTTCATCTGTTCTGCTTCGACATCTGCTTGCTTGAAACTTCAGATCTCATATAACCCAATCCGCAATGGAAGAGCAGGCCAAGGTGCCTTCTTCTTCCGATGTAGTCTAACTGTCAATCCTGTCGAGATGTGATATGCTACTTCCTACATGACGAGTATGTCCAAGGCAAACTTCAGTAGAAAATGCGGAGGATTCTCCACGCTAAAAATTCGTATGAAGGTGTCAGACGGTGAGGCATACAAATTATCAATGTCTACCAGTGGCTCCTTTGCTGTCTTTGACATGTAGGGTAAATCTTGTTCAAATATCATCTTGTAAACCGAGGTGAAAAAATGATTGGATAGTTGTGTGATAACTCCTTTGAAGTTGCATTCGAACAACAACTTACAATATGTGTTCACAACCGTGTTGGCATTATGGCACAGGGTTGGAGCTATGGCACAGGTGTTGTCCTTGATGCCAACTCTCTTTGGTAACAGATCTCAGTTCAGGATTTCAGAATGAAGGAAAAGACATATACGCAGGTTCATCTATATGAAGATGCGTATACACGCAGTTTAGACGTTTCAAAGGCGCGTATGCGTATACACGCACTTTCATGCAAGGAAAAGCGCGTATATGTTGGAGAACTTACCCTTGGTCCGTGGTAGTTATTCCTTGGTATTTGAACCTATGGTTTTGGACCATGGTACCTCGTCAGAAGTGTTAATCCCAAGTATTGGGTCCGTGGTATTGGTTTATTATGGTTTTGGACCGTGGTATTGTGGAAGGCCTAAAACTATAAAAGAGGAAGGAGATCATGTGGCAAAGTATCATCTGAATTATTATTGAATATCTGATAAAGTGCAAGATCTGAAATATTGGTGATTAGCGTTGTGGAGCGGATCTGGATCTGAATGAAGGAGGAACCTTAGCACAAAAAAGGATAAGTTCTATTGATGGGTCATAATCTCTTGGCTTGAATGATAATATCTTTGCATGATTTTGATATGTTATATATGGTGCATGCGTGATCTATAAACCTGATAATCTGAGTTAATCAATGCCTGAATATTTAAAAGAGTGAATTATCTTTTGTAGATCTGTATGCAGGTTCAGTTCAGCTAAGGCGCGTATATATGCAGGTTCATTGAAGGAAAACAGCGTATACGCAGGTTGTTCCATACTCAGAAGCGTATGCACGCAGGTTTCAGGCTATTAAAGTAGCGTATATATTTTGAGTTGTGATCTTGCTGCTTCTGTTTATTGCTGTAGTGTTCTGGGTTCAGATTTGGTGTGTGGTTACTGTTACTGTGATCTGGGTACAGTCGTCAGAGAAGTGTTTATTTTGATTCAGTTTTGATTGGTGAAAAGGTGATTGGGTGATGCAGAAATTCTTGATGCTTGATTGATGTTACTTGTGGATCCAGTCTGAAAATTCATGAAACGTGGTCCCTGAAAGAAAGAGAAGGTTGTAGCCTTCTGTAGGCCAGCACCTACGTACTAGTATCTTGGCTAGTGCAAGAGCAAAGGGGGTTGTAGCTCCCTTCCAGGAGAAGCTAGAAAACGGGAGAGGGTTGTAGCTCTCTGCAGGTTGTAGCCTACGTACTGGTAAAGGACTGCACCAATAAAATTGTAAAAAGAAGTTTCTAATTAAAGAGAAGAAAGAGACGAATTGCAGCAGGTGGTTTTCACCCACATTGGGTTTCCACCTTATATCTTGTGTTCTTGTGTGCGATTGTCTTTCTGCTCTGTTTTACTGTTTCTGGTTACTGGTTATTTGCTTCTGAATCACAGATTAACAATCAACATCAGAAAGATAAAGTAAATTAAAAGTTTGCATTATATACGCGGGTTTCCTTCTGCATAATTGCGTATATACGCAGTTTTAATTAACAGAAGTAGCGTATATCATTTGATTTTGAAAAAGGAATATTTGACTTGATAATACTGATTCACCCCCCCTCTCAGTATTATTTCCAACAATTGGTATCAGAGCAGGTCCTTCAGAAGAAGCTTGATCGCTTGAAGGAAGATCGTTCATCATGAGCAACTACGAGAGGGAAGCATCAATCAGGCCACCGATTTTTGATGGGACAAACTTCCTTTATTGGAAGGTAAGAGTTACTGCCTATATTCAATCTCTTGGTACAGAAGTCTGGGATATCATAGATACAGGGTATGCTTTTCCATCAGCAACTCCTACAGATCCGGCTGAGAAGAAGAAATATGAAACAAATGCAAAGATGGTCAATACTCTATTAGGATGCCTTTCTCAATCAGAATTTGTCAAGGTAATGCAGTTTAAATCCACAAAAGAGATATGGGACAAGATTGTTCTGAGTTATGAAGGAGATGATCAGGTAAAACGAGCAAAACTTCAAACCCTCAGGATTCAGTATGAAAATCTCAGGATGTATAATGATGAAAGTGTGGCTAACTATTTTCTTCGTGTAGATGAGATTGTTAATTGTATGAAAAATTTGGGTGAAGAAATAAAAGAGGCTGTTGTGGTTGAAAAAGTTCTAAGATCTTTGTCCCCTAGGTTTGAATCTAAATTTTCTGCAATAGAAGAAAAAGAGAATCTACAAAGCCTTAAAATGTCACAGCTGCACGGAATTCTAACTGCTTATGAAATGAGGAAAGGAGGTCCATCAAACAGGAGAGAAGCTGCCTTCAAGGTTTCAGGCAAAGGAGAGTACTATGAGTCAGGACACGTGTCAGAAGAAGAAGAAGAATCAAATTTTGTCAGAAATCTTCAACGGGGTACTAGACGGTTCCGAGGTAAGTTACCTTTCAAATGCTTTGCTTGTGGAAGAGTCGGTCACTATGCTGCCAAATTTCCTCACAAGGATAAGATTGACAAAGGGAAGGAATCTGTTAGATGGAACAAGAAACAGAATGCAACTAAGAAAAGTTACTACACTCATGAAGACAGTGATGGCCTATCAAATAGTGACGAAGATGAACGAGGTAATGATTATAAACTTTTAATGGCCTTTGAAGATGATGATTACATGGATGCTATAGATGTAGATGGATTTTATGAAGAGATTTCTCGACTCAAAATATGTTTAGAAGAAAAAGATATGATCATTGATACTATGCAATTCCAACTTGATGAAAAAGAAAAATCTCTTGAGAAGTTAGAATGTGAAATTGTTGGCCTTAGAAAAGAAATTGAGAAAAAAAAGGCTCTTAATCTTAAATTTGTTAAAGGATCTGAAACTCTGGATGAGATTATCAATGTACATCGTTCTCCACTAATCAAGACAGGTCTGGGTTATAATGGAGAAACATCTCAAGCATCCACCTCAAGGAGTTATCTTGATGCAGCAAGGAGGAATGAGCAAAAGCCCAATGGAGATCACCAGGTAAAGCAGGGACGAATTACATCAAGAACAAACAAAGACTACCAGGTAAACCAGGGATAATCCATCTTAAGGGTGAACAAAAGCTACAACTAGCCACAGGTAAAAACTTCTCAATTTGCTTCAAGAATGGATGACAATAGAAATTACAATCATTTGGCAAGTAGATTTGATAATCGCAGAAGTTTCTTCAATGGCCAATGTTTCTCTTGCCATAACTTTGGTCACAAAGCAGCTCAATGTGTTGCCTATAAGACAATTATGACTAGAGAAGCTCAAAAAAAAAAAAGTATGACCGGGATTACGAAAAGGACCTATAACAACTTTTCAGCCCTTGAAAATGAAATTGAATGTTCTATTTGTAATAACTTAGGTCATGAAGATTCTGAATGCAAGCGCAGGTTTCGGCAGACAAAGGAACAAGCCTCAAGCACCCGAACATGGAGAATAAAGGAACCACAACCAGAAAGATGTGGGATAGCTTTTTATGCAGAAGGACAGGAAAATCTATGGTACATCGACAGCAGATGTTCGAAGCATATCACAGGTGATAAAGAAAAACTTGAATCATATACTGCTTTAGAAAAGGGTAAGAAAGTTTCTTTTGGAAATGATACCCCTGCAGCCATAAAAGGAAAAGGCACTGCTCAGTTGAAAGAAAAGGTCAAAGCTGGAAATGTTTTGTATGTTGATGGCTTGAAGCATAATCTACTGAGTGTCAGTCAGATGTGTGATCAAGGTACCGAGGTAATATTTCGATCAAATGGATGTAGCGTTCGTGATCTTGATACAGGAAAAACAGTGATCAAAGGCAGAAGAACTCCAAATAATCTATACATATTTGAAGAAGGACAACAACAATGCTATTTGAGCAAGGATGATGAACACTGGTTATGGCACCAGAGGTTGGGGCATCTAAGCTTTTCACAAATAAGGAAAACATGCAAATACCAGGCAATTCGTGGTCTTCCAGATATCAAAATTCCAGACAACACGATATGCAAATCATATCAGTTTGGTAATCAAACCAGAACTAACTTCCCTGAGAAGGAAGGATCAGCCAGCAGGCCTCTTGAACTAGTCCATACAGATGTATGTGGTCCATTTAGGACAAGGTCACCTTGAGGAGAAGAATACTTTATATTATTCATTAACGACTTCTCCAGGATGGTTTGGTTGGGACTTATGAAGCACAAGGACGAAGCATTCGAAAAATTCAAATCTTTCAAAGCCTTGGCTGAAAATGAATCAGATCACAAAATTAAGTGCCTCAGGTCCGACAGAGGTGGGGAGTTTACCTCAAATGAATTTTTCGATTTCTGTGAAGAACATGGAATAAGAAGGGAATTCTCTACAGCTAGGACTCCTCAGCGAAATGGAGTGGTGGAAAGAATGAACAGAACGATTCAAAAAATGGCTCGTGCTATGCTTGATGAGTCTGGAACTCCCGCAACCTTCTGGGGTGAAGCTGCATTTGCTGCGGTGGTTATTCTCAACAAAACAAATGTCCGAGTGAACAGCACTCAAACTCGTCATGAGCTCTGGTATGGTGAGACTCCTTCGGTAAAGCATTTCAAAATTTTTGGAAGCAAATGCTACATTAAGAATAATGATGAACAGCTTGGCAAACTTGAACCTAGAGCAGATGAAGGCATTCTCCTTGGTTACTCTCCCCACAGAAAATCATATAAGTGTTACAATAAAAGACTTGGAAGAATTGTTGACAGCATTGATGTAGTGGTTGATGAAAAAGGATACATTCCTAGGCAAGTAAATCATGAAAATATCGAAGAGGATGAAGACTACTCTCCAAATCAAATAGATGACGAAGAAGAACCTCAAGAGGCACCTGAGGAGCAAATAAGGATAGAAGAGAAGACTCCATCCAGGTACGTTCAGAAGAATCATCCAGAATCTCAGATTTTGGGGCAGAAAGAAGCAGGTGTACAAACAAGAAGAACAATTGCAGAAGCCTCAAGCTATTTGGAATTGCTCTCCTCCACTGAAACACAAAATGTAAGAGAGGCATGCAAAGATGAATGTTGGGTCAAGGCGATGGATGAAGAACTTGAGCAGATCGAAAAGAACAGCACTTGGGAGTTGGTTCCTAGACCAAAAGATAAGAATGTCATAGGGACAAAATGGATCTTCAAAAATAAGTTGAATGAAAATGGGGAAGTAATTAGAAACAAGGCCAGACTTGTGTGTAAAGGGTATGCTCAACAAGAAGGAATAGACTGAAGAAACTTTTGCTCCTGTTGCTAGACTTGAGGCCATCCGAATGTTCCTTGCTCTCTCAAGCTTTCAGAAGTTCAAAGTTTTTCAAATGGACGTGAAATCAGCTTTTCTGAATGGGGACTTAGAAGAAGAAGTGTACATTGAACAACCAGATGGTTTCATCCTTGGCAATGATCCAAATCTTGTATGTAGACTAAAAAATTCTCTTTATGGACTTAAACAGGCTCCAAGGGCTTAGTACTACCGTTTGGACAAATATCTTCATCAACAAGGTTTTTCAAAGGGATCAGCGGATAGCGATCTTTACATAAAAATTTAAAATGACAAATTGCTAATACTTGTTGTGTATGTAGATGATATTATCTTTGGTAGCAATGAAGAAGCTATGAGTCAAATCTTTGCCTTGGTGATGCAGAAGGAATTCGAAATGTCTTTGCTTGGAGAACTAACATATTTTCTTGGTTTGCAAATCCAACAAAATGAAGGCGGTATCTTCTTGTCTCAAACCAAGTATCTCAAGCAGATTTTGAAGAAATATGGCATGGATGATGCAAAACCAGTATGTACCCCCATGGTCACCGGATGCAGCCTCAGTGTAAATGATGAATCAGCAGCAGTGCATCAACCAACCTACAGATCTATGATTTTAAGTCTACTTTATTTGACAAGTACCCGACTAGACATCATGCATGCAATGGGAATAGTTGGAAGATTTCAGGCAAATCCAAAGGAAAATCATCTTCAAGGCAGTCAAGAGAATCTTCAAGTACCTTCAAGGAACTCAAAACTATGGCTTATGGTATCCTAGAGATACAGATATCACACTTCATGCTTACACAGATGCAGATTGGGCCGGAAGCGTGGATGACAGGAAGAGCACAAGTGGTGGTGCATTCTTTATGGGTTCCAGATGAGTATCTTGGTTTAGCAAGAAACAGAGTTCGATTGCTTTATCTACAGCTAAAGCGGAATATGTGGCTGCTACATCTTGCTGCACTCAACTTCTTTGGATGATGCAGACCTTGCAGGATTTTCAAATCACTTGTACACCACCTATCTCCATCTTATGTGATAATACAAGTGCAATCAGCATTTCAAAGAACCCAGTCATGCATTCAAAGACCAAGCACATACCAATCAAGTATCAGTTTCTACGAGAACAAGTGTTGGAACAAAAGGTCAAATTGGAGTATGTTCCTTCTAAGGAACAAGTTGTTGATATTCTCACCAAACCACTGCCCAGGGAGAAATTTGAATACCTCAGACAGAAGCTGGGAGTAGTTGATGCATCATCTTGCTGTTAAATCATGTCTGTTTCAGAGAAAAATGGGTATACGTGAGTTGAATGAGGAAGATCCACGTACATA
Organism: Pinus tabuliformis; assembly: GCA_031772625.1. Taxonomy (NCBI): domain Eukaryota; kingdom Viridiplantae; phylum Streptophyta; class Pinopsida; order Pinales; family Pinaceae; genus Pinus; species Pinus tabuliformis. Next base: position 834,117,069 of record CM062812.1, read on the forward strand.
CGCCGATTCATGCAGGTGCAGTCGCGTATATGGAGTTCTGAAGAAAATCAGCAAGGACAGACTCTAGTTGAAGAGAGTCTGATATGGGTCTGACAGAGACCATCTGGCACAGGTTCAGGGGGAGCAAATAATCTTCTAATAATGCATTGTTGGCATTATCTTAGAAGCTTTTGGTTCTAGTTCACAGCTGTTGTTGGTTTTAGGTGGAACAGAGGCAGAAGGAGAACAGAAGGAAATCTTGGTTCTGATCTGAATTGTGATTGACAGATGCTGCTGCTATCAGTTATTTGTGACTTTCATAAGTCTTGTTCTAGATATTTCGTCTCTATGTCATGTATCTCTTTTGTGGTATCTCTTTTATGGTGTCAAGGTCATGTAACGGCCTATCTTGGTTTCCCCACTATGCCTGGGATGAACATGTAATGAACTTGGTTGTCATATGTAATTTTCTGATGTATCCCCACTTGGTTGGGTGATGGATGTATGTATTGAGTCTTTTGGTGATAGGAAGGTCTTTTATAATGTATAAGTCATGGTTCTTCTTGAAGAACATCTTTTGCAGATCTTGTCAGGGGGAGCATGGTCAGCACAGCAGGGCAGAAATTTCAGCATGTACTCAGGGGGAGCACAACCCTTTGCCCTTGATGACAAAGGGGGAGAATGACTTGAGGATTTTGGGTTGCCATCAAGTCCAAAGGGGGAGATTGTTGGCATTATGGCACAGGGTTGGAGCTATGGCACAGGTGTTGTCCTTGATGGCAACTCTCTTTGGTAACAGATCTCAGTTTAGGATTTCAGAATGAAGGAAAAGACATATACGCAGGTTCATCTAGACGAAGACGCGTATACACGCGGGTTAGATGTTTCAAAGGCGTGTATGCGTATACATGCACTTTCATGCAAGGAAAAGCGCGTATATGTTGGAGAACTTACCCTTGGTCCATGGTAGTTAGTCCTTGGTATTTGAACCTATGGTTTTGGACCATGGTACCTCGTCAGAAGTGTTGATCCCAAGTATTGGGTCCGTGGTATTGGTTTATTATGGTTTTGGACCGTGGTATTGTGGAAGGCCTAAAACTATAAAAGAGGAAGGAGATCATGTGGCAAAGTATCATCTGAATTATTATTGAATATCTGATAAAGTGCGAGATCTGAAATATTGGTGATTAGCATTGTGGAGCAGATCTGGATCTGAATGAAGGAGGAACCTTAGCGCAAAAAAGGATAAGTTCTATTGATGGGTCATAATCTCTTGGCTTGAATGATAATATCTTTGCATGATTTTGATCTATTATATATGGCGCATGCGTGATCTATAAATCTGATAATCTGGGTTAATCAGTGCCTGAATATTTGAAAGAGTGAATTATCTTTTGTAGATCTGTACATAGGTTCAGTTCAGCTAAGGCGCGTATATACGCAGGTTCAGTGAAGGAAAACAGCGTATACGTAGGTTGTTCCATACTCAGAAGCGTATGCACGCAGGTTTCAGGCTATTAAAGTAGCGTATATATTTTGATTTGTGATCTTGCTGCTTCTGTTTATTGTTGTAGTGTTCTGGGTTCAGATTTGGTGTGTGGTTACTGTTGCTGTGATCTGGGTACAGTCGTCAGAGAAGTGTTTATTTTGATTCAGTTTTGATTGGTGAAAAGGTGATTGGGTGATGCAGAAATTCTTGATGCTTGATTGATGTTACTTGTGGATCCAGCCTGAAAATTCATGAAAGGTTGTCCCTGAAAGAAAGAGAAGGTTGTAGCCTTTTGTAGGCCAGCACCTACATACTAGTATCGTGTCTAGTGCAAGAGCAAAGGGGGTTGTAACTCCCTTCCAGGAGAAGCTGGAAAATGAGAGAGGGTTGTAGCTCTCTGCAGGTTGCAGCCTGCGTACTGGTAAAGGACTGCACCAGTACAATTGTAAAAAGAAGTTTCTAATTAAAGAGAAGATAGAGACGAATTGCAGCAGGTGGTTTTCACCCACATTGGGTTTCCACCTTATATCTTGTGTTCTTGTGTGTGATTGTCTTTCTGCTCTGTTTTACTGTTTCTGGTTATAGGTTATTTGCTTCTGAATCACAGATTAACAATCAACATCAGAAAGATAAAGTAAATTAAAAGTTTGCATTATATACGCGGGTTTCCTTCTGCATAATTGCGTATATACGCAGTTTTAATTAACAGAAATAGCATATATCATTTGATTTTGAAAAAGGAATATTTGACTTGATAATACTGATTCACCCCCCCCCCTCAGTATTATTTCCAACAAACCGTCTCAGTTGGCAACCATGCCCACTCCAAACCTGGGAACTACTGTCGGGCATAGATTGCATTTAAGATATAGGCAGACATGTAGATCTTTTCTTGCACACCTTTGGGTGACTCTCGAGCCCTCATTACATGTTCCTTCAACTAATGAGCCAACATGCTAGACCGGTTACATGGCTTTCCTTCTTTGGCCAGTTGGTCCAGTGCAATCACCCAACTTTGTGGGAAGGTTTTCATGCTTTCTTGGCCACACAGTCGACATGCAAATATGACCAAGTATTGATACACCTTCCGTAGTATCTTCGTCTTGTAGATCTAGTTGGGTGTCAACTTGAATCTAGCCGGCTCCTTTACCCAGGTCTTCAATATTTCTTTGAAGTTGGAATTGTTGATGGGTATGCTGAAGGGAGTCTCCATGATAGTCATGAGCTTTGACATCTGATAAATCTCATCATAATCCTGTGCCAAGAAGGTTGCAATCTTCATCCCACTGAGGCCGCTCAAAGTAATTGTCTCGGGGTTAGTGTTCGAGACGATCCAGTGTATCATTTCCGCGCATGGGAATGCAGGGTATCTGCATGCAATCCGTACAAGCCAGACTTGTGAATGTTCACATACACCTGGTGGTCTTCGAGGTCTTCCCTAAAAGTGCCTGCAAATTCTTCATTGACTTCTTGCCATTTCATCTTGATGTCCTTGTCTAGAAACGGCTTGGTATCTTCATAGATCAGTAAACATGCAGACACCTGCTCAACTACTGCTCCAGTTGCACTTCCGTCAGTGTCCTTTGATCCTGCTCTCTTGGAGGCCATTGATCTTGTACTTCTAAGAGGCAGATGAACACCTGAAAGATTTGGAGACAAAGCAACATGTATGGCAAGAAATCTGTCAACGAAAACCAAAGAAAATTTGGGGAATGACATAACACATACCTGGGAATGATAGGAAAAGATTGTGCAATTTCTTCTGGGAGGCTGGGTGACTGGCTGTGAGGACTACGCAAAAGGCAGTCTGGGCTACCTGGGAGACAAGGCTGGCTACTAGATTTGCGCAATGCATAATCCAAACTGACTGCTGACTACTGGGATTGCACAATGCACAATTCCAACTGGCAATAACTATAGGCTCAGGGACTGCATTGCACAATTTTTTGTGCCAGAAGTCATTGACCCTCATAAATGCGCAAACATTCCTAGAGGATAGTGCCTGGGTAGAAATGCACATTTTTTGAGAGGAAGGTAGAGCCTTCCTTCCCCGGATTGCGCAATGCTATCTCGGTGAGGCAGAGTCCGGGCCAAGGCTGGCCAGACTTGCCGCCGGGCAACTGAAAGCAAATGTGAAAGTGAATGCATAGTGACACTAAGTGAAAGCATAAGTGATTGATCATGCATGCAAACATTGGATGAAAGATTCAGTAAATAGATCAACATGCATGTGGGTGAAGCAAGTCGCCGAATCAGCGACTATTCATGCAAAACAGTTTCATGCATGCAACAATAGTGAGATAGCAACAAAAACTGAAATGGTGCTAGTACAAGCTAGTATGCATGTAAACAACAGCAAGCGTTCAAAGAAATCAAGAAAATAGCACTCACACAAGCGAAAACACAAAAAGCGACAGAAATGTTGAAAAAGACAAGTTGAGACCACTTACCCATGAATAGCTGAGTCGGATGTGTCGAAGAGTCCTGGATGTGTTGTGGGATGTCAGAGCTCCAAGATCAATGTGAATGAATGAGCTTTGATGCATCGAATAAATAAGTTTGAGCTCATGACGCGCATGCCACAAATCTAGGAAAAAGCGACACTTGGAGGAAAGTTTATAAAATGACTTTGCATGTAACCTCCGACTGCTAAAAATAGCTCCCTAAATCAAGGGATGATTTTTTCATGTTTCCTTTTTCTATTCTGGGAAAATCAAGCCATGCATGCAAATCTAGTTTCCTTGGTCCCGAGTGGAACTGATCAACCCAACTGCTCATGCATGAGGCTGCTCAACTACTAGGAGAAAATGTGCATTTCTGGATGGGAGTTGGGCTAGCTGCCTAGGAGATTTATGCAATTTCTGGGCAGAGCAGCTAATTGTTTCCCAGAATTGCGCAATTCCTGGGCTGAGAAGGCCTACTGGGAAGGATTCCGTAGTTTTCTGGGTGAAGCAGGTTGCCAGACAGAATTGCGCAATTTCTAGAGGGAAGGTTGGTTGCCCTCCAAAATTGTGCAATTTCTTGGGGGAGTTTCTCAGCTTGCTACTGGACCTAGTCCGGGTGATCAGCCTATGAGGGGAATGCATCAAGCTTTGATCGACAAGTTGTCTTTGTGCAAGGAAAACATTGAAGCTTGTGTACTTGATGAAACAAGACAAGGTGTTGTGAAAGGATGGTAGTGAGGCTCCAAAACGAGGATAAGGCAAAATTTTGGAGGGTGGTTATAGCTGCTACAACAGATTTATAACTTTATCATACTCCACTATTAAAATTCTTTGTAATATTTATATGGAGTTGGGTTCGTTCTATCATATGATTTCTCCTTCCTTAACTACTAATAGTATTTGAAGGTATAACGTAGAAATACTCAGTGTTGAACTAATTGTGTTTTCTATTCGAAAGTAAAGCATATATATACTTAGTGAAATATACTAGCAAATTAATTCTACTTTATATTCTTCATTCTAGTGAAGAAGGTAATAAAACAGACAGAAGAGTAAACAATTTCCTTTTTAAATACTAACTAAAAGATACAAGAATTAGAAGCATTGGCTTGAATAATTTTTCCTGGGGAATTAAGGGTCAAGTATCTCGCTCCTCCCAACCATGACACAACCTCTACTGGCCCCCCTGAGCAAAATAAGGTCTGCAATTTTTCTTATGTCTATTTATTACTACTTCTCTTCAGTCTCTCAATTCTGGTCTCTCAAAAATTGTGAGACAAAATCCAATAAAATTACAGATATACTATCCATCTACCACTCTTTGTTTGGTTATTAATTGTCTTCACCTCACCAACAAGTAGCAGGTAATTAATTGTTCATTAATGAGCTCTTGTTTCCCACTTCTATAGACAACTCCCTGTCTTCTAGGAAACATTTAATTGGCCAATATCATAATTTCATAAATAAATCTAATCACCCAAATTAGATGCCTAGGATTTGTTGATGGATAAAATAATAATATTTTTTTTATAATTGAATTGCAACATTTTTCTCTTTCAACCATCTGTACTTGGCCATGAATTTCCCAGTTTTGTATTTATTTATAAAATAAAAACATAATCACAACTTTACAAACAGTTATCATCAACAAGATTACTGATGATTTAATGTCTATTTGTCTCTTAATGTAGCATACTAAATTAAAACTAAACTTATGCACATTTAATTACAATACAATCATTAAGTTGAGGGATATCACAACTTATTAGACCTCTTTAGAAGGAACCTATGCATGAAAAAATGATGTATCAATTTCCCGTGTTTTTTGTTGTGATCTTGCACATATTTAATGGAAAACCTATTCATTCTTTAAAAAAAAAAGTCTTGATATATGAAAATATTTTGTGTATTAAGTGTTTCCAATGAATCGTCATGTGGTTTGTTATCACATTAATTAATGGCTTCCTATGTTCATAAAAGATTTCTTCTATGAGATAAATATGAACATAATCGATTAAAAGTTTCGATAATAATGAGTAGGCATAGTCTTACTTATAGACAAAATGGATTAAAAGTTTTGATAATAATGAGTAGGCATAGTCTAACTTATAGACCAAATGGCCTTTTTGACATCATTTTTCTAGTTAATTTTAACCAAAATATAGCAGACATTTTAAAAAACTTGAGTTTAAGTTGTTTAATCCATCAAATTCGAGTGCCCCGGGTTTTTCAGGGTGTTGAATCCATTTATTCATTCAAAAAAGTATTTTAAACAATAAAAAAAAAATATTGTTGCTTGAAATTGTATCACTGGTAAAAAGGCTATTTCCTGTATAAGTTAGACTACACCATAACGAGTAGAGTAAGAAGGGGTTGCAATTCTCACATGTGTACACTGTGATTTCTAAATTCTAGTAAAAAATAAATGCATAAAGTTGATGAATTTCAAATTTATGGATATATATATATATATATATATATATATATATAGATAAAAGTTTGTTATAAGATTAAATGAGTTTATTTTTTAATAATTAATATTACGATATATTTTGAATTCAAAATAAATTAAAATATTAATTTTTAATATAATTCGAGAATAAAGTAATTTTATAATCACCAAATTCTTTATTTTTTAATTACGCTGAAATAAAGTGCCTCACAACACTTGTTTTACTTTAATTGTTAATTTTGCATTTAATACATTTATATATAATCAAAATTTAACCATAACAACAATTTAACCTCTTCCTCTTTGGTGTTCCCTTCCCGTGCTTCAAGAATATGCTGGTTTATTTCTATATCAACTTCATGTGTGTGTGTGTGAGAGAGAGAGAGAGACGAAATAGTCTTTTTCACTGGAAATGATACAATTTCAAGCAAGATTTTGATTTTTTGTTGTTTAAAAAACTTTTTTGAATGCATAAATGGATTCAACACACTAAAAAACCATGGGCCGCTCTAATTCTACAACTTAAACTCAAGTTTTTAAAAACCTCTATGGGGATTTGGTTAAAGTTAACCAAAAAAAAATTTCTTTGGAAAAGGCTATTTCGTCTATAAGTTAGACTATATATATATTTTAAGATCCAAAGGGAATAAATAATTGAAAATTAATAAATTTTGATTACTTTGTAATAAAAATAATAAGATGGATATGTGTAATTCATTCAATTCTTAATATAAAATTAACATATGGCATTTAATAATAATAATAATAATAATAATAATAATAATCGATGTAGGTTATAAAGAAATCAATCTAGACCATTTTAACTTCTAATCTATCTAAGGTCAGGGGGGATTAAAGGTGCAAGCTTTTTTTTAGTGCAAAAAGGAAAAGTTTGCACCTTGAGAGATTTGATTTTTATGGGTGCTTGATAGATCCAGAGTTAATATGGATCTAGGCTAGTTTAATTTCTATAAATAATGTGTAAAGTTAAAATGGTATAATTCTCATATTTAAATATATGATATGGAAAAAAATGTTATAGTAATCTTTAAATGATTACCTACCAAAACACAAAACAACAATTATAAATTTTGATTTTTCAGGGAAGTGCACCAATGGACACATTTACCTCAAGTATTTGCCCGTTAAATAGCCTATATTCCACATGAATATCATGAGTTCTAAGAGCTCAAAAATTACTAGTAAGTTGACCTACTAGAACTACCCAACAAAAATTAATAAAAATTCATATAAATTTAAAAGTGAATTAATATAAATTCAAAAGTGATATAAAATTCAAAATAAGAAAATGGAGCGAATAAATATTTTGCAAAAATGGAGCTAATTATTATTTTTTAATTTTAATTTTAGTTTAATTTTGTTTTAAATAATTTTACCAAATCAACATATCTTAAATTACATAAAGTTTTACATCATCACATAGCATTTTACAATATCACTACTATGTTGTGTTGTAAAGCATGTGTTGGTGTTGTAAAGCATGTGTTGGTGCAAATATTTCAGAGTTAAGTAATATTGTGGTGTACTTGAAAATATATTAATAACAAAAAAATAATTAATGTGGATAGGGTCCATAAATAAAATATTTCAATGCTTAGATTAAGTAAAATGTTTCAATTTCAACTATCTATATATTAATATATGGTTTAAAAACATTGAAAAATAAATAAATTCTTATGGTTAAAAAATTTCAAGTTTTCTTAATATTCTACATTTTGACACTTTTCTAATATTTTTTTGGTCATTTTTTTCTAAAATCCATTTGTTATAGTTGTACGTTTAAGCTATATATAGTCTACACAATCTTAAGTGCCAATAGCATGGATCTATACTAGTATTGTTAGGGAAGTGTAGGGAAGTGGATGTTTGGATACCCAAAACACATCACACGAAGGGTAGTTAGAATAAATCTTTGTACACAGTGCATCTATACTAGCCTATGAAGATCTTATTGGGCAGAGTGTTGATGAACAAACTTGAGGCTAAGGAGGAGTTTCTTCTTATGCTTGATGAGCTCTAAATCTATAGGAGGACCCTAGATTAATGTATGCAGAGGAATGAAGAACGTATGGGCTTCCCACCAAACCCTAGAAGCTCTCTCAACCATGACAAAGAGCCAATAGAGTTGGAGACCTCCAACTCATCCTAGTCTTTGTGAGTTGTTTATGTTTCTCTTGTTGTTTATCGGGTTGTATTAACTATTTGGCCGAATAGTATTGACCTTTGGACTAGAATCTTAGTATTTTTTGGCTTATCTTTTTAACATCCTCTTTAGATGACTAAGAGTTTATGGTTTACCACTAGGAAAACCAAAACCATATATGTTGTACTACTTTAAATGCTAAATATAATTTTTTACATTACAAAAAAATATTGAAAGAGAATATGAATAGTCTAAAACCATCATGACTATTTGAAGGTACATAACTACAAATGTATACTAAAAATACACACTTTTACCTAAAAACACTTTAAATTGAGTTGATTTTATGTAGTTTTCAAGTGTCTAAATATCTTAACATGTAATACCATCGAGATTGGAATTTGACAGACAATTGCTTGTCACTTGGTGATTTAAAAATTCTTTGACATAGTCAACTTTATTAGTCTAAATTATAAAAATGTGTTAAGAAATCATCATAACTATTTTGATGGTTGCTATCATTTTGAAATACCTACCTTGAATTAATGGTTCAAAACTTTGACAAAAACTACAAGTTCAATTCTAAATACTAATAAATGTGTTTTTCATTTAGTGAAAAATGCCTTAGATGCATTAAAAATTAAATAAATTTTTTTTGACAAATATTAAGCACTATGCAGTGAGTTAATGATTGTCTTATTGATTTTCCATCTTATTTGTTGAATGCTAATAATGTAATATTCATGATTGTCTTATTGATTTTCCATCTTATTTGTTGAATACTAATAATGTAATATTCAACAAACAACATGAAAAGACAATAAACCATCCATTGACTTATTGTATGGTAATTAATATTTGCCATCTTTCAATATCCAAAATCACCTGAATTTAACACTTTAACTATAACTATCCAATTAAACCAAAACTATTTAAAAAAACACCATGCAATAAACTAATGATTAGCTTATTACTTTTTCATCTTATACTAATATTTAACGGGAAAAAAGGAAAAAAATTAACACCAAACATTGAATTAGTGTAAGGTGATTAATATTTGCCGGCTTTTGATGCCAAATTCACCTTAAAAATTAACTCTCTAAATAGTAGTTGTCTATAACGCGACTTTTTGAAAGCTTTTCTGGCAGGTTTTTCCGGTGAAAATCCGGCAGCAATTTATTGGAATCCCAAGTTTGATAGCTAGTTTCTGCACAATCAAAGCGTCCCAGGGGTTTTTCAGGGTGCTGAATCCAAATATGCAGTTAAAAAACCATTTTAACTGCAGCAAATCATGATTTAATCTCAATTTCTTCCGCCGGATTCCGTCACCGGAATCTCCAAAAAATCGCATTATAGACAACTCCCTCTAAATATAGCTTTCGCCATCCAATTAGACCAAAACAACTATTTAAAAAAACCAATAATTCAACCTAAGTGAACCGAGGGAAGAAGGATGGACTTGAGCTGTAGAACTATTGATGATGTCAGCAATTTGCAGATAAAGCACAGAGAATGCTAAATATGACGTCATTGCAAGTCCAGTACATTAAAGGAAATCTTAATAGATATTCCCTATGGAACTATACGGAAGATATCTGATCTCGCACTAAATGAAATGAATCCCAGATGATCCATGCACAGAGTCGTCGGAATTTCAACGATCTTCTAACTCCGTCTGCCTGCCACATGACAGCAAATGAAATTATGGCGTTTAGACTCCCCACCAGAGCGTATGTTCCGTGTTATGCGTTAACCGACAGGGCGTGCGTGCCTGCCCGCAGCCAGTCACTGTAACGGGAAGTGACTGACGGTTTTCATGTCCATCTCCGCGTACATTTTCCTGTACATATATTTCTAAAACATAGAGAAAGTTGAACGCAGGGATGGAATTTTATGGTAAATTTAGCGTGGTAATATATTTTTTGTATTTATAGTAAGAAAATTCATTATAATTTAGTTTTCAAATCTGTAGAGGATAGTTATTTTTGACTATTATTTTATTCATCATGGTTAATGGTAATTTAATTTGTTTATTCTAATTGTTTGCTCATCACGATTAATGGAGGCTTAGTGTAGAAGGATACAAACAATATGAAAGCAAGTTTCATTAGCAACTCCAGTGTCTAGAGTTTTGGTGGTTGAAATCGATTGGTAAGTAGTTCCACCCATATTCTCATCACCGTTAATGATAACACAATTTGTTCATGCAATCTTTTTTTGTTTAATTTGACAATGGTTGAAATTATAAAATCATCATATTTTATCCATATTTGAATTTTGAAATTCCTACCCTCTAGATGTATATCTAAAACAAATTGTTGAAATTTAAATAACAATAAAAGATAAATTTTTAAATTCAAGAATAATGCAATTTTACTTGAATTCAATTCATTTTGAAAAAATAATATAAAAATAAAACTTATTTCATTAAATGTGTTGTCTACAGAGGCCCCAAATGGCTTGGAAAGTTATTTTTTTGTTGGAATTTGGTAAAAAAAAAAGTTTAAAAAAAATTGATCATAAGAGTGTTTGAATTGTTTTTTTATGGTGGAAATGGATTCAACGCCATCAAAAACCGCCCTAGGCACCCAAAATCCCAAATTTTGACACTTGTAACCCATATTTCCCAAAATTTATGTCGGATTTTCGCAATAATCATGCCAGAATTTTCACTATTTTTTGGGCAAATTTGTGGCATCAGTAGACTACTCTTTCATTAAATATGATTAATGTTATTATCCTTGACATGGGCATGTAATAACATATTCTTTCTGGCAACACTTTGAGTAAAAAAAAAACACGCGCGCAACAGCCCAACCCAAGTTTGCGCTGACCTAGCCGCCGCTGCCCCTGTCGATCCCTCTCTCGACAGCCTCTTACTGCTAAGGCCAACCAGACCATGCAACCCTCTGAGGAAGGAGACCCTCACCCTCCCTCGCAATCAGGGAATGAAGAAAATGCAAAAGCCTTCGCATCTCTGATCGCAGAGAATGGATCTCCAAGGAACAAGCCATCAATCAATAAATTTGTAAAGAAACTTCAAAGTATCTCAGAGATTTCTCTCCTTCCACCACTTCCAAGAAAAGCAGCCATCTCTCTTGCAGAACGCGGACTTGTTGGATAGTTCACTGGGCTATGGCCTTCACCCAAATCAGTGCAAAAATGGGTGGAAAGAAACTGGGATGCAACCACACAGGGGAAGATAGCAATACGATTCTGTGGAAGGGGTTACTACACCTTTCTCTTTGAAACAAAGGAGGACAGAGACCTTATATTTAGAAACGAACCTTACTTCATGGATTCCAGAGGTTTATACCTAAACAGATGGACGCCAGACTTTGATCCGGAGATGGATGTCCCAAATGCAGTGCTTGTGTGGTTTAGGCTCCCACATCTTCTTCTTCACTGCTGGGGAGAGGAATCTGTAAAGGCGATAGGAAACGCAGTGGGAAAATATATTGACAGATGTGAGCCAAAAGACAACATGCACGCATGCGCAAGAATATGCGTGGAAGTAGATCTCGGAAAAGGGCTCCCAGAGGAAATAAAGATCAAGGTTGACTAGTGGACTCACATTTAGCCGCTGGACTACGAGCAAATACCATTTAAATGCAAGGTATGTCATGAGTATGGTCATTTTGCAAATAGATGTCTTAAAAAAATAGAGCATGAAAATGTAGAAGAGCAAGAAGCTACATGGGAACAAGTGAAAAAGGAAAAAACCTACCAATAAGCAGACCGCATCAAATATCTATCAATCCCAAGAAGCAAATGAAACAACCTCTTAGCCTCCAGCGAAGGTTACTCCTCCTGATCACACAACTCCGAATCCTTTTGAGCCATTAGAAGACTCCTTTAATCTACCCTCTCCCAGATCCCCACCTTCAAACCCCATCTCTTTAGCTCTCATATCCTCCCCCAACCCTATATCCTCTCCACCTCCTCCCTCAGTGGACCGCATTCCAACTAGAAACAAAGACAAAGAAATCCCCCAAGCCTAGGACCAGCAAAAAAAAGTGGAAAGAAAATCCAATAAAGAAATCAGAGATGAGGCAGCAGCAAAAGAAATGGCCCTAGGAACGCAACAGTCAATGGACTCATTCCTTGGGAAACAAACAGGAAGTCATGAAAAAACTCAGCAAAGAGGAAAGGGAGGACCACACCAACACAACAATAAATAATAATAGTGGTCTCTTGGAATTGTCGCAGCCTTGGTACCTCCTTTAAAGTCAATGTAGCTCGAGACATTTTAGCCAAGGAACAACCAAACATATATATGATCCAAGAGACCAAACTAAACAAGAAAGAAAATTTAAAAATGATTCAAAAACTAAAAAATTATGAAGGAGTAGCGTTAGAAGCCACAAGAGCTTCAACAGGAATCAACACCATTTGGGATAAAAGAAAATGGGAATTAATGACCCAAAAAATCAGCAAACACTGGATTCAAACAGAGTTGAGAAACCTCAATACAAAATAAAAATATAGCATTATAAATGTGTACTCCCTAAATCACTATAGAGAGAAAGAACAACGCTGGAATTCAGTTAAAGAAGAAATTGCAGAGAAACAAAGTGGGAAACTAATCTTGGGTGGAGACTTAAATCTGATAAGGAATATAGAAGAAAAATTTGGCGGAATTTTCCAAAATGATCCGTCAAGAGAAGCCCTTGAAGGAATAATAAAAGAGCACAAATTAATAGACATTCCGCCAAGCAATGGGAAATACACTTGGAACAACAAAAGAATAGGGAAAAACAACATAAAAGAATGGTTGGACAAAATTCTTATTCATGAAAGCATAGTAGCTACTTATACCCTTGTGAAAAGTAAAATTGTTCACAACTCAGCCTCAGATCACAAGCCGGTGGTGCTAACCTTGAGAAAGCTGGAAAATCAAGGACCCCTTCCTTTCAGATACAATTCAATTTGGAATAGCAAGGAAGATTTAGGCAAACAAATAAAGGACAGCTGGAAAAAAAGTGTTACAAGATCTCCCCATTATGTTTGGGAAACTAAGCTAAAGAACCTAAGGATGCACTTAAACAATTGGGCACGAGAAAATGATCTCTGGGACAAAGCAAGGAAAATTGAATTGCAAAAAAAATGGATAAACTTTGCAAGGAAAAAGAGAATAAGGAAGAAAGTAAGCAAGATCATATTCAAGAAAAGGAAATATATCTAGAAAAATATAAGAAAAATAGGAAAGATGAAGAGGAAAGCAGACTGAAATCAAAATGCCTCTGGCTAAAATCCTGTGACAAAAATACAGCCTTCTTTCATAATACAATGAAAATAAGGAGGTCAAAAAAATAGATTGAACATATTCAAGTAAATGGTCAAGAAATAAAAGGAGTTGAAGCAATAAAAAATGCAGCCCATAAACACTTTAAAGAACTCCTCTCAACAAGTGACCAGCAGGCAGCTAATGAAGAAATTTTGCATCATATAAAAAAAACGACCAGCAAAATAGGGAATTAGACAAAGAAAATACTGAGGAAGAAGTCAGAGAAGCTGTGTGGAATCTCCACCTTGATAAGGCACCAAGTCCAGATGGGTTTACAATGGCCTTTTACAGACAACATTGGGAAATTATCAAAAAAGATCTAATGAAAATGCTCAAAAATGCTTTCCAAAAAAAAAAGATTGGAGGAAATACAAAATTCTCCTTCCTAGCCCTCATTCCCAAAGAACCCAATCCTACAACTTTTCACAGATATAGGCCAATCTCCCTTTGCAACTCATCTTAGATTCTCACCAAAATTTTAGCAAACAGAATGGAAAAATTGCTTTTGGAAATAATTTCAGAAAACCAAGGAGGATTTGTCCCCAAGAGGCAAATCACTTACAATGTGATAATTGTTCAGGAGGCTATTCACAGCAGTATCCAAAGAAAGGAGAGAGGAATGATTGTTAATTTAGATATGGCTAATGATTTTGATAGAGTTAACCATAACTTTCTTGTAGCAGCTCTCAAAAAGTTTGGCTTTTCAATAAATTTCATAGAAATTATCCAGGAATGTATATCAAATCCATGGATCGCTCCATTAATCAATGGACAGCCCAGTAAGTTTTTCCAAAGCACTCGAGGGCTGAGGCAAGGCTGTTTGCTTTCTCCATTCTTGTACATCATCATGGCTAAATCGCTAAGCGTTATGCTGGAAAATCAGCGAAAAGAGAAAAAAAATAACAGTGATCCAAATATCGAGAGGAGTCAAAGATATAAACCACTCTCTCTTTGCAGATGATACCCTTCTCATAGGCAGGGCATCCTGCATTATAGCAAGACGATTCAAAAAAGTCTTGGATGAATTTGTCCTAGCTTCAAGAGGAATTTTAAACAACTCCAAATGAAGAATTTATTGCTGGAATACCTTAACAAAAACAATGTAGCGTATCTCACAAATAATGGAAATACCATTACAAATAAATTGGAACCACTTCACTTATCTTGGGCTGCCCTTAGCAAAGGAAGTGGTAAAATCAGAAGTCTGGAACAAGCAAGTGGAAAGAATGAGGGAAAAAATTCAGAACTAGGGAGTGATGTGGCTCAACCTAGCAGGAAGAGTGACATTGATTAAAGCACTCCTCTCGGCCTTGCCTATATATCAGTATGCAATCATTATGGCTCCGGCAAGTGCCCATAAGCAAATGGAACTGATAATAAGAAGCTTCCTCTGGCAAGGAGGAAAACAAGATAATAAAAAATTCAGCCTTGTTAGATGGGAGCAAGTTACGCTTCCCTATGAAAAAGGAGGTATAGCAATACACCTGCCAGGACTAATGAACATTGCCCTAGGGACAAAAATTATCTGGAGAATGATAAATGGGAATGGTCACTGGTGGGAAAAAGTTCTAACAATGAAATACTTAAATTGTCATAGAACAAAGCTGCTCACTGATACTATTCTAGACAGGCCATGCACCCAAATCTGGAAATTGGTTAAAAGGATAATTCCTCTTATTAGAGATCAAATATTCAAAAATCCAGGGAATGGCAAAACAATTTCTATATGGGAGGACAGAATAATGGGGAAAAACCCCTTAAATCAGCAACAAAATTTAAGAGGACTCCCGAGATGGATGGAAGAGCAAAGTTTAACACTCTTTATTCTATTTCAGATTGGGATCAGAATAACTGGGTAAGATGGAAAAAGTTGGCTACTCCACCAAGGCTAAAAAGAGTGGGAAATTTTAAAAGTTCATCTCGCTGGGGCCGTGCCCATCAATAAAGAAGAGCATGATGACTTTGTTTGGGACCCAAATGGAGGGGATTACACAGTGAAATCGGGGTACAACCTCCTCCAAAAACTTCACAATCAAAATGATTGGAGTCTATGGAAGGCAGCTTGGAAATCAGAGAGTCTGCCCAAAATTAAAGTCTTCACCTGGACCCTTCTCAAAGGAAAAATTCTTACCTCTGAAAAAAAAAAAAAAAAAAAAAAAAAAAGAAGGAATACAAGGGCCCTCAAAATGTGTCATGTGTCAAAAGAAGGAAGAAATAATCCAACACCTCTTCATAAACTGTATGGTGGCGAGAGAGTGCTGGAATCAAGCAACAAGTCCTTTGAAAATAAACATAAATCCAGCAATTCAGTTGACAACTATTCATAAAAACTAGGACAAAAGTTACCCATATACAAAGAAAAAGAATGCAACAATAAATAGGGTATGGAAATGTCTCCCTTCAATCCTGTGTTGGCAAATTTGGTAAGCCCAAAACAAATGCATTTTCAAAGAACAAAATCCAAATCTAGGCAAGATCGTAGCAAAAACTTGGAGCCAAGTTGCAGAGATAATAAGTACAAATGGAATCTCAAAAATGGACCAAAACAATTTACAACAAGAAGAGAAAGACTGGTACAACAAAGCAATGTTAAAAAACAAAGCTAAAGCAGAAGCTATAGCAAAAAATAAAGAATTTCACACAAACAAGAAATGGAAATTAAGATTGGAGGATAAAGAATTTGCAGAATGGATAAAATAACATAAGAGACACATTCATTCTTTTTACGGAGCTGCAAAAAATAATCCAGATAAAGCTGGGGCAAGCGGAGTTATACTAGATCCAAATTGAAACAAAATAATAACCTATGAATGGAGCCTGGGAGAAATGACAAACAACAGGGTTGAAGCATACAACCTTCTCCTAGGCACAAGGCTTTTAAAAAAAAATGCAATCAAGGACCCTATAATAATAGGGGACTCCGCTATCATAATAGCCGCTCTGGATGCCAAAAGGGACTTCAAAAGCATAGCCATCAACAAAATCTATCAAAGGATCAGAACAAGTTTTGAAAGTCAGGGAAATATAACCTTAAAGCACGTCCTGAGAAACCAAAATAAGGATGCTGATAGCCATGCCAACAAAGCAATTGATAGGCCAGTTGGGATTGTCAAAGAGAATAATGAAGTTTATGAAGAAAGTATCCCTTGAACCCCTCACCCAGTGTGAGGATCGAGAAAGTATCCCATGTTCCACATGCACTTGCGCAGGCTCCTAGGCGACCTGAGACAACTTGGCAATCAACAGTAGCAGGCCTTTAACAGCGACCAATAAATCAGGACCAGAAACCACAAAACAATGAAGAAATGCCGCAAAGTAAGAGTGAGGAGATAGATGAAGACTTATCGCACAGGTACCATTGGATCTTGGAGATCAACGATCGAGGATTAACTTCAATTGCAGCGGAAGAGGACCTCGGAAATGTCGTCGCTATTGTCGATGGTGGCAGATCTATGACCATTGGGCACTATCTTGCTCGAGAATTAGTCAAAGAGAAAAGGCGGGATTTTAAGTAGGTATGGTATTTCAGACAGAGCTTAAGCGATAAGCGGTTTTAGGCGGGAACCACCCTATTCCAGTCACTGATGGACACGTAGCAAGAGGGAAGCGTGAGAATACCACTTTATCGGGCTGGTATTCTCTGCGTGATTTTCCCACCCGAAATTCGTGCCAGCCATTGGATCTATCGCGTGTGGATCGACGGTGGTGGAGTGATGTGCAAGTTGTTTGACCGGTCAAATCTGACGAAGGTTTTCTACGATGGAGATCGTGCCTAATAAAGGTTTGCATGGAAATTCGCGCCAAGGCTTCAGAAAAGCGAAAATCATTATTTCCTGTGTGTTTGTGTATATTCCAATTTTTCGAGGATAATGGTTTTTGGTTATTTCCACCTTTTCCAAAGTTAAGTGCGGGTTTGGTCTCCGCGCGAGGCTTTGGATTTCAAGTTAAATTTTGGAAATTTATCCCATAGCTCAGATTCACGACAACAACACTTTAGTTTTGAAGTTTTTGGATTCAGAGCGGTAAAAGTAGTTGTGGGGACTGCGCTCCCATTTGCGCACTACTTTTGAACCTGCCCTCCTCTGTTTGTACAAGGAACTAGCTTCCTTTCCCTTCTTTTTCTTTTTTGCAATATATAAAAAGTAACCGACTCTGTTAAAAAAAAAAAACATATTCTTTCTGCGCTTGACCATCAATTAATTCGTTATTTGACTAAAAAGAAAATGACAATCTATAAGGTTAACATTACAAAATGAAATTTTTTTTTTTTTTTTTTTAAATATTTTAGTTTTATTTATTTGAACTTTAGTTGGTTTACTTGGTTTCACTCTTATTTTGTAATGATGGTGAGTACACTTAATCGTAGTCAATTCATAAAATCTAAACTATCAGCACATTAAATGCAATTTGACAACTTTTTTGGTGGCGGGATATTGAAAACATTGTTCTACATTTCATCTTCCTCGTTCTTGTTGTCAAAGCGCTCGTAATTCTCTTACAAAGGAGATCGTCTTGGGAAAAACCTCCTCTTGTTTCCTAGACAGTCAGAGTACATCACGATATTTTTACAGGTGCATGAGATATGACACCTATCGCAATTGTATAACTACAAATCTCCAATGCAAATCACAACTTGCCTTCATTTATTAATATCGCCATTATGGAAGCATTGCTTGGCCTAAAAGCACAATATTAGACGTGAATGAAAATATTTCACATCCGCCGCTTTATCAGTACCTTACACCCTTATAAATCCATCTTAAATCATATTGTCAGATTCTTCTTGCCTCTCGACATTTTTTTATCACCTATCGCTAACCGACTTGGTCTTTTGTTCAAATGTCGAAGTTGGTTGATAACTTTCAAAGTTCAATAATTAAACTAAGCAACAGGAACCGTTAGTTATGCAGCCTTGTTAAATATGTGATAATTCTTAAATTGTTGAGTCTACATAAATATGTTGATAGGTGTGTTTGTTTCGGAATAAGGTTTCCAAAATTTTAATTGAATTATTAATAAATATTAAGTAGATGGTAGAGATTTAACATTGATAGAATATTTTTAGTAGTCATCACAGAGGAAAGTTTGAGATTGAACCCAAAGGGATTGGATCCAAGTGTGGAGAGTGAGGAATTTTTCACCATGGGCCAAGGTTCAGTTCCCATGGGGGCTTCCCTGAAACCATAGAGATGCTTAGAGGTATCGGTAGAACATGTTATGGTTTTATGTCCCTTCCGCACATAAGTGGATAAAAGCCCACCCCATGTCCTCCTTTAAAAAAGTCAAAGCATCTTACCATGATATCAATTTTAACAAAGGATCTTACTATTATATCCATTTTAACTCTGGATCTACCAAGTGTTTAGAGGGATCAAATATCTATAGAAATATGATCCTTTTCAATGCTTAGTAGATCTAGAGTTAAGATGGATCTAGGTAGGTTTAATTATTAGCTTTTAAAGTTTTAAATAAGCCACATTATAGAAGAAAAATCCATGAGTTAAGAACACCATGTGAAAAAACCATGGATTAAGAACATCATGAGAAAAAACCATAGACTCATGAATTTTATGTTTTTTATTCTATTTTATTTTTAAAATTAATTTAATTTTGTTTTATTTTGACTGAGCCAAAATGTTAAACATTACAAAAATTTTCCGAGCAGAGCACCTCTTTGCGCAATAATTAATTAAAAAAAATGTCATATAAATATGAGTTATGGTTTTTCAGACATAATATGTAACTCATATTTTAATTTTAGATCTCATACTTTTGTGATCCATAATGTAAATGAGAATCTTTCTCGGAATAATCACACCATTAGGATAGACATTCTCATTCATATTTTAATTGTTTTTAAAATTAATAATATTAATAACAATTTAAAATAAATTTATAATTTAGTTTTTTTTTAAGGACAACGCAGGATGTATTTTTAAGTAGTACAATATATGTTATGCATTTTGGAGGGTTTTTGGGTTCTAATTTGCCCATAATTCTATAGGGATTTGTTGGACTTACACGTTTAAGTTGTGAACTCTTCACAATGCAAGTGCCCTAGAGATTTTTTAAGGCGTTTATACAGTCAAAGACACATTCTAAACAACAAAAATTAAGATTTCACCCCAAAAATTCACCCAATTTTAACTAAAAACTTTAAAACATGTAAATATTTAGACATCACCTATTTTTAATATATTTTTTTAATCTCTATCAATATTTATCGATGATTTATCTTATATCACTATTTATTTTATTTAAAAAAAATACAATTCAAACCATAAAACATTACAAATTAGGTCTCATAACAAATATCATTCAAAATTTTCCTTTCCAACAACGTGTCGATATCCTACAGTTAGAATACCAGCGCAAGAAATAAAATTTAAAGCAGTGGGTGAGGTGAAGTGGAAAAGCAGAATCTTAATTGCGGTGTGCGGAATCCGGTAGCGGGGGCGCCTGCCAACCAGAGTTAGTAACGCCCTCTGCAGCAGCGACAGGCGCCGTGCATGGATGATGGCGCCACATCACAAAGACACATTCATCCCCCCAAGTTCAGTTAACGTCATTGACTGCAATCATTTCTGTCCCGCGAGACAAAACGCCGCTAAACGTACCGCCAAAAGCTGTCCCAACCCCCGTCAACCACCGGGGGAACGGAATATCCATCGGGCCGGGGGTTGACTCAGAGCCGCGGACGTGGCGCCCACATCGAGCCAGCGCGCGGCACTGCGTGCAACACGCGAAGCGGGGAATCTCGGCGGGAGTGGGCCCGGAAAGATCTCCGCCGGGCCCCACAGGATACTCTGGGGACTTAGTTACATACAACAAAAGTAAAAGTCGCGCCTACCGGGGGCCCACCAGCGGGTTGGCAAACTCACTACGTCTCTTCTTGAGTTTAATATTTTATTCCCTACTTTTGCAACCACCCACCCGCACCCCCGCCGCGGATGATTCCAACGGAAAGGACAATGATGGCTCCTGTACCGAATCACCACGTCCCCGGTTCGAACCCGGCAAGCCTGTTCATTTTCTAACCGTTTTTTTTTCACGTTGACCATTTTGTTATGCCCGCTTTTATATCCACCGCCCCCGCCAACAAACATGCGGGCAATAGCGACAGCTTTGGCGTTTAGCGCCTGTTCTCGAACAGCGCGTGACCGGCCCCTTTCTATCAAGGCCAATCGCATTTGCCATAAGCGCCTTTCACATTATTCACGTCCGTAACGACAATACTTAAGCCCCCACCGGACCCCACCAGCCTCCACATTATCCTTAAATAATATATTCCCTCCCCCAGCCTCTCAACCTTAGTCCTATATGTTATTTGTTCTCCCACACCGTCAAAGACTTTGCATTCTACTTTGATTTATAAAGTTATTACTTAGGGAAATAATAAATATTTATTTGCCATGCCCCTCATTGGCTCTCTCTTATATTTCCCTCCCCTGTCCGACATAGGAAAAAACATGTGTCACATCGCAGTCGTTGAGACAAACTTTGAATTGGATGTCATTAGTTCACATGTCTAACGCGTGAGGGTGTTAGGAGAACCTTAAATATCATGGGCCCCATAAACATTCCTAGTGCTACTATAGTTCCATGGAAAGATTTCATACGTCCTTTTCATAATAATAATAGAGTCTATGTTCAACTTCTGTTAGGAAGCGAACTCTGCATGGGAGATGTGGAATTTCAGTGCATTCCTTCCTTGTGGCTCTATGTGGTCCCATGAGCCACGTACGGACAATCTTAGAATGTATTTATGGAGAATAATGACAATTATTCGATAGTGTTATCAAACATGATTTAATCTTAAAGTAAACTACTTGATGTGAACTATCTGTCTTTTCAAAATTACTCATGCTACTACATCTTTGTCATGGGTAGACTAACTATGTACAAACCACCAACTTTTTCCCCATATATTTTATGGAGATTGTGATGGAATTTTGGAATTAATGTGTAAAATTAGTGTTTTTTTTATGGTTAAAATTTCCTTTTTTAATTATCTTATTCCAATAAACTGTTCTATCATGTATCATTGTCAATGTGAAAGAAAATTGAATAATTTGAAAAAATATTTTTATTTAGTAATTTTAACCATATATTTTTGGGGATAGTTTATTTCTTTTATTAGTGGTTCTTATTTTTAGTTTCTTTTTATGAGGTTTAAATATTTGAGGACATTTTTGGGATAGTTTATTTCTTTTATGAGTGGTTCTTATTTTTTTTCTTTTTATGAGGTTTAAATATAAGATTTTATAGAATTAAATTTTGCATAAACTAATTGTTCTTTGCCTTGTTCTTTGCCTCATGGGTTATAAGAAATATGTCTAACTAGTTTTTTTTCTAGATGCTGGATTTCTATCTAGTGAGAGTAAATATTTGACTAAAGACTTAATGTGCAGTGATAAGTTAATTAATTAATGCAAAGGACTGGATGATTCCTAACATTGATTCAAATACTAATAACAATCACTTGAGACTTAAAACAGAGTGGATTAAAGATGTAGATTGTTAGCCTTGTCACAATGGGTTAACCTGTGATTTGTGAGAATGGAACCTAGGTAGAGGAGAATATTTTTTTGGCCAACCACATGAGCTATGAACCCTTAGACCATAAAAGAGAATCAATATAAAGTATTTTTTTATAGGTCACTTTTTGCATACAACTTTAACTTATAAAGTAATTTCATTGTGAAAATGACGCTCATTTATTTAATAAAAGTATGTCACTTTATAATTAACTTATTTGTAAAAGTGAACTTATAAGGAAAGTTAGAGAAGACAAGGGGATTATTTATACTTAGTAACCTCATTGTGTACCAATCACCACGTGGGCCAACACCTGCCTACCATGTAGCATCTTGGTTATCTTGTATATATATTTCTTAACAAGGCTATAACTTTGACATTTGAACTCTATCTTCAATGTTATTATTATTAACTACCTATTTTTTCAAGAGCTTTTCATCCAAACAATTAGTTTCTAATTTTAAAGCTATCTTGCCTACACATTTTAATATGGCTATAGTCCAAGTGATCTTTTGCTTACCAATACCAATTACTTCTCATGAAAATATTGTAGGGAGTATGTACAACAAAATAAAAGAGTTTACTAGATTACCTTAGGAATAGGAAAATCTCCCACTTTTGCCACAAAGAAAGTCAAATGAGATGATAAAATTGAGAAGCACACATGCAAATGCATATATCAACAAGAGAAATTTTAAGGATGAAAATTTATCTAAAAGTTTAGAAACCTTAGTAAATCTTATTAGTCCTTAATATGCAAACTATGAAATGTTTGGTGATCTTTGCGTAAAACTATTCGAAATTTTAATTCTTTTATGCAATATCTATAATTTTTTGGTGATTTTAAGGTAAAATAATTTTATATTATAAAATTTGGGCGAATCAATTTAAAAAATAAAATGGAAATTGTTGAATCTTTTTTGTGGAAAAAGCACAGAAAATTAGCCCACTTACAAATATTAGCCCCTAAAATCTTCCTTGTATATCAAAATTCTTTCCCATGATCCATGAATGGTGATGGGGTAATTCATCAACCCTTATTATGGAGTCAAGAGAGTCAAACCTCTTCCCAACTTTGAGGGATAGAACTAAGATCTAACTCATGCATGATTAAGCTCACCCTTGGAACTTACATATACATATAAACATTCCTTTGGTCAAATGGAAAAAAATGGCCAAATCCCAAGGAGGTTAGAGGTTGTGAACTTAAAGAAAATTCACCTAGTTGACCAACCCATGGCAACAAAAAGTTTGCAAAAGTTAATGCAAAAGGAAGGTTTTCATAAAAAAATTATGAATGCTAAATGCATTTCCATGGGAAAATGTAGGATTGGATAATAAGAAAAGTAATGAAACTATTTGGAGGAGGCTCAATTATCTAAAAGGATTTGATGAAAGCTTTGTCTTTGTTATGGAAATGGATAGTGTGGAATATTAGAAGGAAATATAGTTAAGATCAGTGAGGAGTTGTGGATAGATTATACAAAATCATATACTCTCGCAGCTCATAAAGCAAGCACTTTGTAACTAGGAGGTCTATAATATTGTAGATATAATATATAAGAGAAACAATCATATATGGAAAAAAGGATGGAAATATTCTACTCAATTAGATTGAAAAAGGGAATAGCAAATAAATAGAAACAATATATATTTAAATTAAACTATAATGCCATTGTACTATTCAGGTGGATGTTGAAATCATTTGGTCCAAAATTAGAACGTCTAAGAGTTGCAAAAAAGCAAAAGCTATATGGAGGAAGAAGATGTAGGAGACAAAAGAAGTGGTGGTGGAAGGAAATTTGAAAAATGAAAATGTCCTCTAAAGGCAAGTATTGAAATTTCACCTAGGATAATTGCAATAATTGGTTTTGGCAAGGTCTTTGCAAATGTATATTGCGTAAATGAGATGAAGACTTTATATGCGATATTTTTGTGCATTTCTCACTCTCAAAAGAAGTTTAATGAGAGTCTTTGAAATTGACAAATCGAAAAGGGAGATTGGTGGTAGAAAAAAAAATTTGTTTATGTCAAAGAATGATAGAGGGATAGATTGGTCTTAGAGCATAAGCCATTATTTTTATAATTCCATGGGTTTTATGGCTTACAAGACATTATATTATATTTTTTTTCGTAAGTTTGGCATGATTACATCTTCATCATGTCCAACTTCTCACCCTGACCAGGGGATAACACAAGATTTGAACACAAGACTTGCAGTTCGGTGAGACTGATAGCACAATAGTTGAACCCAAGACTTCCGATTCGGTGAGACTTCATTTCCACGGTCATTTCCAATTGAGCTACCCCAAGCAAATGACATTAGATGATATTTTAGGATAAAGAGATTTTTCTAATTTAAACGAATGATAAGGTAAATTATGCATATGGGAATTAGGAAGTCAACTACTTATATAAAGCTTAGAGGTCTAAAATCATTAGAATTAAGCCAATCTAAGGATTGGGGTTATAAAAATAGATTGGGGTTGCTTTTACAAAGTTAGTTGAAGTTCCCTAGAAAAAAGTGGTGGTGGATACATTATATATTTACAAGAAAATCATTATATTTAATTGAAATCATTGTATTGACAAGCTTCAAACAACAAAGTTGATTAGTATACTACACATTTGTTGTTAAAAATCACAATGAATAACGGCATAACTAGCTAAGTCATGGGGGATTTCAAGATTGTAATTGATTTTGAATGGTAAAACTAGATTGGGAAAATCCATTTCTTCAACTAATATAACATAGAATTAGAAAAGTAAAATATATGTTTATCACGATTATTTTTCAATATATGTATAATAAGATTATGGTAAAAACTAGAGAAATAAGAAATATGTTTACCAAGGTCACTTTTCAATATTCTAGAATGAGATAAATAAGATTTCAAAGGAAAACACATCCCTTCATGAAGGTTGGTTAAATATATGTACACTGATATAAAAAAAAAGTCAATAAAATTTTAAAGAAGATATATCTTTTTAAATAGGTTTATTGATGAAGGAAATATTTTCTTTATTAATATAGATCCATTTTAAGTACGAATCTAACATGAGCCTAGAAAAATTATATTTCTTTACGGTGCAAAATACAATATATTATTTTTTAGTTGTTTAGATTGTAGTTTTAGATGTTAAATAGACTATAATATAGGACCAAATAAATGTTTTAATTATAAGACTTAATTTTTAGTAATATATACATAATTATTTTAAAATGTTATATAATATATAAGTAATTGACATTAAAATATTTTACATAACATGTAAATCAAGACATTTTATCACATAAATTAAAATAATTTTTTATGATTAATATAATTTTTAAGTATATTTGAATATTAATTTGTATTAAAAAAATATTCAATATTTGTTGGTTGTTGTAATAAATTGTTCAAAGTAGTGTAATATTTACAAACTGATTATATTTATTATTGTAATTATATATTATAAAATATTGATGTATCATATTCTCATATATATATATATATATATATATATATATATATATATATAATGATGATGATGATGATGATGGTTAATGTCCACTGAGACCAAACATCGGGTTTATCGGACCTAAAGAAACAAATTATTTATTTTGATTTAAGATTTTATTCCTATGCTCAAAAATCTTGGAGAGAAGCCTCCAGAGCTCACTATAATTTTGACATTGTAAAAGGCTAGGAAAGTCAGTATATATATAATTTATTTATTTTTTAAATATTTAATAAATTAAAATTTAAAATTGCTTTAAAATTATGTTATTTTATTTTTCAATTATATATATAAACTACCTTAAATCAAAATATCAACAAACTAATATCTATCTATTGCATACTAAAAATACAATTACAAAAAACAAAAAATATTTTTTTTATTAGGTTTCAAAATAAAAAATTATTTTAATTTATGTGATAAAATGTGTTGAATTACATGTTATGTAAAACGTTTTAATGTCAATGACGTATATATTATATATCATTTTAAAACAATTATGTATATGTCGCTAAAAATTAAGTTTTATGGTTAAAACATTTATTTAGTTCTTTATATACTCTATTTAGCATCTAAAAATACAATTTAAACAATGAAAAATAATAAGTTGTGTTTTGCACTGTAAAGAAATATAATCCTTCTCTACTCATGTTAGATCTGTACTTATAGTGAATCTATGCTAATATAATAAAAAACATATGTAAAAAAATATAATCCTTCTCTACTCATGTTAGATCTGTACTTATAGTGAATCTATGCTAATATAATAAAAAACATATTTTAAATAACAAAATCTATACTTAAGGTGGATCTATATTGGTTTAATAAAAAACACATTTTAAATAACAAGAAATCACATTCTCACCCAAAAAAAAATTAGTATTGTAAAATTTTAACCAAAAATCCAAAATATCTAATAATTAATGTGTATCAAAAATTAATAATTTAAAATGTGTAGATAATTAATCTATATCAAAAATTAATAATTTAAAGTTATAAGATATTTAATCAAGATCAAAATCTATACCCTTAAAATTCTTCAACAAATTATTTTAAATAATATAAACTTTTTTGAATAGTAATAATTAATTAAACTTATACTCTTAAAAATTAATTGATGATATTGTTGGTAATTATCTTTATCATTATTATAAATAAATTATAGTAAATTAGAACAAATATATTTAAATGACTTGAAAAATAAATCCGAGTAGATATTCACTTGAGAGTGGATACCAAATAAAATACAAAAGCATAAGTTGGTGTTTCTTTGTTGTAACATATAATGATTAGGTGCATGCATAACTAATATATAATATTTTTCAAACACAATGGCAACTCGTATTATATGTAAAATAAAATCTAAATCAAACTAATATATATTTTTTATTTTCACTATACTATAAATCTATTTTATAAGTTGGATATAATGTTAATAAACCTTCGGAATAAATCCCTAGCCGATATTCCATCAGCAGCGGATAACAAATGAAAAACAAATAATATTGTTCTAAGTTGATGTTTCTATGTTGCAACATATAATGATTAGGTGCATGCATAACTAAATAAATAAATAACAATCTCGTTTTTCTAGTATCTCTATTTTCAAATTAAATAACATTAATAAAATATTTAAATCAAATAACATTGTTTAAATATCCAAAACCTTTAGTTACTTTTAATATATTTATTAAGAGCTGATTTAAAATAATGTAAATGGAGGTCACTTGAAAGTCGATTCCCGTCCTATTATTTAAGTATTATAACTTCTAATATTATTTATATATCTAGAGTGGCTGAATCATTCTCCCCAACAAATTATTTATTTGCTTTTAATATATAATATTATAATAATAATAATAATTAATATATTTTAGTTAAAACGTAATGTCAAAATGATAAGGACCATAGAAATGATTACTGGGCGGTTGATTTGTCTGCATATATTCTTTCTTCTGTAATGATGTCTCACCATTTAAATAGTAAACATTGATGAAATGATAAATAATAACTACTTCTAGAACACAAATATACAAATATTAAAGTTTATTTTGAACCTAATTTAATATTATTTGTAACGTCCCTTGATAGGGAGTTAGGGTTATTTTCCCAAAATTTTCAACCTTTGGCGTCTAATGTTTCATTTCTCTCTTATCATCGAATCTTTCTGTAAAGATATATAAATAAGGTATGAGTGGGGCGTCACATCTCCAAGTTCAACAAGGGAGGAGGCACCAACTTTATAGACCTATCTACGTGTAACAATATTTTTATTAAAAATATTAAATTTAACAACTTAGTGTAACAATATTTTTATTATGTTTTAAAAATATTAAATTTAATAACTTAGTCCGTGAGAGGTCAAAACATGAATTAAGAATTTATTTTTAAATGTAGAGGCGAATCACGCATTAATAGTATTTTAATGCATTAATAATAGTATTGTTTTTTAATTGCGTATTAGTGTGGATGTTAGTGTTAGATATTGTGATTAGTTTTTAATGTGTTTTTTGGAATT
Source organism: Pinus tabuliformis (assembly GCA_031772625.1). Classification (NCBI taxonomy): domain Eukaryota; kingdom Viridiplantae; phylum Streptophyta; class Pinopsida; order Pinales; family Pinaceae; genus Pinus; species Pinus tabuliformis. The sequence goes on from CM062812.1 coordinate 834,145,441, forward strand.
TTTTTGTGGATTTTTTGGTTTTTAAATCTGGCAGGAATTTATTAAAATCACAAATTTGATGGTAGTCTTTGCTCAGTAAAAGTGTCTTAGAAATTTGTCAGATATAATAAAAAACTAGTTTAAATAACACAAATCAAAATTTTATCATAAATTTTTCCACCAAATTTTAGAAACTTCAAAAAATTACACAAAAACAACTCCTTAATATTGTAAATAGTGAGTCTATGTAAAACAACTCGTTAATATTGTGAATAGTGTGTCTATGTAAGAAAACTCTGGGATATTGTAAATAGTGTGTATGCAAATTTAAAATAAACAAAAATAATGTATTATCAATATTGATGTAAGATTTTTGTTTTGGTTGTGAAAATTTAAGCATAATAAAAGTAAATATTTTTATTGATTTTTTAATTTCAGTAAATGAATATCATTGTCATTATTATTATAAATTTATGTTTAAAATATATTAATTGAAGTTGATAAAAAAATATTATATTATTAATTAAAAGGTTAATTGAAGTTATTTTAAATGAAATATAATATTTATTCCATAATTAAATTAATTTAAAATGAATAAAAATGAATGTTAAAATTTAAGGAAGTTTTTGAATTTATTATATAATAAATTAAAATAATGAAAATATTTTTCCAAATATATTTATTTTATATTGAAAAAATATTAATTAAAATATTAATTATTAATTTTAAAAGTTACGTTAAATGATTATGATTGAATTAGTATTATTATATATGTATATATATTTTAAATAAATAAGTTGGAGATATTTTATTTTTTTTTACTTTTTTAATGGTCATATTTTATTTCTATCTTTTATTTATTATTGGTTTGGCACTATTTGTATCATTATTTTGAGCTTTATGTCTTTAAAGATTCATGATGTGTTCACCCTAAACCTCAAATACTTCAATGAGATCACACAATATTCATGAAACTCTTATTATCATGTTAATGGACTTATAATATTCTTTATTTTATATAATTTATTGAAAATAAAATATGAATACAATTAAAATTAAAATTAAAATTGAATTATACCATGGTGAATTAGTATCTTGTTTGGAGTAATCTAGGCAAAGCTCATGATAAAACCTAGCGACTACCACTATAACACCAAGAGTATATCCAACACCATATAAGCCATATATCCCAGGTATTTATGACTTAGCAAGAGTCGAGACTCGATGAGGGTAGGGGAGCCTACTCCTTGAGCGTTATCACAATGGTCTAAAGATGTTCCCACATGGGATTTGAAACTAGTCATAAGGGAAAATTAAAATTGATTTTTTTTAACCATGGTGAATCAATAACTTGTTGGAGTAATCTGGGTGAGGCCCAAGATCAAACCTAACGACTACCACTATAAGACCAAGAGTATATCCAACAACCCATAAGTCAGATACCAGGAATGTATGACTTAGCAAGAGCCAGGTCTCCATGAGGGTGGGGAGCCTACTCCTTGAACCTTGTCACAATGGGCCAAAGATGTCCCCCTTGTGGGATTCGAAATCGAGTGGAGGGGATAACATCTCATTATGCCAACCACTTAGTCGCCCCACAAGGAGAAATCCAATAAGGTTTATGAAGGCATAGCCTAGAGTTATAGGGTCACTTTAAAGTAGTTGTAGAATGTATGGTTTCACCTAGAGAGATTATACTAAATGGTATTGTGACTTGTGCACACATAAGAGAATCAAATCCCACCCCCATGGTTTTTCTAAATAAGTTCAAAGGGGTTGGATCCAATGGTAGAAGGAGAGAGTTTTTCACCATTGGACAAGGTTCAATTCCCATGAGATCCTAGCTTAAAGCCGTAAGGGCACCTTGAGCTAGTGGTAGAATATATGGTTACACCTAAAGAAATTATATTAAATGGTCTCATGACCCGTGCACAAATAAGTGGATTAAATCCCTCCCATGTCCTTCAATTTTAAAATCCCTCATGGTGTAAATCAATTAGTGGCAAAGTGCACTATTAAGTAATTCCTTGCGACATCATGGGTTCAAACCTCGACTAGTTCTTATACCATGTGTTGGGCCATATAGATACACCTAGAGGCTATAGGGGTAGCAATTGAAATCGACCCCATATCATGTAAGCCTGAACCCAACTTAATTTCCAATTCTACCCAAAGTGGTTGGATCCAATGGTAAAAGGAAAAAGTTTTTCACTATTGGACAAGGTTCAATTCCTATAAGGGCACCTTGAGCTAGTGGTTGAATGTATGGTTGCACCTAGATAAATAATAGTAAATGATCTAATGACCCATTCACACATAAGTGGATAAAGCCCACCCACACATCCTTCAATTTTAAAAGTTCTCGAGGTGTAAATTAGTTGGCGACAAGGTGCACTATTAAGGAATTCCTTGTGACATTGTTCATTCAAACCTTGACTATCTCGTATGCCATGTGTGGGGCCTTATGGAGACACTTGCAAACTATAAAAGTAGAAATTAAAATCCATACCATATCATGTAAAAGTGAACTTGACCTAATTTCCAATTCTACCAAAAAAAAAAAAAAAAAAAAAATGAACTAGAAAAAGAGTTTTTTTGTTTTGTTTTGTATAGGCATTTCTGGATCACTCACATTAAAATATTTATGGTCAACATTTTGAGTGAGCATGTGTGGCTCATCCTCGGGACAAAGATAAAAAATATGATCAAGCGCTAAGAGATAAATAAGGGAGAGATGTGGAGTCAAACATGGAGAAGAGACATTAGATTAGTTAAATATTATGATTTTTTTTTAAAATAGATTAACAAGATTGAAACATTAACAATAATTAATGAAAAAATATTAATATAAGGGGGTAAAATAAGATTCAAAAGATATTAAATGTTAATAAAAATAAAATAGGGAATAAATAAATAAGTAAATAACTATTAATTAACATAAAGAATAAGAAACGATAAAATAAACTATTAATTAAATAATTTAGTTACAAATGTAAATGTAAATATAATAAAAATATAAATGTAATATTATCATCAATATATAGGGATGAAAATATATTAATAAATGGAAATGATTTAAAGAGGATCCAAAAAGACTTGTATATTAAAATATCTTAATTAATTATATATATATATATATATATATATATAAAACAATAAAATTAATAATCATAGTTTGTGGGTTTTGGATAGACAATGATGGGGTCTTTTTTAATGCACGTTTTGATGTGAAGTCACCAGTTCAATTCCCCGACCCAATCGAGGTGATATATAGGACATGATGGTGATGTAGTCCCACTCAAACTTACAAAAATAAATAAAAATTAATAGTCGTAAATATAATGATATGCTCATGGGGGCTTCACTTAATCAACCTTTCACATATCACATACGTTCACGACATATTAAACAATACCCTTAATTTGACTACATATTGGAAAATACCTCTAAAAATCACATTATTTAAGCCCCTAGCAATACGAACCCAATACACCTTCCCAATTTAAAAAACCTCAACTTTCACTAGATATTGTAGGTATCCATTTTTTTCATTAACATTTTTTACACCCCTTTATATTTTTTCATCAACTTTGAGCTCCACTTTTTATACCTGGAAATATAAAATTCATTTACCCCCTATATATCCCCCAATATATATCCCCCAATATGAATGCATGTGGTATGGTGTTTCTCCCCTAGTGAATCTACTGTGGATATGCTTATCTTTGAATAATTGAACCAACCCCAACCCTTCCTTGGGCTTCTAGCCCATCCCAGAAAGGCTAAAAAAATTTACCCTTCGAAAAAAATTTAAAATGTCAAAATCACTCATCAATCACGAAGGTTAGATTAAATTTCTATATTTCAAAAGAAGGGCAATATTTTTAATAACCCATCAACATCTTTTTAAGTTTATAAGAGTCCAAAGTCCAAATGAGCACATAAATCACTTTGACAATATCATAGAAGAGACTGGTAGGGACACGAACTCTGGACGACCTCACACAAGTTAATAGCTATGTCACGATTCAGGGATATTTCCCCAAGGCCCCTAACTTACAATGACATGATGTAACCTGCAACGACAAGACATGCAACAATCATGGAACTATTACACCCAACACAGGGCGACAAAGCACATTGAATACCTATTCAACAACTTCGTGTATGCTCTCGCCCCTCCTTGATTATCCTCAAGCGTTCTTTCCCTGCATCCTTTTTTTCCAATTTTCATTTGAATTGCAACCCATCATCCACAAAGGGCACGTTATCGTCCGATGCTAGACTGTCAAGATATTCTTTGTTATCCACCTCATACCCTTATTTTCATTTGGTTTTTCAATCTATGGATTCTTTAATGTAACACCTTGAAGTAATGGAAGCCTTCGTAGTCACAAAATGTATTATGTGCACCATATAATCCACACCCCAGGAAATCAACATTGTGGTGAGATACGTTGAATGTGATTTCTTGCCATCCTTCCATCTCAAGCATGGGCGTTGGAGCTATGTTCTGCATTAACATTGGTAATGGTGGAAATTTCTATCGCCATAATTATATGAATATACCAAATGTAAAAAGAATGTATATATTATACCAAGGGTATTGGACTTCACAACTATACCACTGTCATTTGAACTCTTGCTTCTTTTCCTTCACAACTTAAATCCATACGGAATTCTTGTCCACATACCATTTTCCATAAGGTGTTTGTTATTTCTCATAAAGATACAAGTTTCTTTGAATGTTATAAAAAATAATTCAACAAAGCAATTGATAACCTATCAATAAATATCTAGTCAAATCCTATAGCATCTTGCTAAGGTTGAATTTTGGCTGCCTCAATTTTTTATTGTCAGGTTTGTCTTGGGCTGCAAATGTCACTGTGATGAATGCTTTGATTTCTTTCACATGTTGGAAAATCTCCAATTGCTTTGTTGTTGGCATTTCCTTTCTCTAAGTAACATGTATTGTACATCTTCTTTGGCTTCTAATGAATAACCTGAATAAATGTAACTTATCTATTATTCCATGAATTATTTTTTGGTATTTTCATATGCTAAGATTATTTCCTTTCTTGATTAAATGTCAAAACCATATTGGTATGATTTTCTACCAATTTGATCCCTCGCAACATATTGACAATATGCTACTACATTAGTACTATTCAACCCAATTGATGATGAAGTCTCATCTTATTGTGCCATCCCATGAATTTGTTCTCAAGGATAAAGGGTTGAAGGATATACGAAGCCCCTTGATAGCTTACAATGTTTTTTTAGTCAGTTTTCTTGTGCGTAGATGCATATGTACCCATATGGGTATTGATTTCATTTGTTGTGTGTTTCCTCTTTGAATGTTTCCAACATTCTATAAGTTAAAAATTACCACATTTATACCATGGGATCCTGAAAAGGATGTGTTAGGCTTCTAAAACATAGAAGAGCTTATATCTTCTTTTAGCTAGAAGCAAAATTGAGCTAGACCATCGCCTTAAGTTCCCTCGAACATATGAAAACACTATCCTAGATTAATGGGTTAAGTCTTATTTATTGTTCTCTTCGTGTGAGGTAAATACAAAACAACAACATAATTGGAAAAACATAAAATCTTTCTAATGCTAAATTTTGAAGAAAAAAAAGGTTTTATTGCAATAAATAATCTACTACATTAAAAAAGTTATAATTGTTTTATTTTAATATGAAGTTTTTTTTATTTCTTTCACCAATAAATAAAATGTTTGCTTATTTACTAAGTTCTCTTAAGATTTTATAGTGTTTTAATGCAGTCTATCTTAATTTTTTTTAGATTTAAAGATTTAAAGGACATTATTTCATTTTGGCATTTTTTTATGAAGGGTTTATTTAATATATATTTGTCAATATAAGAACAATTTTTTTTATAACCTTTAATCTTTGAAGGGTTAAATGAATATATTCCCTTCCAAATGAAATTAAGACCAACCCTTCAAATTTGATCACTGAATATGCTTATTCAAACAAAAAACAAAGGATAAATTTACTCAAAAGAAGAATGTGAAGGGGTAGAGACATGATTCAGGAGGAAGCAAAACAAAGAGAAAGGGCAACAATCTAGTTCATGCTAATCTTCCAACCATCATCTCTGTTCAAATTTATAGAGTTTTTTTCAATTTCAATGACTTCTCTAAACTTCCTATGATGATAGTGATCAATCTGAGCTAGGATCTTGAAGTCTTCAATGCAAATATGGTGATTGGTTTTATCAACATGCTCAGCAAGAGCAGAGGAATGAGACCAACTATGTTTAATGTCAATCATATCTTCTTGAATCCTTTGCTTAATTGATTGGGTTATCTCACCAACATAGGAAGCCCCACATGAGAACAAAATTAAGTAGATTCCTTTCATGTTATAAGGGTCAGCAAGATCTTTGACTGACTTCAGCGTACCCCAAATGGTGTTTAACGGTTTGAAGGAGGCAAAAACTTGATTCTTTCTTAAAATGTGAGCAATCCTATCAATGGTTCACTGAACATAAAGAAGCTTAACTTTGGGGATATGATCTAGAAGATCCCTTTTTGGTTAGGACCTTGGTTGGATTTTTGGTAAGTCTTGATGCCTTGGCATTTCTTATAACCATTCTTCATGAAAACATCCATCAAGTTATAAATGCTTATAAATAGTTAAAGGAATAAAAAAAACTCTCCCAAAAATTAGCTCCATCTTTGCATTCATACATGTCAAATTTGTAATGTAACGTTAGGATGGTGTCATCTCATTTTTGACAAAATGATACTAAGCATAATTGTGGGTTTATTAATAATCTCATTGCTTGATATAATGTATTTATTTATTTATATTTTTAAATTTTAAATATGAATGTGTATGATTTATATTAAAATTTATTAAAATCTAATTTTATAATAATAATAATATAATATGAAGTAAAAATAGAAATTTTATTATAAATGTTTCATATAATTTTATTTATTTTTTTCTTCTGATAATTATCTATCTTATCTTAAAATCATATCTATCGACCTCACTTGCATATTGTTTAATGAATTGATTCAATAATAAAACTATTTTGTAAAACATAATAAATATTGAATATTACAATAATTCATGTGCATTAAGAGTTTTTAGCTTGACACCAAGCTAGAAGTTGATTATCTAATAAATTGATCCTATGTTTGTATCACCTTGTAAGACTTGGCCTTGCTACATTGTCTTCCCCTCTTTCACTCTGATAGATTCATATTTGAAGGAGTCTACATATGCATTAAGGAAGCAATCTAAATATTGCAAGGCCCTTTTAACAAACCACATCCCAACTACATCTTTGGTAATGTTTTCATATGGAGAATCAAACATGGATTCTAAATTACATACCTTTATTTGTGCCACTCCATGAATGATATGAAATCATTTTCTTTTTTTCTATGGGCTTCAAGCTACATGCCAGTGTCAATAGCATTATTGTTATATTTTTAGTTTTCACAATAACTCTGTAATCCCAATATTCTTTCCAACCTTCCCACCCCTTGACAAATAAGCATAATGACTCCTAAATCTCAGATGCTTTAACACTCACATCACCTAAAACCCTTTCTAAAATCTCTTGTCTCACACATAGCACATAGGTTTGAGTCATAATGAGAATTAACCATGACATTGGAAAAACCTACCTAAACTCTTAAGAGTTCCTTCTTGATTTTAGTTTGAAACCACTCCGCATTCAACTTACTCTAAACTTACTCAAGTCTCCATAGTTAAATTACTTCCAAATTAAAAGAGCTAGTTCCTCCCCTCTAAGTGCCTTATCAACCCCAACTTTCTTCCTAATTAGCTATAGACAATGTTTGAAGGAGTAAACCAAGAAGGGAGGAGTGACCCCATTATATCTCTTTCCATGCAAGAGAATTCGATACCTCACTTCCTCGTGATTGAATGCAAACAAAAACTAGGGACCTATTCTCTATACCTTTAGACCAATATTTACTCTCATTCCATCCTGATCATGATAACAGAGTTCATCATAAGTGGATTGAAGAGTGAATGTACTCCTACCCATGGGGGTGTTATTTCTCATTGTGTCACTCACCTCATGTTGGCTTGTATGGGCCTGAACCAGGTTCAGAGGTGATTTAGCCAAGAAAATCCCAGTACTCCCGGCCCTTTTGGCAATAGTCCGTGGAGCGCGGACTGAGGTCTCACTCGAAGTAGTATGGGAGGGTGCTAGAACCAGGTTTCCCCACCCTGGGGATGTCTGATGAGCTTATGGAGGTTTGCGGTTTGACCCGTTGCTACACGCACTTACTATCCCTTCGCAACCTGTGGTGTTGCTTTCGCACAGCCCTACTCGGGGCGCAACCCATATAATACCCAATTTCCTTGCTATTTAATTTGTTATTATCCGATTACTTAACTTGTTTATGTAATACTAATGATTATTTCAGCATATTCAACAATCATATCAGTGTGCACGATAAATAAATAGTATACACGTAAAGAAGGCAATGCACAACATATACACAAAAATAGGAATCAACTTCTCTTTCTTAATCTTCAATCCAGATTATAGACTCGACACCACCCCGCGCACTCAGCTGTAGGGGTCCGCGTACTTAGTTGTGGACTCTACTAGGCCTCTGTGCACTTAGCTACAGAGCCTCTTCCTACTACTACGACCCAATACACTTAGACTCCTACTCTAAGCTTGAACCATTCGTATTCTTCTCTCTAATTCCTCCTTTAACTACCTTTACAACTTAGAGCCTCGCTCTATTTATACAATCCCATGGTTCGCGGACCATCGATAGGCCGACATGACTTTACATTACATTACATTACTTTAGGGTGGACAACCCTATGACTTAACCTATACTTCGTGCTCTGCGCCCGCAATTCGTGGAGTATTACAAAACCTTTTACCAAAACTTGGGATTTTAGCCCTCCCCAAAACATGTTGTGGGGGGATTCCATGCCCAACAGGCCCCCAACACAATTATTGTGACTCGTCCCGAGTCACTCTGTTAGTGCGGAAACCTTGGCGCGGTGCCCCTCCAACTGGTCTCGTACTGCTCGGAGGTCCATGGCACACTGTTCTACGGTTTACTGGACCTGCTGCATGCTCTCTTCCGATGCTTCTTTGTGAGGATCTGCTACCTGCCTATAGGTTTTAACCCCGTACAGAAATTACCTGCATAAGAATTCTAAAACATAGAAAATAAACAATGCGAGAGCATAACACATAAAACACATATACATAGAGATTTTCCCACTGGATCCCAAAACCGGGACTACCAGCTTGTTTTTTCATTATATTCCTTTCAATGTTACAATACATATTTATACATGCCGAAGCATCCAATACCATGGACCGAAAACCATCGTGTCCAAAACCATGGACCGAAAAACCATAGGTAGGTTCGCCCAACCTAATATAGGGTCCAATTTTTTTTTTCCCGGGGTGCTACCTCGGACCCCATAGAGGGGGGCTACCCGGCCCCCTCAAATCCCCCGGACAGGGGGGGCTGCCGCCCCCCTGTGACCCCCCCTCTACGCAATCGGCGCAACAAAGTGGGGGGCTCCGCCCCCCCTCTAATCCCTCGGTTCACTACGTGGGTTAGTCGTGGAAAGAATATAACACAACCCAAAAATCTCCCACTTGTTGTTTTCTTTCCACAGGGGGCCACAGGAGAGCTTAGTCATTTTTCCAACCTTGAAATGCCCGTTGTTTCTCTACACCAAGAGAACTTCTCAGAGCTCACAGATTTTTTCAATGCATTTGCAGTATTCTTCAAAGTGTCTACCTTTACCAGCAACACCTTTTTGTCTTCTATCATATCCCTCACAAAGTGATACTGAACATCAATGTGCTTTGTCTTTGAATGATAAGCAGGATTCTTTGCCAAGAAAATTTCACTTTGGCTATCACAGTCTATTCTTATAGCTCCCTATACTAACCCCATACTTGAACACAATCTCTGCAACCAAACTGCTTCCTTGCTTGCATGAGTGGCTGCCATGTATTCTGCCTCTATAGTTGATAGTGCCACTACAGATTGTTTCTTACTCATCCAACTGACTGCACCTCCAAATAGGTTAAACACATACCCACTTGTAGATCTTCTCTGATCCAAATCTCCAGCCTAGTCTGCATCAACAAAGCCATGAATATCCAACACTCTGTCCAATCCTGGTCTTCCTTGGTAGCACAAACCATAATCACTAGTGCCATACAAATACCTGAAAACCCGCTTCATTGCTGTCCAGTGCTCCTTCCTTGGTTTTGACATAAACCTGCTCAATACTCCAACTGCATGTGCAATGTCTGGTCTAGTATAGACCATTTCATACATCAGGTTACCGACTGCACTCGCATATGGAACACGGGACATGTCCTCTTCCTCTTCTTGTGTCTTGGGACACTGTTCAGCAGATAACCTCACACCTACAGGAATAGGAACCTTCACCGGTTTACTATCCTGCATATTAAACCTTTGCAGTATTGTCTCGACATACTTCCTCTGGTTTAACCAGAGCTTCCTCTTTGCCCGATCTCTTTTAATTTCCATGCCCAAAATATATTTTGCAGCACCAAGATCTTTCATGTCGAATTTGGAGGACAATTGGGTCTTCAAATCCTGGATAATTTCTTTGTCATTTCCAACCAGCAACATATCATCCACATACAAGACCAGATAAATAACACGGTCACCAATTAATTTAAAATGCACACAATGATCTGCTTTGCTTCTGGTGAAGCCAAGTCCCCGAATAAATGTATCAAATTTCTGATACCACATCCTTGGTGACTATTTTAACCCATACAGAGACTTCCTTAACTTGCATACCAGTTCTTTCTTACCCTTCACCGCAAAGCCTTCAGGTTGCTTCATGTAGATTTCCTCTTCCAAGTCCCCATGAAGAAATGTTGTCTTCACATCCATCTGTTCTACCTCAAAATCAAAAGCAGCAGCAACGGATAAAAGTAACCTAATAGAAGTTACCTTGGCAACAGGAGAAAAAAATATCACCAAAATCAATTCCCGGCACCTGGGAATAACCTTTTGCTACCAACCAAGCTTTGTATTTCTCCACCTTCCCTTCTGCATTTGTCTTCTTTTTGAACACCCATTTGCTGCCAATGGGTTTCATTCCAGCCGGCAACTCCACCAGATCCCAAGCCTCATTTTTGTGCAAAGATGCCATTTCATCAACCATGGCCTCTTTCCAGAGTTTTCCATCCTTTGAATCTACTGCTTCCTTCACAGTTTTGGGATCATCATCAGTAACAGGCAAAGCAAAATTTGAATAGAAAGCAGAAGGACTATACCTTTCTGGCTGCCTTCTTTCTCGAACTGATCTTCTCACAGCCGGAGTTTGTGGCTCTTCATCTTCTGATTCCTCCTCCACTGCAAAGTCTGATTCTTCCTTCTTTAGCTCAAACTCTATCTTCTCAGGTTCCTTTGGTTGGACTTCATGTTTAATAACATCTTTTACCTCTCTGAACACCACATCTCGGTTGTACACAACCTTTCGTGTGACTGGGTTCCAAAGCTTATAACCCTTTAAACCATCCTTATACCCAATAAAGATGCACTTTTCAGATTTAATATCCAACTTGGTTCATTTCTCCTTTGGAACATGTACATATGCATCACATCCAAATACCCTCAGATGTGAAAGAGAGGGTTTCTTACCCGTCCATACTTCTTGTGGAGTCTTATCCTCCAACGCTGATGAAGGTGACCTGTTAACATGCAATATCCATCGCCTCTGCCCAGAATTCCTGTCCTAACCCGGCACCACTGAGCATGCTTCTTGCCCTTTCCATCAACATCTTGTTCATTCTTTCTGCGACTCCATTTTGCTGAGGTGTATATGGAGTAGTCTTCTGCCGTGCTATACCACACTTCTTACAGAATTCTTCAAATTCCTTGCTGCAAAACTCTCCACCATTATCTGTCCTCAGCACCTTTATCTTCTTCTTTGTCTGATTTTCCACCAGAGCCTTAAATTCTTTAAACCTGTCAAAGACTTCAGATTTATTCTTAAGGAAATATATCCATGTATTCCTTGAGAATTCATCTATAAATGACACATAGTACATAGACTTACCCAGTGATGGAACCTTCACAGGTCCAAACACATCACTGTGCACAAGCTCTAACATCTGTTTCGCCCTTTTAGCACCAGAGGGGAAACTCACCTGATTCTGCTTCCCATATACACAATTTTCACAGAAATCAAAATCTAGAGAGCTATTACTCATACCTTCTACCATACCTTTACCATGAAGTATTTGAAGGCCCTTCTCTCCAATATGTCCAAGCCTTTGATGCCACAGCATGGTCTTCTCTCCAGAGACCACTAGATTTTCAGCTCCACTTTCAGGAACCACAGAACTGTTGCACCCATCAACAACAGTGCTACCTTGCAGCTTGTACAGAGTTCCAGTCTCAACTCCCCGCATCAATACCAGTGCTCCCCAAACCATCTTGCAGGTATCCTTCTCGAACACTGTTTTTACACCTGCATCATCCAACTTGCTTACAGAAATCAGATTTCTGGGCAATGCAGGAATATGCAGAACACCCGGAAGTGTTCTAACCCTTCCACCTTGCAACTTCAACTTTACTTTTCTGCGACCAATGATTCTAGACTTCCTATCATCTCCTAAGAAGACATCACCACCATCATATTTCTCATACTCGCAGAACACTCTCTATGGGGAGTGAAGTGAAAGGATGCACCTGAGTCAATCAACCATGCCTCATGATCTACATGTGTACTTGAAGAAGCCAAGTACACATCCCCACCTTCATCTGAGGTGGTTTTCACCTCTGCAGAAGGAGCATCATCATATCCCTTTCCTTTATCAGGAGCTTTAGATTTACAGTCCCTTTTGAAGTGCCCTTCCTTTCCGCATTTCCAGCACACCACCTTTACAGGTTTTCCTGGAGATTTAGATCTCCCTCTAGATTTAGATCTCCCACTCAATGACTTATTTTTGTTTCTATTCTGGGACTGTCCTCGTATAGACAAGGCATCACCATTCTGGCTCTCCATATTTTTCCGTCTCATCTCCTCCGTCAGCAAGGCTGAGACTATTTCATCAAATTGCAAAGCAGTTGCATTGCTACCTATTGCAATAACCAGACTATCCCACGAATCTGGTAGAGAACACAACAAACTGATGCACTTATCTTCATCTCAAATTTTAATATCAATAGACGCTAACTAACTTACCACAGTATTAAATGCGTTCAGGTGCTCTGTCACTGAGTTTCCATCTTTCATCCTCAGGTTATACAGCTTTTTCCGCAGGAACAGTTTATTCACTAGAGACTTAGATTGGTACAAAGTCCCTAACTTGTCCCACAAAGCCTTCGCCGTAGCTTCCCCTGATACATTCAGCAATACTGAATCTGGGACACACAATCGTATTGTGCTCTTTGCCTTCTGATCCAACTTCTTCCATTCTTCATCGGTCACTCCTGTTGGTTTAGTACCTGGATCTACCACGATCCACTGATCTTTATCCACCAACAGATCCTCCATCTTGAGTTTCCACAACTCAAAACTCTGACCATTGAACTTCTCGATCTCTATCTTTCCGCTGCTCGCCATCTTCTTTCACCACTAGAATCGATCTCGCAGATCTCCCACTGAACAGGGTCTACCATAGGCCGGAGCGAAACCCCTCAGCAACAAAGGCATCCCCTTGAAGCCAAAACAACTCTGATACCAAATGTAGGTTTTAATCCCGTACAGAAATTACTTGCATACGAATTCTAAAACATAGAAAATAAACAATGCGAGAGCATAACACATAAAACACATATACACAGAGATTTTCCCATTGGATCCCAAAACCGGGACTACCAGCTTGATTTTTCATTATATTCCTTTCAATGTTACAATACATATTTATACATGCCAAAGCATCCAATACCATGGACCGAAAACCATCGCGTCCAAAACCATGGACCGAAAACCATAGGTAGGTTCGCCCAACCTAATATAGGGTCCAAATTTTTTTTTTTTTCCCGAGGCGCTGCCCCGGACCCCGTAGAGGGGGGCTACTCGCCCCCCTCAAACCCCTCGGACAGGGGGGTTGTCGCCCCCCTTGTGACCCCCCCGCTGCGCAATCGGCGCAATGAAGGGGGGGCTCTGGCCCCCCTCTAACCCCCCGGTTCACTACGTGGGTTAGTCGTGGAAAGAATATAACACAACCCAACACTGCCTTAGCGCATAGAGTCCCTCCATTTGTGTGAGCTTTCCCTCAATGTCTGCCATAATGGTGAAGGCCTCATTAATCCATGGTTGGACGCGCGCCTTGAGATGTGCCTCTTTCTGTCTGGCGGCATCCACCTGCTCTTTTAGAACCCTTGATTTCTACATCTTTTCCAGCTGTTGGGCGAGGACAACTATCTACACAGTTCCCCTTACATTATCATACTGCTCCTGTAGTTCTCATGCCTCTGTTTCCAGGCGCTGTATGTTGGGGTCCTCCTGCAAGGATGTGAGGACGTCAAAGACTTGGTCCAACATACTGGTACAATCCTGCACTGCTCGTTTAATTTCTTCCAGTCCTATTTGAATAGTGCTAATGCGCTGCTCTCTAACCTCCGGAGGAGTGGAAGGCTGCGCCTTCAGCCACAGCTCAGCAATCTAGAGGTTTAGCTCCAGATGCACTCACGTTGTTTCCTTGCGCGTGCTTCAGACTCCACTTGCCAAACAGTCGATCTGCATCTCTGTTGGTAGGTTTGTGGTGATGAATAACTCTAGGACTCACCAACATGCTTCATTAACTGTCTGCGCGATCTACTAGTTCTGTGACACCAGTTCGTCCCGCTGCATGCTGAGTTACTCGATGTTGATCTTCTGCTCACTCATCACCTAAATCGCGCGACCTTCCCTGGCATAGAGCTCTGCTGTTATGCCATCCTGCAACTGGTACAGTGTGTCTCGTGGAAGGGTGGCCAAATTTAGGCCAAGTCCCTTGATCCTGCCCACCGCGGCTTTGTCGTCCTCTTTCTCTGCTGTTAGTGCTCCTTTCGATAGCACTATGGTGTTGGTCATCATTGCGCGTAGTAGCTGCTCTTTTGATGATGTGCCTGCTATGCCGTAGGTGGATACGGTTCCTTCCTGTAAGGGCCGCACCTATAGTTCCTGCAGTTGCATTCTTAGGGCCCCCAACATAATCTGCTGCTCCGTCATGGCTTCCTGGAGCGCTTCCTTGGTGACCTCGCGAACCGTGTCGCCAATGTCGTATGGGTAGCCTTCTATTAACGTGATCGGGTCAAAGGTCAATTTGGAGGCCTTGACCTTCTTTCGTGGACCCGATCTCTCTATGACGTGCGGCCTTTTCAGTTGGGTAGAAGTTGTGTTGGGGTTCGTGCCCTCTTTTGCAAGGTTTGTGTTCTCTACCCCTATCTCATAGACAAGTCCTGACCTTCCTCTTGCTGCGTTGTGGTGGCCCCTATTGTCTGCGCGGCTGCTGCCACTTCGATGGCCTTGGCCTGCTCTACCACTGCCTTTGCTGCCTCGCGAACAACCCTTACCTCCACGGCTGCTTGTTCATTGTGCCTTTTCTGGGCCAACTTCGTGACATGTAACTTGGCTTCATCCTTCTATTTTCGTGCTGCTATTCTATCCATCTCCGCTAGATCCAGGGCGGGCCACTCGGGGGGCCATGATTCTAGCACTGAAAAGATCGCATCATCAATGGCAATGAAGGGGAGCTTGGTCCATTTTTGTGTCAAGTCCTTACACGCCTTTATGTACACATTATGCATGTTCGCCTTGAAGTCTGCAAAGCTTCACAGACTGTTGTACAATGTGGGGGACAGGCATGACCGTCTATTGGTCCACATCCGGATGATCGCCTCCATGAGCAACCAAAATATATTGGTCTCGCGGATCCACTTTGTGTCCTTAGTGGCCTAGAGTGACGCATACTTTGCGGCCTCTGGTAAGTCCTGTTAAATGCTAGGGAACTGATTGTCCTCGAGTAGTTCCCCTGTTACTAGTAAAATGGACAAGAGCAGCCACACGTAGTGGAAGGTCTTGCCCTGCTCCTGGGCTTCCTTGCAGTTAGTTAGGAACTCCTCACAGAGGAACTCGACCCAATTTAATTGGACCTCCTCTGCGCATTGTTTGGCCAGCGCAACTACCGGCGCTGGTACCTCATCGCTGCAACATTTTCTCATTACCTTCCTGGCCAGGAGTTGGGTGGCTACACACAACCCTTTATCTTTAATGTTGTTGATTGTGTAACCCCTCTTTTTCTTCTCCAATTTGTATTTTTTATTCATGGCCTCTGCGAGCGCCAAATCTCCGCTTTTCTCGGCTATCAACGTGGGGTCCTTTCCCTTATAGGGGAGCTGGGAAATCCTATGGATGAGATATGTCGTGATGGGAATAGGCTCCTCCAGCCATAAGTACCCATCGTGCACCAGGAAGAGCAGCTGCCTGATGACGAAAATAGTGATAGGTGCGTGGTGAAAGTGTGGAATCGACATCAAATGAAGTAATCTGGCCTTCTCCACACTACACAGCCATTTCCGCAGCTCTAGTGTTGTGATTGACCCCTCTGTGCTTTGCTTCATGAGGCTTTCCGTCTCCAAGTGTGGGAACTTCTCGCTGTCCACGAGGTCCCAATCTTCAAACTTCGTTGTGGGTACGTGACCCAGGTGCGAGCCCTCAAACACAATTCCATCGGGGAGGAGCGGGGTCTGGAGTGCACTCTTAGTGGCATCCAAGTCCTTGGGTATCTTAGCCTTCCCTTTTCGCGAAGGGACGTACTCGGGAAATTTTTCTGCAGCGCACACAGGCTAGATGTCCTCTTCCATGTCTTTTGCTGGCTCTATCTCATCAACAAGAGCATGTAGGTCCTCCTCCTTGTCATTTGTCTCAATGGTGATAGCCTTTCCCTTTTCTTCCATTAAAAGTTTACCAAACCATGGATTCCTTGGGGAAATGCGAATTAGTCTTGCTGCCTGCTTATCTTTCTTGGGCCTCGGTGTCTGAGGCAATTTCGGGATTTTTGGTGTGACCCCAGTGTCTCTAGGAACATCATGTACCGTGGGGTTCCACATGGCCTCGTCGGTAGTTTCTTCTGCAGAACCCAAACCTCTCCTGGTAGTCGTCATCCTGATTGAGCTGTCTGTGGTCGTTTGTGAACTTTGGGGCTCAACTCTTGCTCGGCACTCAATACTCTATGCTCTAACCAATTGCTCAAATCTCAAATGACCAAGTGTATTCTCGTGGTTAGCCCTTGGAGTTTTATAGTGCCTTTTAAATTCAAATTCGACCATTCCCCCCAATTATGGGCCATCAATGCTTTCTTGGTGGCAGATTGCCCCAAATCTTGCCCTTAATTTGTGTCTTAAATGCCCACTGCCTGCTCACTTTTACCTTAAATTGGACATCTCGTCATGAACAGTGACACCAACGGTTACTTCCTAGCCTACCCGCGCGGCAGCACAGCCCCCCATGCACGGGCGCGAACCTTGTGTCATGCTGATTCTGCGTGCACCTCCCTCATCGTGCAGCTCCCAAACAGACTCTTTTATAGTCCCGCGCTCTCTTTCCACTACCTGGAGTGCTGAGACGGTGCTCCCTACGACTAGTCAGGTGGTCGCACTACCTGTGGGAGACTTCAACTCGCCTTCTAGTATAGTTCGCAGAAACTCCTCAATTGCCTGTGTGACCGCCGCCACCGCGCATTCTACTGTATGTAATGCGCTTCCCTGGTTACTGCATTTTGTGAGGTGCGGTCGTAGCCATGGTAGCAGAGGCCTAAATTCTCAGCGACAATATTCTAATGCAGTGGTACGATCATCCATATCTTGCCTTGTCACCCTTGGGTTATCGACGAGACATGCTTGCGTGATTTCGTTTTCCAGCCTCTTAATCTCAGCATCCATCAAAATGCTTTTCTTTCTCAGTCGTACCCAGTCCTTTTCGAGTTCGCGAAGTCTAAGGTTCCCTCGCCGGATGGCTTCCTAAATCCTTATATGTTCGACCTCGCGTAGATGTGTGATTTCTTCCTCCTGGTCATCGCGCATTGTCACCACTGCAGGAGCCAGTACGTGTGGATTCTTCCTTGGATTTTCTTCAGTAAGTATGTCTCCACTATGTTCCGCACCTTTGGAGTCGTCTCCAGATTCAGGGTTTTGCACATGGTCCTATAGGCCCATCGAACCGCTGGCAAGCATAGGTCCCAATCAGTTCGCCTCGCCTGGTGAACTTTGTTCAGTACTCCGCACACCCTGTCGAATGCTTTTTCATGGAGAATTGGTAGCATGTGTTGCCTTTCCTGCTGCTGTGGTTTGTTCTGATTCTCTATTCTGGGGGTAGTGTGCACTTGTGAGGGCTATACAGCATATGTCTGTACCCATCAAGAAAGGTGGGCGCACAAGTTGTTTCGCCCCTATTGATTGGATTTTGTTCGGAGCTAGGGTTTTCCAAAATGTAGGTGCATAATCCTTCTCCGCGCCAGTCCTCAAAATTTCCTTGATGCGTACCCCACCATTGTGCAGGTGTTGCACACAGTGCCCACTTTAGCGCATCGAACCACTGTTTTTCTTGTACTATGCTTTCAAATTTGCTCAGAAATTCAGCCACCGTTGTTAATCCATCATATGTCGGCAGCTCCCTTTCCTTTGTTGTCACACAACGTAATGATCTAAGAATCATGTTGCAATTCAACGTTGTTACTTCGTGCAGCCGATTCTGCCATTGCTCTATCTCTTCGTTTGAATCTGTAGTGCAAGAACTTTTGCGCTCCCATGAAATCCTTCCATCTATAGTCAGATTCACCCAGTCCTCTTCTCGCACAGTTATCTTGTAAATACAATCGAGATCGTCATCACTATCTTCATCGCACACTGGTTCAGTGTATCGCACTCCTTCGGTTGGATCTAGCGGTACTACTGCACGTAGTGACTTTTTCTCAAAGATAATTTTGCACTTCTTCATATTTATGACTCCATTCATATCACTGGCTCAGTCTATTCCTAGTAGCGCGGGATAGGGATTACTATCATTGACAATCTTGATCACTTCAAAATTTGCATGCGCGCTCGCACCTTCAATATCGACTCTTAGCCCTTGCAATATTCCCATGGGAAAAATCTTCTGTTGGTTTGCCATTCATAATTGAATAGGGGACCACTGTAGCACGGGTCTGCCCATGCGTTCCCATGTTTGATTTGGTAGTTCATTCGCATCCAAACCCAGATCCAGGATTACCTGATCCATTTCATACTTGCCGATTTGTGTAGTCAACCTCATTTCCCTTCCTGTGCACAATGCATGCTTTCCAAGTTTCCGGACCATGCACAGTACTCCTGACCCCGTGCACCTAGTGATAATTTTCTATAGTCCTTTGACTGCCTTGCTGTCACGCAACAGTTTCATGCATGTCTCCAGAAAGGTAGTGAGCATTGAAGGATCCACCCCTGGTTCTAGATGATCCTTACTACCTGAAGTGGAGGCCTCCGTGAAGCTCTTCTTAGCTTCCATGAATGTCTCCTTCGCGCGTTCTAAATCAAATTCGAGTTCCTTTGTAGGAGCCTTGCAAACCCACACACTTTCTTTTGGATACTTCCCTTTATCATCTCCCGTGGTCATACCACTCCTGAGCATCATGTTAACATTCGGGTCTTCTTCGCGCGGTTCAAACCTCATCATCTATAAATTCTGAGTTGGGGGGGCTAGAGTACCCCCTTTTTGCGCATCCTCGCTATCAACGAAGGGTGGTATTTTGCCTCATGATCAAACTGTGTACAGTACCAACATGATGTCCTTGTTGGGTTTGTACAATCGCGGTCATAATTCCCTGGCCCTCCGCAATTGTAACAAATTAGTTGTCTGCGACCCCTTCTTGGTCCCATTCTGCCTCAAGCTCGACCGTGCCCCTTAAACCCAACGCGCGCCATCCCTACATTTGGGTCGAGGGCTCGTGTTTCAGTCTGTACCCTGTAGGCAGGAGTCTGATCCATCATTAGTTCGTAGCTTCGGTAGGTGCGTTCATCATGGCCTATTGACCTGCAGAAATTACAAAACGATTGTTGGGACATCTGCGTATACTTCTGCAACAGATGACAATGATCCGTGGTGTGTTTTCCTCCTATCTGGCAGATTGCGCACCATAGCGCAGACGTCGCACTCGGCCCTGCCTGTGTCTCCGATCTTAACGACATCGGCCATCCTCCTACCAAGTAGTTTGCGAACACTGAACAGTGGTCCTTGTCATGCCCTTGGCCTTTGCATTTTATGCACCATACTTCCTCGCGCACCTACGACCAAGGTGTCCTAACCTGTTTCAAAATTTTCATTTCCAGACGTAGATTTTGCAATTACGTGTGGATTTGTTGGACTCCCAATCCAAGGTCTTGTATAGGGGTCTCATGTAATCTCATTGCCATCTCCAATGCTTCGGCCTGGGTGGAAAGTTTTTGTTGTGACAATGCCGTCCTTAAGTGTGGCGTAAGTGAGGCCACAAACCATGTGTGATACTGTGCATCTATTAGCATCATATTAGCTTCACGGATTGTAATCTTCAGCCTTTGGTCCAGATCCCAGGGGGTCTCGCCAAGGAGCATCGCGATCTCCTTAAACTTGATGATTGATTGTGTTTCTGATTTTGGCCTGCTAAATTCCCTGTTCAGCATGACCTAGATCTTTGCGATTCCTGTGTTCGGGTGGTCATTATAATTCTTGATATACCATGTTAATGCGCGATCCTACAACGCGCTCACCAGCGTAGCCTTTTTAATATTATCATCCACAACGCCTTGTGCTTCCCATACTGCTCTTACCACGAACCAAAATTGGTCTAGATCTTCATTTCCCACTCCTCTGAATACCGGTAATTTGATCGCACTTGCCATACTAAACTATGGTGGTGGTGGAGGTGGGGTGGGTGGAGATGGAGGTGAGGAGGGTGAGACGGGTGGCGGTGTGGGTGGAGGTGGTAAACGTAGAATACACTGCTTTATCTGAATTACTGCGCTTCTCAGAGAAACTTTTGCAAGCTCTTCCTTGCTTTCCCGCGAGGGTGAAATTAAGGGACTGTTTCCAATTCTTCACTACTTCCGCTTCTGTAAATCTTCCTACTTCGCGTAGTTCCAAACATTAATTTATTTGCATAACTTGCTTTTCACACAATAACATCTTAATCTAAGTGTTCAAAGATTTAATATACTTACCTCGTGGTCCTTTGAGAAAAAGTTGCTCTGCCTCACTGTAGCTGACGGTCGTGTGTACCACGAACTCAGTGATAAATCCTCCTATTATTCGGTTAAGCCAATGGTCCATAGCTCGTGCTATCTTATCTCCTGACGCTTCTAGTCTATGCACTAATTCCAGAGTCCACACTATTGGTTTGTCAAGCCTACACCTTCCTCAGTTGTCTGCTAACTTCGCGATCCACTCATACAGCTCAGAAGGAAAGGATGCAAAGAAAATTTCTTGGATTTCCATATACAAGTAGCACTCTAACCACTGTTCCTTAGATACTTACGGATTTCGGTTTTACTATGCCACGAACTCGTGATAAGGGCAACATTACTGTGATTATGAACATAATAGAGTATGACAATAAAATGGAAGAACATCTAAATAATATTGGATGTTATAAAATCATTAATAAAGATCCTAGTGAGAAAATCATGCGAGAAGTAATTAAGAAAATTAAAGAATCATCTCTAGACGATGTCACAAAAAAGAAAATCATCCCTAATAGTTCCATTATTCCTAGAATTTATGTAGCTCCTAAAGTCCATAAACCTAACATACCTCTAAGACCTA
This sequence comes from Pinus tabuliformis, assembly GCA_031772625.1. Classification (NCBI taxonomy): domain Eukaryota; kingdom Viridiplantae; phylum Streptophyta; class Pinopsida; order Pinales; family Pinaceae; genus Pinus; species Pinus tabuliformis. The sequence continues at coordinate 834,167,233 of CM062812.1, forward strand.
TAGTTAATACCATAGGTTCCCCTACTCACCTTTTGGAAAAATACCTAGCCAAAAAACTCAGACCCCTGTCTGGTAATACCCCTTCTTATATTAAAGACTCCTATTCTTTTGTTCAATGGATTAATAACATAGAAATGAAAGATGAAGACCTTATGGTTAGCTTTGATATTGTATCCCTTTATACCATGATTCCTATTGTTGAAGCTATTGAGATCATGAGAAACATCACTGATAAAGAAACTGTTGATTTTTTGGAGCTATGCTTGAAATCCTCTTACTTCAGTTTCAAAGGTAAAATTTATGAACAAACTCATGGTGTGGCTATGGGCTCTCCTCTATCCCCCATAATTGCCAACATCTTTATGGAGCACTTCGAACAGAAGGCTCTTAGGTCATTTCCATACACCCCTGAAGAATGGAAAAGGTTTGTTGACGACATATTTGCCAAGTGGAGTCATGGAAAAGAAAAACTTGACCTATTCCTCAATCACTTAAATAGCCTCTCTGACCATATAAAATTCACTATTGAAATTGAAAATAACAACCAGCTTCCCTTTCTCGATATCCTTCTAACTAAAAGAGATGGGTCTCTTGGTTTCCAAGTCTATAGAAAGAAAACCCATACAAAAAGATATCTACATGCAAATTCCCATCACCACCCTAAACAAAAGATTGGCATCATTAGGACCTTAACTACTAGGGCGGCCAGAATATCTGATGCGGACCATCTAAATGATGAACTCAGCCATCTTCACAAGGTGTTTGAACTAAATGGCTACAATAGAAATACCATCAAAAAAACCATGCATCTATCCCTAAACAAGATTAACAATGATATTAAAAATCAAAATTTATCCACTCCTAAAGTCTCCCTTCCATACATAAAAGGTACCACTGATAAAATCTCTAAAATTCTTAATAAACATAACATTAATGTAGCATTCACCCCTGCTAATACCATTAGACAATTATTCAACTCAGTCAAAGATCCCATAAACCCTAAACTTCAAAAAGGTGTTTATGTGATTCCTTGCTCATGCGGCAAGGAATACATAGGTGAAATGGGGAGGTCTCTTAATATTAGAATTAAAGAACACACTACTGACTTAAGAAGAGAAAGGACCTCTAAATCAGCCTTAGCAGAACATGTTCACTCTTCCTCTCATTACATCTGCATGGAAGACGTCAAACTGGTTAGAAAAGAAGAGCACTATCTCAAAAGGAAAATCAAGGAAGCCATTGAAATAGAAAAAAGGAAGAATAACCTGAACCAGGATGATGGATTAAAACTAAGCAACACCTGGAAACCTTTACTTGAAACCTTAAAAGCCAATAATTAACACTTTTCCCTTAAAAAACCTTCAAACAATAAAAAATAAAATAACTAAATAAATAAATAAATAAAATATTAATTAACAAAAACATCAATTATGTAACATCCTCCTTAAACAATAGACTCAATTAACAAACATAAACATAAATTAGTAATTGATTTCTTCACATATAATCATTTGAAATCATTAAAAAATAAATAATAAAATGCATATAAGTGTAATTACTCAAATCTAAACAAGTAAAAAAATAAAATAAAATAAAAAATTAACTCTAGAAATTATAGATAATATTATAGCAAAATAACTCACTATATCTATAATAAATCAATCAATTAAATTAATTAATCAAATAAAACAAATCAATCAAATAAATAAATAATTAAACAAAGAAATAAATACATAAAATTAAATTAATAAACATATTAACAAATAATAAATAATAAATTCAGTTAATTAATCTATTCTTTTAATTAACTAATCAAACAAATTAGTTAATTAGTAAAACATAGTAATGAATTAATTATTCAAAAATTAAAATTAAAATTCATAAGAGTAATTAATCTAATAATTAAATCAACAAATAGAAAAATAAGTAATTAATTTATCCCATTAAATTTATTAATTAATGAATTAATTAATCAAATTAATAAATTAATATGTAATAAATTAATAAACATATTAATAAAGAATAAATAATTAAATAAATAAATTTTATTAATCAAACAAATTAATTAATTATTAATGAATCAATTGAAGATGCCAATTATTTAAAATAAAATTAATAAACATAATAATTAATTCTATAAATAATAAATTTAATTAATTAAGTTATCCCTTTAAATAAATTAAATAATTAATTTACAAAAAAAAAAACAACTAGTAGGATAAGAGCCGACCTATTTTCTTATTTCTTTTCTTTAATAACCTATAGATATACCCTAATTATAGCTCTTGGATACATCATTAAGATCTGGAGAATATCTATTGACGCATCCTCCCCTTATGATGGACTCACTTGGTAGTCCGAAACATTGGGTTCACAAAACTCTACAACAGGTCATTCCTCCTCTATCTAAAACTATCCTCACGTGTATGAATTCATTATTTAACACTCTTAAATTTCTTTCTTTGTTGGATTCCAGTGGCATGACATCAGACATCCCTTATGCAGATCCCGGTCTTGGAAACAGAACCATTTGTTGGCTTGTATGGGCTTGACCTAGGTTCAAAGGTGATTTAGCCAAGCAAATCCCGATACTACTGGCCCTTTCAGGAACAGCCTGCGGAGTTCGGACTGAGGTCTCACCCAAAGTAGTATGGGAGGTTGCTAGAACCAGGTTTCCGCACCTTGGGGATGTCTGATGAGCTTCTGGAGGTCTGTGGTTTGAACCGTTGCTACGCGCACTTACTATCTGTTCGCAACCTGTGGTGCTACTTCCGCGCAACCCTACTCGGGGCGCAACCCGTATAATACCCAAGTTCCTTGCTATTTAATCTGTTATCATCTGATTACTTGTTTATGTAAGACTAATGATTATTATAGCATATTCATCAATCATATCAATGCGCGCGATAAATAAAACAGTATACACGTAAAGAAGGCAATGCACAACAGATACACAGAAATAGGAATCAAATTCTCTTTATTAATCTTCAATCTAGATTACATACTCGATGCCACCCTACACACTCAGCTGCAAGGGTCCACGCACTCAGCTGCGGACTCTACTAGGCCTTTGCGCACTCAACTTCAAAGCATCTTCCTACTATTACGACCTAGTACACTTAGATTCCTACTCTATGATTGAACCATTCGTATTCTTCTCTCTAACTCCTCCTTTTAACATCTTTACAACTTAGAGCCTGGCTCTGTTTATACAATCCCATGGTTCGCGGACCATGGGTAGGCCGACATGACTTTACATTACATTACATTACTTTAGGGCAGACAACCCTATGAATTAACCTATACTTCACGCTCTCATGATGATATTGTTCCTCTAAGATGGAGAAAAGTATTATTTAATGTGACTGATCATTTATTAGTGTAGAACTGGAGGCTTCTTCATGGTTTCCTTGTTAATCATATCATCATCATGTCCTTTCCTTTCATATCATTGGTGTCCTTTCCTTCTTCATCTTCATGTCCTCGCCTTCTTTAATATATTGCCATCAATGAAAATTATACTAACAATATCCCCCTTTGTCATTTGATGGGAATATTTTTCTTCTCTCCCCCTTTGACATCAATGGAAAAGTGGGTACACAAGAACTCCCCTTATTGAACTGCTCCCCCTGTCATGTGACATCTTAAGGATCTGCTTAGTGTGATGTTAGAGCAATAACCCCCATATTTTGGAGAAGATGTTCAAACGCTTCTCGAGGAAGGAGTTTGGTGAAAATGTCTGCAATCTGCTCCTTTGTATTGATATATTCCAGTTTGATGTTTTGTTCAGCCACTTGTTCACGAAGAAAATGATATTTGATTGGTATATGTTTGGTCTTTGAGTGCACCACTGGATTTTTGTTGAGACTGATGGCACTTATGTTATCATAATAGATGGTGATTGGTTGATTGGTATCTATGTTGACATCCTCCAGAGCTTCCTTCATCCATAATATTTGAGTACAACAATCTGCAATAGATATATACTCGACTTCAGCTGTAGAGAGTGAGATGGATGATTGTTTTTTGCTGAGCCAAGGTACTAGACAATCTCCCATGAAGAATGCATTTCCACTAGTACTTTTTCGATCGTTAATACTTCTAGCCCAATCAGCATTGGTGTATGCAGTCACAGTAAGAGTTGAGCTCTTAGGGTACCAAATACCAAAATCATGGGTTCCTTGTAAGTATCTTAGAATTCTCTTCACAGCTGCAAGATGGGATTCTTTAGGAGCTGGCTGAAATCTTGCCACCATTCCTACTGCATGCATAATATTTGGCCCATTAGTGGTTAAGTATAGAAGGGCACCAATTATTGACCTGTAATGAGTGGCATCCACTGGAGGAGAGTCATCGTCTTTGCTTAATTTTCAATCTGTGGTGATAGGTGTGCTCATGGGTGCACAATATTCCATTCCATATCTTTTAAGCATGTCTTTAAGATATTTTTCTTGAGATATGAACATGCCTATTGTGGTTTGAGATACTTGTAGTCCAAGGAAGTAAGATAAATCTCCTATCATCGACATTTCAAACTCTTTTGACATATTTTGAGCAAATTCATGGCTCATTTCATCATTATTGCTAGCAAAATTCAGATCATCAACATAGAAAAGAGTGACTAGTAACTTATCCTCATCCATCTTCATGTAGAGATTACTTCCTGCCACCCCCTTCTTGAAGCCTTGTTGTGCTAGGTAGTGATCCAATCTTGCATATCAAGCTCTAGGAGCTTGTTTCAACCCATATAATGCCTTTTTCAACTTACAAACAAAGTATTTTCCTTTTGCTAGATTAAACCCTTCTAGTTGCTCCATGTAGACTTCTTCCTTGAGTTCCCCATTCATAAATGCTAATTTTACATCCATTTGATAGAATTCGAATCCTTTTGAGCAAGAAAATTCCAAGAACATCCTTATAGCTTCAATACGAGCTACCAAGGCAAAGGTTTCTTCAAAGTCAATTCCTTCAATTTGTGAATAACCTTTACAAACAGGCCTTGCCTTATTTCTGATGATTTGTCCATCTTCATTCACTTTGTTTTTGAATACCCACTTGGTTCCAATTATATGTTTATCCTTTGGACGAGGTACTAGCTCCCATGTCTCATTCTTCTTGATTTGAGACATTTCTTCTTCCATGGCTTCCACCCAATGAGGTTCCTTACTTGCTTGAGTAAAAGTTTCTGGTTCTATCATAGATAGGAGAGCAACATCATTTTTCCATGGTGCACTTGTCATCCTTCTTCGGGTTTGTATCCCCTCATCTACATTACCAATAATTTGCTCTTCTGGGTCATGTTTTTGGAGGAATTTCACCTTTGAAGGAGTTTGAGATGGTTCTTTTTCCTTTTGTTTTTCTTGATCTTTTTCCTCTTTTTTAGGTTCTTCTTCATTTTCTTCAATGAGAGGGTCAACGTCATGGTCTTAAATTTCCTTTTCTTGAAGGGCTTCATCAATCTTCACGTCAATGCTTTCCACTATTTTCCATAGTCGATTATTGTAGCACCTGTAGGATTTGCTCCTAGTAGAATATCCAAGGAATATTCCTTCATCAATCCGAGAATCAAATTTCCCTGGTGAGTCATTATTGATTTTTATGAAGCATTTGCTTCCAAAAATCCTGAAGTATTTTAATGAAGCAGGTCTTCCTTTCCATAATTCATAAGGAGTCTTCTCATTATTTGGTCTTAGTTGAGTTTGATTCAAGGTATAAACTATTGTCCCAACTGCTTTTCTCCAAAATTTTGGCTACAAGTCAGCTGCTAGTGACATTGTTCTTGCCATTTCTTGAATAGTTCAGTTTCTTATTTCAACTACCCCATTTTTCTTGGGTGTTCTAGCAATAGAGAGTTCTCTTTTGATTCCATGTACTTTACAGAATTCATAAAATTCTTTTGATGTGAATTCTCTCCCTCTATCCGTTCTAAGACATTTAATCTTAGAATCCTTTTCATTTTCTACAAGAGCTTTAATATTCTTAAAACATTCAAATGCTTTGGATTTATATTTTATGAAATATACCCACATAATTCTAGTATAGTCAACAAATAAATCAAAGTACCTATCTCCTTGGAGTGCTGGAGTTCTAGTTGGTCCACATAAATCAACATGAATGATCTCCAAAGTTTTTGATGTAGAGAACTCCTTGGTCTTGTGGTTGGTTCTAATTTGCTTTCCATGTTAACATGGACCATATACACCTTGATTTGGCTTGAATAACTTTTGGATGTATCGCACTGAATTAATCTTGCTGATATTGATCAAGTTATCGAAACTTGTATGTCCCAGTCGCTTGTGCCATAGCCAACTTTCATCTGTTTGACTTAGGTAACATTTATCTTCTTGAATTTTGTTCAGAATGTAGATGTTATCTAATCTTCTAACTCCTTTTGCCACAAGTTCTCCTGAGGAAGAGTTCCTTATTTCTCAATATTTAGTGCTAAAGACAACATTATGTACTTGATCATAAATCTGGCTAACACTCAAGAGATTGTGTTTGAGCCCGTCTACCAGCAAAGCATTTTAAGCCTTTCCTTTTCCATTACTAAGGCTAACAGTTCCTTTTCCAGAAATTTTGGCAGATCCACTTCCAAAGGATACATTTCCTTCCTTTTTGTTCAATGAGACAAACTTCCTTTTGTCACCTGTCATATGTCTGGAGCATTCACTATCCACAAACCAATGATTTTCATCACTGTGAGCACATAGAGCTAGGCCACATTTATATGTATTTGGATTCTCATCTTTTGAGAGGGAAATTTTTTTCATTATGTCCATTATCATGACATAATGAGCAAATCGGATCAAATTTGGCTAAAGGATTAAAAGAGTTGTAGGTCTTGATTTGTCCTTGCCCTTTGAGACCATAGCGTTTGTTTGTTTGATCCTTAAATTTTGGTGTTTCATTCTTACGAGCCATACAATTTGCTATAGGGATTAATGCATGGGTGTTTGGTGATAGAGATACCCTCAAGGATCTTCCCAGGATCCTTGGCAAACTGTCAGATTAGCTGCCGCTAGCACAGAGATGCATGCATATCTATGTTAAATAAATGAGAATCAAAGCAGGAAGAAGGACTTATTACCTCAAGTATTGTTGTGGTATTGCTAGAGCGCAAAGCAGCGGAGTGGAAGACCCCTCAGTTAGCTCCTAATCAAAACCTGCACATAGATAAGACAAGGCTAATATCACAACATATAACTTTGACAATCAGTGTGCTAACATATAAAGATATCTAATTACATGTATCTAAGCCACTCATAATAACGACATTGCATGAATATGTAAAAAAATTACACTACCAACACCGCGGAGTGGACAACACAATTGCAGTTCTATATTAATGTAGAAAAGGGTGATTACAACCATCTGTTGTATCAACCTTCCCTTACTCCTCCAGCTCCTCTCTCTCTCCCCATTCTTAACCTCTTGCAATGCGTTAGTAAGAGACTAGTCTCGATAGTCAAATAGGCAATCCTTTCAAATGTTTCGACCTCTTCCACAATGGCCCTAGCCTCACATATATAGCATGAGAGGATAAGCCTTGCCAAATCCTTCATGACTTCCTTTGGTCAAAAGCAGAGATGTTTCCATGCTTTTGTTCTCTTTCCATTTTGTAGACTCCATTAGGAATAGTAATTCCTCCAAACAGGTCGAATCTTGATGTTTCCCTACTTTTATGAGTTGACATAGGAGTGAATATCGAGATATTTCTCGGTCAACTTATTCCTTTGACCCATGGAAACTCATTTAGGTTGACTAACGCCCTTCCCGAGGTAACAAACATAGTTACCCTAGGAACTAACGCACTTGATGCATTGCTAGGAAGATTTATAAAGCAGGTTGCTAGTTCCTAAACAGAGTTAACTTGACAAATGGGCTTGTGAACTTGGTAAGTCCTTTAGTCATCCTGCTCTTCGCCTCTGAGCTGATGAGGAGGTCATTTTCCTATGTAACAGATGCCCCCTAAGGTGTGAGATCAGAGGTAGAGATGATGACCGAAATACTTTATATGTAACTGTTGTTTTCTTTGGAAAAAGGAGAGAGAGAGGATAGCAGCTTTGGGAATACGAGAAACCTGGTACAACACATATATAAAAAATATAAAATCATGTCCTGAGTCAGGAATTCCCATGCTCAGTAGCAATGTCAAAGTGATTTCTCAATAAATAGATATGATGATCGTGTCCGCCGATAAGCACAATGTGGAACTTGTGTCATAATAAGATCATTCTAATGAGCTGTCTCAAAAAAGTAATATACGCAACTTGGGAGAGGAAACAAGGTTGAGTGATGTAAGCCTCTACCCAATGTCTTGATTTCCACTTCACCTTAACAACATAGTTTGATACATGTGAATAAAGGCATCGAGGTCGAACATGTATGAAATCGTCTGATTACCAGTCAATAATGGAGATAGTTAACAGACGCGAGGATGACCACTAGTAATGGTGATGGTCTCCAAGATGCACAGTACAATCTAGCAAGTGTGAATATTTTTTTTTGTCATCGAACACTCATAGAATTTTTTAACCAGGAGCCAATAATGAAAAACCCTAACCAAACACAAGGTAACCTGCCACTGATTTATGCAAGTTCCAAGGCACTGAAGTGTTTCTAAGTCTAATTCCTAGATAGAGTATTGAAGTCGATAGGAAGAGACCTGTCGAAAGGTAGGCGATAATGTGTCCTACATTAGTCGACGTGAAACAAGACACGAATGATTGTTTTTTGAAAAATAGTTTCAGCATTGGGTTAAAATGATAGAGGGCATGATGGAAGAATATGCTTGATGGTTTGATGGAGGAAACAAAAGATAAAGGTTTTCCCTTGAACAATAGAAGGCACGACACAAAGTTTCTAACCATGCAACACTAGACTCATGAACACCAAAGATTTTTAGGATAGAGGGATGAAAGAACATCAGGGTATATAGGCTAAACTCATAGGATGGTAAGGTTCATATTGAGAGGTCATCACAAAGAAGGTTTTGTTGAGGGAGTGCCATGTTCAAGGGAGTGACTGCTGCCAAAAAATTCTTTACAAAATACTAACACAAAGCAATTTTATTGTCCACTTTCCCCATCTGATTAATTTAGTGAGTCTAGATGGGTAAACTCATTAGTCTTTTCATATTTTAAGAGTCTGAAAAGATTGTAAAGAGAGACTATATTCCTCATCTGATTAGTTTAATGAGTCCAGATAGGTAAACTCGATGGTCTTTTCATATTTTGAGAGTATAAAAATATCGTAAAGAGTCACTCCATTCCTCATTTGTTTAATTTAATGAGTGCAAACAAGTAAACTCGGTGGTCTTTTCATATTTCGAGAGTCTGAAAAGATCATAAAGAGCGACTCCAGGGTGGTCCCTTTGTCATAGTTTTTAATTGGGTGCGACAAAGATTTAATAGAATACATGAAAAGGTTCCTTTTCCGTAAGTTAATCTACTGAGCCTGGATAAAGAGATAAATCTACGCTCAATACATGTTTTCCTCATTTTGTTATGAGTATGAGGAGATAGACTAAACTCGATATTCGTCGTGAATTTTTAATGAGTCACACGACAACAAACTCAATAGATCTTCATCAAATTTTAACAAGTCAAACGAAGAAAACTCGAGGTATCTTTTTCAGTTTAATGAGCGAGGAAAAAGACGTAAAAGAACTTCTCATTCATTCTTTGTAGATTTAACGAGCCCGAAGAAGGGAAAAACTCGGGGATTTCAATTTAAGAGCGAGAAAGAGTCCCAAAAAAAGAAGTGCTCATACTGTCGTCGTAGGAGTTTAACGAGCTCGATGACGAAAACTTAGGGATTTTTCAGTTCAAGAGTGAGAAAAGATCCCATAAAAGAAAGCGCTCATTGAGAATCGAACACGGTCATTTCTGCAATTCAGCCCTGAAAGTCCTTTCATCAAAACATGAGTAATTTCTGACAATATGTGGACATGGCGCTTGATAAATATCATAGGAAATGAACTACTTCTATTTTAATGACTTTAATTAAGACAAGTCATACCTCCAGAGTGACTATAAGGGAGTTTTTGAGCCTCCACTTTCACCATTTGCATCATTTTAGTGTTGTGAGAGTGTTTTGGAGCTAAAGAGGAGCAGATCTTCCACAGACGATTGCGGGCAATCCAGGCGACCATTTGACTTTTCGTCTATCCCAGGTAGATGCAAAAACCTTTATCCTACATTATTTAACCTTTTTTAGTTGCATTGGGGGTTTATTTTTAGAGTTTGGGGAAGCCATGGGTCATTAAATGCGACTAATGCCCCTTTCTAGGTCTAGATGGAGCATTAAACGCCCTTCACAACCTAGAGGAGGGCGTTAGTCCTCCTTGTTTTCCATAAAGGGAGGAGTTAATGCATGAGGGTGCATTCTAAAACCCAACAGGTGATTTCTCAAGCATTTTTGCCCCATTTGCGCTGATTTTTAGGTTGATTTGTGCAGGTTTTGATAAATCATGACTAGTTTATGGAGAGAACGATCCCATGAACGACAAGAATTACTTATGTGAAATGATCAAGCTTGTATACTTGAATTGTACCGATGTGGTTTGATGAAATATGCACAACTTGATCTAATAAAAGGTTAGGAGGAATTCTTAAGCTGGATCATTCAGCATTGGGATGAACACCAAGGGGTGTTCAAGATCAGGGACCATGAGCTTGCGATTAACAGAGATGAAATCTATTTTCTGACTGGTTTATCGTGCAAAGGATCATGAGAAAACTAGACTGGTGGTAGGCCTGATCCCCAATCCACCTTAGAGATGGTTCGAGCTTATTATATTCCTGATAGTGAACTTGTAAGCAACAAGGTCCCTATAGAGTGGATAAGCTCTAGGTCTGTGAGGGCTATATTATGGATGATTGTGCACTTGGTGGGGTCTAAAATTCCCCATGTTGTGACAAAGGCCCAACTATTGCTTGCCATTGATTGTGTCCAACTGTAGATCTTCAACTGGTGTGAGGCAATGCTTCGTCGACTGAAGGTGAAGTTGACTGCGTGTAAGACTTTGACCCAACAAAGTTTTGAGTATAGTACTCTCATTGTATCCTTTATAATTGAGAGGTTTCCAGTTATGTGACCACGGATGAGTTTAGGTCCACTTGATTTGAGAGAGCCTAGGTAGAGGTGATTGGCATATCTCAATCCTCGCACTGGAGGGGGACCCATCCAACATTTTTTCGAAGAGGATTTATTCGAATGGCTACGTGGTCAGATCGTGATGATAGATGACTATGCTACGAGGGCATGGACTTTACAGGTGATCCTGACTTGATCTTGCCACCTGGTAAAACTGGGGGCCTCAAGGTAAGAATGTTTATTGAGAGTACTTAAAGTATTTTTGAGCTTTTGAATGTTTAGGTAATGTTTTTGTTGATTTAATAGGTGAACAAGTACTAACATGAAGCTTTTTGCTTGACACAGTTGTGGCACCAGTGCAACCTGCAGGCAAGCCTCACCAAGTGAGGTGAGGTGGCCAACTACTTGAAGGTGGGGGTGATGCTTAGAGTCTTCGAGAGGTTTTGAGGAACCTCAAAGGTCTGAGTATGGGTGTTCCCCCCCTTCCTATGAGGGAGATTCTCGCTCACATGCAGCGACACAATGTTGGTGTTCCTGAGCAGTTTCAGGTTCCTCTTCGGAGGATAGCTAGAGCTGTATTGTCTTTTCATAAGCAGTAGGCTCTGTTAGCAGGCACATGGTATAGCCAGCGGGTGTTTATAGCGAGGCATAGTAACCATTCTATACTTAAAAACACCCAAGTTTTGGGAAATTTTCTTATGTAAAAGGCTGGATTCGATATATATATATTGGTATTTTATGATGTAAATGTGTTTTAACTATTTTTTGAAAATTTTTAACTGTGTAAATATTTACTTTCATACATGTATCTATAATAAATGAGACAGATGCCAATCTAACACATAGTTTTCCAATGAATCAGCAACTATATTTAATTCTTGAGGAATGTGTTCATATGTAATAAACTCAAATTGATGTTCTAAGACTTGTACCCATAAATAATGATGTTACAAGATTGGATTACGAATGTGATAATGATTTGTCAATTGCATAACAATATAAGCTGAGAGTCTAACCTGATCACCAGATTGGAGATGATCCTAGATGACACTTCAGTGAGAAGTGAAATTACAAACATATACTCAGAAATATTGTTGGTGGCAATACCAAGAAAGACTCCCCTGGAACAAAGCATTTCTGACTCAGGTGTGTAAATGACCCAAGCAGCTGATGCAATGTGTCATGTGTGACAATTGGCACCATCCGTGTATCATATGTATGCTAAGGGTAATGAAGACATCTGCACAACGAGAAATATGTATGGGACAACTACCTCAAAAAATAACAAGAAAATCCAATCACATAAAAAAGATGCAAAACTTGTAAATACATAAAATTACAAAGCACATGCCTAGTGCAGTACTAGGCATAATACTTTTTTAGATAGAGCCCGTTTCGGGGCTCAGCAAGTGGGATGCCTTCCCAGTCCTGAAGTTCATATGCCCCTTTCTAGAGGGCCTTCGTGATGACATATGGACCAAGCCATAAGGGTTGAAGTGTTCCTACCCCCAAGAGGTCATGTTTTTTATCATAGAGTAAAACAAGATCTTCCTCTTGGTAAGAAAAAGGCTTGACCTTTTTGTCACATTGGGCTTTGCCCCGGTGCTTTTGGGCTTCAAGTGCCAATTTGACATCTTGATAGGTTTCATCCAGCTGATTGAGGTATAGCAGGAACTATTCTTCAGCTGTGGTGTTGGGAAAGATTTCAACAACGATTTGTAAGGAAGGAATCTGACACTCGATAGGTAAAACGGCTTCCAGGCCATAAGCTAGTTGAAAAGGTGTAAAGCCTGTAGCTATTTTTACTAAAGTTCAGTATGCCCACAGTGCAGGATATAACATTCGATGCTAGTGGGTTTTGTGACTCCCTACTAACCTGTGGATCATGGTCTATAAGACACCATTAATGTATTCTACTTGGCCATTAGCTTAGGGGTAGTAGGAGGACGATTGGTCCTGGTGAAAATCGAGCAACGATGTTAAGTCAGACATCATGTGATTATGAAAATGAGACCCATGGTCTGTAATGATCGTACGGGACACACCGAATTGACAGATAACCTGATTGAACAGGAATAGTCCCATGGTTTCTCCATTGGCCCGGAAAGTGGGAAGGGCTTTGGCCCATTTTGTGAGATAGGCTATCGCTACAATAACGTAGTTGTGTCCGACAAAGGAAGTGGAGTTGCATGTGACAAAGTCAATACCCCATTTGGAAAAAGGGCCGATGGAGATGACCAGGTGCAGTAAGGCTGGAGGAGTGTGCATTTTCTTTGTAAACACTTGACAAGGGTGGCATTGCCGGATAGCCTTGATATAATATTTGAACAAGGTTGGCCAGTAGTAGCCTGCGTGTAAAATTTTCTGAGCAGTAGACATGCCAGAAATATGAACGCCACTTGACCTAGCATGGAAGTCATTTGAAACATGTTCTGCCTCTTCATAAGTGAGGCAATGTTGAAGAACTGTATCAGTGCCATGGTGATATAAAGTATCATTTAGTAGTAAATAGTCCTGCGCTTGGTGGCAGCTATGATGACGGTCACCTAACGATATTTCAAGGCAGAAATGTTGCACTTGGAGGTAGACAAGAATGTTACCATACCAAGGGTTAGTAGAGTCACTTAGATAGACAGTTTCCAAGAGAGGATCATGGGCTATCTCATTAGGATCGACAATGGGAAGACCTAACAAAAGTTTGGCGAAGAGTAAGGATTTTTTCGCCTTGGCAATGGCGAAAACCAAATAAAATTGGAGGATAACTATCCATTTGGAATATTTTCCTCCAATGACTTGATGAGACAAAATGTGTCTCATGGGATTCTGTAAAGCGATGACGGTAGTCTCTCGCAGTAGTATATAATGTCAGAATCAATTAACAACAAAGATAACTGCCAAGGACAACTTTTCCACATGTGAATATCTGAGTTCGGACCTAGCTAGGCCTTTCGACAGATAATAGATCACATGCTCACTCAGATCATCATGCATTTGGACTAACACCATTCAAAGAGAGGATGGTGAGGCTTCCAGATAGAGGAGAAAGTCGTGCCCATAGTTGGGAGCACTAAGAAGTGTGGCTGATATAAGTGCCTTTTTCAAGGCATCAAATGATCGTTGGGCTTGATCATCCCACAAGTATGGTACTCCCTTCTTGAGTAGGAACATAAAGCCTTTCGTCAACTCTGCATAATTCATGATTTACCATCGCAAGAAGTTTCCTTTCCATTGCAAACGTTGGAGTTGCAAAATTGATTGTGGTTTAGAAAAATTAGTAATTTCCTTTACCTTATCGTGATCAACCCTAATCCCGTACTTGCAGAAAATGAAACCAAGTAGGTGTCTAGACTCGAAAAATAAAACACATTTATGTGGATTCAGACGTATATTATAGAACCTGCACCTAAGAAAAATTTCTTGTAGATGAACTAGGTGCTCAACTCGCTTCTTGGAATGGGCTGGGAGGTCATCCAAGTAAGTCTGAACAATATGTCTGATATCATGGAATGCATAGTTCATGGCCCATTGAAATGTTTCTCCAGCATTCTTTAAACCAAATGGGAGTTTTCGATACACAAAGATTCCCTGAGGGAAAATGAAGGTGGTTTTGTACTGATCTATCGGTTTTATGGAAATTTGATTATAACCTGAGAAACCATCCATGAATGAGAAGGATTTGCAATTGGCACAGTCATCAATTATTTGGTCGATGAAAGGTGTCGGATAATTATCCTTTGGACATGCAACGTTTAAGTATCGATAGTCGACACAAACACGTATGGTACCTTGTTTATTATTGATAGGAACCTAATTGGAAACCCATTCCGTTAAGGGAACGGGTTAGACGAAACCAACACGTAACAATTTTTCCACCTCAGTCTTGATGGTTGTAGTTTTTCAGGGGTGGAACGGTTGAAGCCTTTGGCGGACAGGCTTTGCATTGTCATATACCTTGATCTCATGCTCGACAATAGATGGATCTATGTCATGCGTTTCCTCGTAAGACCAAGCAAATACATTGCAGAATTCCTGTAAAGGCAGGTGAAGCTTGCAATTTCCTCAAAAGTGAAATCGGCTCCAACCTGGATGTTTTCCACGATGCCTATCTTGACATAAATATTGATGAGAAATGTCTTTGAAAGATTTTCCATGTTCCCTTCTAAATCCAAAGTTTGGATAGTTGTATAAGGCGAGGGAACAATTTTAGGTGCGTTATAAGACAGGATTTGAATGGGCATCGTGTCCGAATTAGATATCGAAACATGATGGTGAGAGTCCTCCCAAGGTCGCTCTTCTAAACACATGATCTCTCTAATAGCTTCGTCTGAAGGTAGGACTTGATTGAGGAGATCGTTAGAAGGAGCATTTATGGAAGAGGAGGCAGTACCATTGGTCATGACCAAAGTGACCGGAGATTCGGATGCAGATTGAATAGCTTGGTAGGCCAATTCAGCTGGTGACAATGGAATTTGTTCTTCATAAGCATCAATGTCTGAAGGGGCCGGTAGGATCCAAGGATCGATCAGTTTGTGAGGAATGGATGAAACCATAGAGATCGTCTGTGGAACCGTGGGCAACAGGAGAGGAAAACAACCCATCAGGGAAGAGCCCATCAATAGACCGTTATCGATACTGACATAAGAGTTAGGTACACCACCCATTAAGGGTACAGAGCCGCTGGGTAATGAGGAGTAATCTAGGGTGCAAAAGGATAGCTGGTCCACTGTGACTATCCTTCCATCCAATGGAAATAGGATGATGCGAAAGACAATAGACACAATAGTGGTCATGGTGTAAGTCCAACTATGACCCAACAATATATTATAGCCAAGTTTTCGATCCATGACTTCGGTATCCACCGTTACCATTTTCCCACTCAAAGTGATGGGGCAACTGGCTAGGTAACCTTTTGGGATGAAAGTGTGGTCGTCGAAAGATTTAAGGGAATTCGACAGCAGGGATAGGATTGGAGAACCCAAAGCAAGCCAATATGAAGCAATGGTAAATTTTAGGGGCGAATTTTAGCCTAAGGGCGAAATTTAAGGTATTTTCCATTTTAGAGGGGCGAAATTTTTATAAAACACCCATTTCATATATTTATCCCCACTTTTATTTAAATATATATATATATATTTTTTTTCATTTTAGCCCAAAAACAAAGGGGTAGATAAACTATGAAAAGACTCATTTGACCCGATTCGCCTGGTTTGGGAGGTTATATTCCATTACAATCACCCAATTTTCTGCTTTGCAATGTTAAATTCATTTGCAATCGCCCATTTTTTGGTTTGGGAGGTTGTATTTGCTCCTAATAAATAAAAATATAAATAAAGTGGAGGTATGGTAAATAAATAAAACCTCTTTTTATACTTACTCCAAAGGTATGGTAAATAAATATAAATATAAATAAACTAGAGGTGTGGTAAATAAATAAAATCTCTTTGTATATTTAGTCCATAACCCTCTTTCTATTTAAGAAGGCTAAAAAGAGAGGTTTTATTTAAGTGAATCCTATGGGCCAAATACCATATTTATAAAAGAGCTATGGTAAATTAATAAAAATATAAATAAACTAGAGGTATGGTAAATAAATAAAACATTTTTTTATATTTACTCCATAAGTCACCTTATATTTATCAACATGCAAGCGTGTAAATAACTAAAAATATAAATAAAGTGGAGCTATGGTAAATAAATAAAAATATAAATAAAATAGAGGTATGGTAAAGAAATAAAACCTCTTTTTATATTTAGTCCATAACCCTCTTTCTATTTAATAAGGCTCAAACAATAGGTTTTATTTAAGTGAATCCTATGGGCCAAATACCATATTTATAAAAGAGGTATTGTAAATTAATAAAATTATAAATAAACGAGAGGTGTGGTAAATAAATAAAATATTTTTTTTTTTATATTTACTCCATAAGTCACCTTATATTTAAGAACACTCAAAAAATGCGTTATATTTAGGTGAAACCTATGGGCCAATTACCATGGGCCAAATTATTATTAATACCATGCAAAAAAAATTATTAACCCCAATATTACTATTAATAAAAATAAAGATGGCACATGGTATTGACCCATGGTATTCACATGGAATGTAGCCTATTTAAAGGGGGATATTAAACTAGCATAGATCCATCTTTACTCTAGATCTACTAAGGGTTGAGAGGGATTAAATATCATGATATGCAAACTAGCATAGAGTGAAAAAATATTTGATCCCTCGCGGGGCTTGGTAGATCAAGAGTAAAAATGGACCTTGTAATTTAATGTCACTTAAACATTTTAATTTGTTTAAAATAAAAAATAAAATAAAAATCAACTATTATTTTTATTATTTTTTATAAATTACTAATAGTAGTTTTTAAGCTCCAGGTTTATGATAACCCATGGTATTCATGTGAGCATAGACTATTTAAAGGGGAAATTCTATGAGCTTAGATCCATCTTAATTCTGGGTCTACCAAGTGCTGAGAGGGATAAATAGATTTCATCCCTCTAAGAGTGGTAGATGTGGAGTTAAGATGGATATAGGTTGGTTTTTATGATAATGAAGATATTAAATAGACTTAGGAAATTATATTGTAAAAAACATCTTAAGGTGAATGGTTAAAGCTACATTTAGTCACTTCACAAAATTTAGTAAAAAATACCAATATCTCCATTAATATTTGTTTTTTTGATTTAACAAAAAAGAATTCAAAACAGTGAAATCTTATCACTCTATCCGCATCACCCTCGCAAAAGAGAGATAGTCGCTGCCCAGATTTCCCACCATTTTTCAAATGTTCTCAATATGATATCTTCATGAAAAAGTGAAGGTATTGACGTTGGATGAGTTGTTTGAAAAATATGTTGGTCTGTACAACCTTTCCCACCATTTCTCAAACATTCTTAATGTGATATCTTCATGAAAAAGTTAAGGTACTGATGTTGGATTAGTTGTGTGAAAAATATGTTGGTTTGTACAACCTTTCATCTTCTCTGTTATTACTAGTTTGTCATAATGATCTGTAGGAGTTGGGCCATTGCACCATATTGTCCTCAAAGGCGGAGATTGTGCACCAAAAAGGAAATTAATCCACATTTTACAATGCTGTTAAAAAATGCAAGACATATGAAGGTAGTGAATTATGCTAATAAGAAATTTAGATTGGGAGAGACGTAATTAAACTTTATTATTTAATTGAAAATTGCCAATTAAAATAATAATAAATCTACATTTACATATTTATATATTGATTGGAAGGCTTCTGACAAAGGTCACTACTTTCCATTAGACCCCCTTCAGGCCTTTGCAATACCTACTACTTTCTTATATTTTATAGTTGGGGTTTTCTACTTGTTGGCGTGTCGGGGTAAACAAACTTGATGTGTTTTCTATATCTCAAAGTTGGAGTCTATGAAATAAGAAAGAAATTTGATAGCTTGACAAAAGTGGTAAAGAAAATATTAATCTCTCCTACCTTGACAGAACTGGTGGTCAAGATCAACACCTACGAGAACTTTGTTGTGGAATATTATCAAAAGTAATAGAAGGATATGAAAGAGTGTACAGTAAGAACCTTGACAAACACGACCACTGAAACTTGCAACATTGTTTGTAGGAAGAGAAAATTATGTTTCTTTTTTCCAAACATGTATGTTAGTATATTACAACTTAATGAATATGTTTTCCTATTATCATATATGGTTTCATACTTTAACAAAACATTTGCCAAGACTTCACAATGTTTTATTATTGAGTGAAATATTTTCCAAGATCTTACAAGATTTTATAATTCAGTGAAAGATTGGCCATGAATTTACAAGATAATATAATCTGGTGAGAGATTCACCAAAAAAATTATATATACATATTATATTATTGATAAAATCGCCTCCCATTTTTCCTATGTATCGTGGAGATTCGCCCATTTATTATACATATAAATTTAGGGTGGTTCTTAAAATTTTCCCTGACATGAAGCCGACATGATGCAAGTTGAGGCACCTTCATCAATGATAGTTCTATGTACTCCTTGCGCTTTCGAAAATATTTGCACCTAAAATACAAGCTGGTGTGAAAGGGGAGGTTTACATTTTTCCATGTCGAAAATTGCAAGCATGGAATCCTGAGGGTCAACCCCATCAATTGCTGAAAGTAGAGCTTTCCTTTGTGCTGGACAAGTTTGTAATACTTCGAGTGTCGACATAGTTGACGGTGATTGTGCCAAATATTCTACAATATTGTAGTTTTGGGCAGCATGTGCAGATGTATTATGTGTTGTGCGACGAAGTGCCCCTTTTGGGGCGAATCACAAGATCAACAACTGACCTTTTGATATGAAGATCGTTAGGCGGAAGTGGGTTTTGACTCGAGGAGGCTTCCTCAGAATTAGTGACTGGAGCTCCATAAGTTTTGGCTCTTGTTTCAAAATTTGCGATTTCAAAGTTGTAAACGGTAGATGGTCCTTCACCAGCTGAAGGTTGATGCGAACCATCATTTCCCCCTTGCAGGGGTTGGGGTTGGTTTGCAATAAGGTGTCGTTGCTGTTGAGCAGGGAAAGGGTCGTTTAGGACAGTAGGGTTCCGGCCAATGTCATTTTTAGTAAGGAAATCTATGCATTCATGGAGACGTGTAAAATGATGTGTCATATGCTCTTTCACACAAATTTTGCAAGGGAATTTGGTGGGTTTGTCCTTTCCATTGTCAGGAGGTGCAACAACTTTCTTCTTCGGGTTGTACTTCTTGGTTGACTGATCTTTAGAAGGAGCATATTCTTCGTATTCTTCTTGTTATTACCACCAAGTTTTTGTGTAGATTAAACAGAGTTTATCCCAATGGTAGGAAGAGCAGTTAATTGGGTAGCGGGGTCAACTGACAGCTGGGCAATGTGGCTGCTAAGTTGTTTTACAGTAGCCCCGGAGCTAGCACCGATAATACCATCGGCGTGCGCAGCATGTGGCTAAGTAGGGGGAGAATTGGAGTTTCTAGGGGCATTGAGAATGACGTCATATAATGTGCCAGGCTATGAATAAATCAAATCTAATTGTTGGGCACGATGAATGGATTGGTCTTCCATGACCGCACCACCTAAGGTGACATCTTTAGTGATTTGAGGGAGAAGTGATTTGTAGAACTAATCCGCTAATAGGTAGTCTAGGAGGGGAGCTTTGACTAGCCTCCACCTACTTCTCCATTCATGGATGCGATCAGAGATGTGGGTGGCGGTGTCCCGATGCAAAGAAGTGAGGAGTTCCATCTTAGTTTCATAACGGATGGGTAGCTAAAAGTGCTTTAAAAATTCCATCGCTAAATCGCCAAAGGTATTGACTAACATAAGTGGTAACTCAATGTACCACTTGGTTGCATTGCCTGTAAGTGTGCGGGGAAAGAGTCGTAGCTGGATACTATCATCCACCATGGAATTGGAAACGAACCATAAATGATAGGTGGTGATGTGCATACCCAGATCCTCCCCTTGTTTCCCTTCGAACTTCGGGATGTCTGTGGGAATTTTGTGTGGGATTGGAGGCCAAAGTAACTTGTGATAGATGGGGTCATTGGTGAGTTTGTACAAGTCGGGGATATCAAGCGTTGCCAAAAAAGGAAAGGTGTTTGATGACCCCGAATCAGACCATGACGATGACAACTGACTTGAGGATACTTATGGTCCTCCCATCGCATTGTTCCCAATATTATACATAGGATGCATGGAATAGTAATTTCCTTGGGGTACAGTTGTGTATTGTGGCTATCCATAGGGATTGTTAGACTGGGGGATGTAAGTGCCCCTAGGATAAAGAATGCCCCCTTGACTCATTTTAGGTTGAGAGTGGGGTACCCATATGGATTTAGCGGTACCTTGTTGAGGGATCCCGCTCGCCACATAATTAACTATAGGTCCTTGACTAACATATGGAGGATTCATGTCAATCAATGATTGTCCCTGTTGTCCTGTAAACGGAGGGGGAATTGTAATGTTCTCGACCAGTATGTCCATATTGGGATTAGTGCCTCAAGGAATTTGAACCTGGGGGTTGGAACTAAACAATGGATTCCAACCAAAGGGGTTATTGAAGGGACCCGTGCTAACCGTGCTATATACAATGTTATAAGGAGTGCTATATGGATCACTTGTCAAAGGTCTAGGAGCTAACACAAAAGGGGCAGAAACTGGTATGTACTGGGTTCCACTCATGTTGGGATAGCAGGGCTTGCCATCAGAGGTGTGGTATTGACTATCAACTAGGGAGTTGGTGGTGGACCAAAAGTGTCCACAAAATCCCACAATCCATTAGTTGTCGATGGGATGGTAGGTGTAGGTCCAATAAAAGACATAGGAGGTACAAATGCAACCGAAATCAAGAATGGTCCCAACGGATTTGTGATCAGAGGATTGTATGGAGGAATGAAACCTTTAGTAAAGAAATCTTCCGATAAGCTTGAATTGTGGGATTTCCAAACTAATTCCATGATAGATCTTGGAGATTGATTACCGGAAGATGGGTAATCTGGTTCACTGGGGCTCAGTGGATCCTCCACAATGAGTGGGGAATACCTAACAACCATCTCTATTGACGTTGAGGTCTGGATGTAGCCACGGTGACCGATAAATTTTATCAATTTATTTTACAGTAATATTTATTAAAGTATCAGTGATAACAATCGAGCACCTAAAAAATAAAAAATACACTAAAGAAATTAATCAACAAGCAAAGGGTATGACCCTATCTGATAGCAATCGTTCGCTGGAGATGAAACCTAGTATCAAAATGGATAAAAGAGAGAGTTGGCCAAATGAACAGTTACGATTACTCTTGAGCTTTGCCCGAACCTTAGATTAAGGGGCCAAGTGCTCTCGTGAATATGAGCACCCTCCCAAAAACCGAAGACAGAGTAGGTTCGTCTGTGTTAGGTACTAGGGCAGCCCGCCCTAGTCACCTTGTGTTCATCCCTAAAAGTATGGCCACTATGGTTACCTCAAATCACAGACACTACTGGGGGAGACATAGTCAGAGAGAGTACACTGTGTGGGTAGGATACCTGAGTCCCCGACTCAGCTTCGATATCCCCGAAGGGATCCTCGATACACAGAATACCCAAAGGAGATGTAAGAGAAGGTGGGCTACCTTCATTTACAGTTTGATGTTGTCTCGTATTTAGCTCTGCTTTTACTAGAGTGGTCCCGGATAGTATGAGTGCAGAAGGATTTCCCTCATTAATGACACTAGTTTCGGTGTATGATCTTGGGCAGTTAACTCACAACTGCCTAACCCAAGATCCTAGCCTAAACTAATATGTGTTTACTAAAAAAAGAGTTGTTGATTGATTTTATTAGGTAAATTTTAAATGTACTTTGTTAAAGTCTTTGGTGGGGGTGTTGATGTATGAAGTTATGTGGGACTCTGACTCAAATCATGCAAAAACAATGCTTTTAAATTTCACTTTCGATGAATAAGTTGCTTCTACAAAGGAAGAGTCATTTATATGTCAATATATATACCATGCATCAAGTTCAATAAAACACAAGCACAACCAACATAATTAACAATGCTCACTAACAAATTTTGAAACCAAATAAATGCAAATCTAACCAACAAAGCAGAAAACAATAAAATTTTGTATTTTCTCTTTTACGAAGAAAAATTTAAGAAGTAAAGATATTTCTCTAAAAAAAAAATTGTTCAGGAGACAGATATCAAGCAAACATGAACAACTGCAGATCCCTAATCAGTCAACAAGTAGATTTCCCAAGCCATGAAGTCACAGAGTATTCTGTTTATCAAGAAATGGCTGGCTAACTCACTATAACAAAGGGTACAGAGAGTTAGTGGCTGCAATAATGCACTGTGTGTAAGGCCACAATGCTTTATAAACCACTGTTTACACTAGCAGACAATGTTAGTGAGGAAAAAGGCTTAAAAATAAGGTTGTGGGGATTAGATCTAGGGCTAAGCACAAAGAGAACGGTGTTGTATAGTTTTGAGTGGTCAAAAAGGGGATCAAGAAATACAAGAAGGCTTGGAAGAAAGAGAGATCTAGGAACTTTCTGGGAGAAAACCGGGAACTAAGTGTAGTCCCAGTGGAGTTTCCAATTCTTCTATAGGGATTAATACACGGGTGTTTGGTGATGAAGATACCCTCAAGGATCTTCCCAAGATCCTTGGCAGACTATCATATTAGCTGCAGCTGGCGCAGATATGCATGCATATCTATGTTAAATAAATGAGAATCAAAGCAGGAAGAAGGACTTATTACCTCAATTCTTGGGGTCGTATTGTTGGAGAGCACAAAGTAGCAGAGTGGAAGACCCCTAAGCTAGCTCCAGATCAAAACCTGCACATAGATAAGACAAGGTGTAATATCACTGCATCTAACTTTGGCAATAAATGTGCTAACATATAAAGATATCTAATTACATGTATCTAAGACACTCATAATAACGACATTGCATAAATATGTAAACAAATTACACTACCAATGTCGTAGAGTGGACAACACAATTGCAGTTCTATATTAATGTAGAAAAGTGTGATTAAAACCATCGGTTGTATTAGCCTTCCCTTACTCCTCCATCTCCTCTCTCACTCTCCCTTATTAACCTCTTGCAATGCCTTAGTCGGAGACTAGTCTCGACAGTCAAATAGGCAATCCTTTCAAAAGTTTCGGCCTCTTCCACAATGGCCCTAGCCTCACATATATAGCATGAGAGGATAAGCATTGCCAAATCCTTCATGAGTTCCTTTGGGCAAAAGCAGAGATGTTTCCATGCTTTTGTGCTCTTTCCTGTTTGTAGACACCATTAGGAATAGTAATTCCTCCAAACAGGTCGAATCTTGATGTTTCCCTGCTTTTATGAGCTGACATAAGAGCAAATATCTAGATATTTCTCGGTCAACTTGTTCCTTTGACCCATGGAAACTCATTTAGGTTGACTAATGCCCTTCCCGAGGTAATAAACAAAGATACCCTAGGCACTAACACACCTGATGCATTGGTAGGAAGTTTTATAAAGTAGGCTTCTAGTTCCTAGACAACGTTAGCTTGACGAATGTGCGTATGAACTTGGTTAGTCCTTCAGTCATCCTACCCTTCTCATCTGAGCTAATGAGGAGGTCATTTTCCTGTGTAACACAATGCTTAGCTTGATGACCAAAATTTTTACAATAACAATGCCTGAAAAAGATAGTTTGGTACCTGTTGTAATAGCCATGATTTGAATCAACATTCTTCCTTGGAGTTATTCTTTCTTCATTCTTTGGATTTGAGATGGGCCTTTGATGAAATAATTTTTCTTCTTTTGGCTTGCTGGAAAGTATGCCGGCATAGATTTTCACATTATCCTTAGTACTTGATGGTTCTCCTTTAAAACCTATCCCAAATTTTTCATATTGAGGTTTTTGAGAATTTAGGATAATGTCAAGTGTTCGATAGCTTTCCCAACTCTTTTTTACTTGCTCTAATTCCTTCCTTAGAGATACTATTTCAGCTTCACGATTTTCACAAATTTCTTCCTTTACTTTTAGCTTATTTTTCAAGAGGGCTTCCCTTATTTTTGCTTCCTCCTTTTCTACCTTGAGAGAAATTATTTTATTTCGTAATTTCTCATTTTCTTCAATGGAACTCATTAACAATTCATCTACATTTACTTCTAGTCCTGAATCATCATCATTTGTGAATTCCATGAATAATACTTCTTGGCTTCCAACATAGTCATTTTCTTTATCTGATTCATCATTACCTCCTTTTTGATGAAGGAAATGATTAGTCGATTTCTTTTTGATGATTGCAAATTCATTTTCATCAGACTCATATTTCTTAGAGAAGAAATTCTTCTTATTAAACCCTTTCTTTTGTATACCATCCTTTTAGAATCTTCCTCATCATCACTATCATGCTTATGAGGACATTTTGCAGCATGATGACCTATTCTTCCACATTTGAAACAAATAAGAGGGTACTTACCTTTTAGCTTGGATCCTTTTTCTAGTCTTCGTAAAAATTGCACCAATTTGGATTCAACCTCGAAGTAATCACTACTGGTATTCCATCCTTTCCCCTTTTTTGATTTTTAGGCCTTGAATGTTGCATCTTTGGGACTTGGGATTCCTTTCCTCATCTCATAGGCAATGAGGATTCCATGAAGTTCATCCATCTTGAGAGTATCTAGGTCCTTCATTTCTTCTATAGCACTTACTTTGGAGTCAAATCTGTTAGGGAGAGATCTTAAGACCTTTTGAACAATAGTGATTTCTTCAATCTTTTCTCCCAATCCTTTAAGAAAGTTGACCACTTCAGCTACTCAGAGAAAGTATGATGCAATATCTGCTTCATCATCCATTTTCAAAATTTCGAATTTACTTCTATGAGTTTGAAGCTTTTCCTTCTTAACTTTTGAGTCCCCATTGTATAAGCCAACCAGCTTATCCCATACTTCTTTGGCCGAGTCACAATTCATGACTTTTGTAAATTTAGAATCAGTAATTCCACTAGTGATGCAATTTAAGGCTTTTCTATTTGCAATTTAAGCTTTCCTTTCATCTTCATCAGTTGGAAGAGTGGAAGGAGTAGTGTACCCATTCAAAACTGAATGCCAAACTTCAGGTCCAAGGGACATTAAGTATTAGGACATTTTTTTTTCCAAAAACCAAAATTTGTGCCATCGAACAAAATAAGCCTTCCTGACACTTCTTGATTTTTCATTGAGACTAAGAATCCTTCTTCCAGATGTTAGGTTGATTATGAAGAAGCTGACTCTGATACCAATTGTTGGAAATACTGAGAAGGGGCTGAATCAATATTTTCTTTCAATTGTTATTATTACCAGTTAGATTCTCCACAATTAAATAAGAGGAATATGTAAGTATAATTTTATTGATTATAAAAGAATAAATACAATATAAATATGTTCCCAAGCTCCAACTTGGTTTTGATGAGGCTCCGACCTCTAGGGCTTCGACCCTATCTATCCAAGGCACCAACCTTGAGTTTAGGAGCACCAACTCCAAGGACACCAATCCTATGAGTGCTTTCATTAGCAAATATGTAATGAGAATCTTCACGTATCACTTCACTTCATTAGTTTGTCAAGTCTATCACTACTGCCAACTCAACCACCTTGTATCATCCTTATAAGTTGTCCAGTCATAGAGATGCCATGTCTTCAACCTCTGTCCCACAGGAAAACTCAAATACTTGCTGATCCACACAAGTCTCTTTTTAGATTAGTCTTGTATCTCAGTTACACCACTGTCCTGAACAATTGTTGCTCATAATCCTCAAAGTAAATTGATCTGAACTGTCCACAGTTTTCTACAAAAGAAATAACCTTGCAATTGTTAATGAATACTGAAGAGGACACCTAGTCTTGTCCAATTTAAGCCAAGAGAGCACTATTCACAGTAGCATTGTCCGCAGTCAAGGTAGATGTTAATCAATAGTTTTAGAGGAGGATTATCATCACACTAGCTCACTATAGTAGCCTCCAAACAACACTGTGGTAGCCACAATGGATGTCCTTACTGCAGCAGAGGGAAAGGTCTTTATAACCCAAAACACAGACCTTATTTCAGTCCCTAATCCATAGTTATATCTTTTCAAACATAGAACTTAATCTGCAGTCACAACAATCTGCAATCCTGAACCATAGTCCGCAGTTCAGAGCAAGGTCTTATACCCTAACCACAGACCTTACTCTGCCCTAATCCGCAGTAAAAAAATAGTCTGCAATTTTAGGTAATAGTCTGCAGTTCTAAGCAAGTTTGTAACCCTAAACAAAGACCTTACTCCACCTTAATCCACAGTCAAGGTAATCCGCAATTTTGGGCTTATGTAGTTCACGAGATGTGAGCTTGTTGCGTCCTTTTTTGCTTGATCAGTCCGAGTTGTCTATCCTACAAAAGTGCAGAGTTTCCTTTATATATATATACTCTTTTGTGCAAAAACAAGGGACATGTCTCCTAGCTAATCCAACATGAGTTTGACAAGTTCAGGTCAGCTTACTAACCAAAATTATACCCTTATCTTTAAAAATTAATATCTCTTAAAATATTTGGAGTTGTGGGGCACATGATAGCTCATTAGAAAGCTAAAAATATTCTCTAAAATATGGTGTGGGTCTCATGATGATATTCTTACTCTAAGATGGATAAAAATATTATTTAATGTACTGATCATTTATTAGTGCAGAATCAGAGGATTCTTTATGGTTTCCTTCTTAATCATATCATCATCATGTCCTTTCCTTTCATATCCTTGATGTCCTTGCCTTCTTCATCTTCATGTCCTCACCTTCTTTAATATATTGACATCAATGAAAATTAGACTAACAATTAGGCTCTTTCCCATGAAAAAAACTTGACAAAAATTGAGGCAAAACTGAAAGAAAACTTAGAGAAATGCCCCCAATGCAACCTAGTAGTGTTTACTAGAGTTGTTATCACTAAAAAATGATCACCTAGCCATTTCTAACTAGGTGGATCAAAATACACCATGTAGATTTAATTTTACCATAGTAAAATCACTTTCCCTCTAGAAAATAATTTAGTAAACCACTTTTATTAATTATTTTCTGATTTAAATAAAAAAATACCATGAGAATAATTGGATAAATCATTATTTACTTTAATTTTCTTTAGGAATAATTATTAAATCATTATTTAAGCAATTATTCCATGTCACATTTGACTAAATCCCTTAGGAATAATTAAATAAATCACTATTTGTTTAATTTTCCTTATTTCTGTTATTGGAATAATTGTTAAATCACTATTTAATAATTATTTCAATTTCCCACCATTCTTAATTCTTGCTAAATAATTACTAAAAATTTTATTTGTTATTTATTTATAAATAAAGATATTTAACCATTTTAAATGTTTTTTCCCTCTACAATAAATATAATAAATTATTCCAAGCGGTTAGAGCTTGATTTGGTTAATTTTATTTTATTATTCTCCATTTTCGAGATTAACTCAATACTTTGTTATAAAAATGAGGTTTTTTCATTCATTCTTCACCATGATCATACTCATCATCACTATTATCGTCTTTTTTTCTTTTGAACTCCCATTCGACTTCTCCACATTTTGTCTGGTTTTCTCACATATTGAGAGAGAAGATCATTTTTTGAAGCATCAAGGACATCAAAGGACCCATCCCATGGAGGGGGACTTACAGACCCATCCATAGATCTCCTTCACTAGGTGTTTTTAATAAATAATTTATTCAATTAAAGTATTTCCATTTGGGTTATTGCATTGGATATTTTTATTGTTGCTTTCTATTTTGGATCATCTATACTTTTGTTGCAAGTTTTCCATTTTTATTGCAGATCTGAATCGCAAGCAGCCATAAACTTGTTGTTAGGGTCACTTGTCACCTAGTGACTTAACTGAAGTGTTTTTAATATGCCTTCCAAGAAATTTCACACTAACAAATGGTGACTCCACTAGTGTAATAACAATGTTTTGGGGTGACTGAATTTTCAAAAAATTTCATGGTTTTCTACAGCTATTTTTATGCTTTCAATTAATATTTATAGTATCAACCCTTTTTTGTCAAATTTTCGAATTTTGGTGGTTTTCTGGTTCTTTCTGCAGGTCACAACTACCAATCAAGTAGGAGACGGAAACATTTGTACGATATTTGCCAACCGAGAGTCCTAGGAGAAAAATTTACTTTTTAGCCCATGATATTCATTCTAGAGCACACTATTTAGCCCAAAAACTGTGTTTTCTATTGTTGTAGGTTAGCACCTACATTTTGGAATTTTCCCAAAAAAAGTTTAGAAAAAATCCAGAATTGCTGAGAGTGTTGTCTGAAGACTAGTTTGGGTACTTCACCTCTATTTTCAGTCTCCCTTAGGCCTAGATCCACTTGATTTTTCTCTTTGAGGAAGGAAAAATCCTCCTAGGGTTTATAGTACACCTCTACATTGTTAGAAAGAGATTTCCAGAGGGAGGAGTCTAGGGTTTTCAACATTTTTAGCCACTAATTTTTAGAGTCTGATCCATTACTCTTTATATCTTTTGGATAGGTTTATTTTACCTTTTCTCCCTTTATATTTTGGGTTTTCCTTTTCCCCCTTAGAATCCCCTTGAGAATCCTAGGTTTTAGAGATTCACATATATCCTTTGCAACATTTTTCACCTGTGATTTTTGTTGTTTGTCTGCACCATTTACAACAAATTAGTGCCTCTAGATCTTAGTCTCTTGACCTTATATCATTTAGGCCCTTTTTATTTGTCTTTGAGTATCTTGTTTTCCCTCTCTTTCTTAGCTGCTCAGTAGCACGTGGCATCATGAAACATGCTTAATTAACTCATCCACTTAACACATTATTTTCACACATGCACACCTTAAGAAAATGTGATCTTGGTTAACACCGCCAATCCAAGACTTGAAATACTACACCTTAATAAATCAACTCACATATATTAAGCTTACTTGGGCACCAGGACCAAACAATCTTTGTAGTGTAGGTGTAGGATCATTGGGATAGGCTTCCAATAACACCAATCGACCGCTTTCATTGAGACATATAAGTTGAAATATTAGGGAGCTTAAAATCCTTCACCATCCCACAGTCCAAATATCGAGTGCATCAGAAACTCAATTCAAAGGGGGTTATTCTAGGTCATTGTGTGAGTGGTTCTCGTCGAGGCAACCCAACCCATGGCAGGGAATCCTGTGTTATGACTGACTACCAAGGATCTCAAGACTCGACCACCCCCATGGGATGAAGGTAACCGTATTGACCAATCTTAGGAAAACACCGTATAGGACTACCTATGTGAAGCAGTTGGTTCTCTTCCCTAACTTTCTCTGGACATCTCTACTTGGGGATGAGATTCTGTCAAGTAAGAAGTTTTTTAAAAGGCCATTTGAAATAGTAGATCTAGGATTGTTTGAGGATTTAGATGACATATAGGCTAGAGATCTTTTTCTTTGATAGGACATGTTTTCTTGTATTAAAGTAACATCATTAATATAGTTAGTTTACACTTGGCACCACTGCACTAGTTGTTTGTTTTCTTTCTTTTTCTCTCTTATTGCTATCATCATCCTTTAGTTCTTAGATCATTATTTTCTTGACATCATTGTACCCCCTAGGTGTTTGTCACGTCAAATTCGAGGTCTTCGCCATTAGTTCCTGTTAGGACATATTTCTCCTCCCCATCGAGTTAGAGTTCATCCTCCCAGTCCTCCATGAAGTCATCATTTTGATTTTGGTTTTGCTGATTCATCCAGTTCCTCCTTTGATTTTGCATCATCTCAACCCTGTATCACCACCATGTCAGGCACCAATGTGGGTGCAGGAAACAAGGGTGGTAACCCAGGTACCAAATAGTGTACCCCCACCAGCGGAACCCCCACCATTGTTGTCACTCCTACTCCTTTGCTTCCTTTTATGGTTGGTTTGAGTCTCCCTGATTTTAATCAGCTTATCAATGATCCTCTTCTCCATGATCCGACATGGCCAGCTATGCCTACTAAACTCCCTTCAGACATCCCAAAGTTTGAAGGTAATCATGGAGAAGATCCCACTAATCATGTTCGTTCATTCCACATGTGGTGTTCATCAAATTCCATTACCGAAGACTTCATTTGTCTTCGTTTGTTCCAACGCATGCTTATTGGAGTTGTTGTTAAGTAGTATG
This sequence comes from Pinus tabuliformis, assembly GCA_031772625.1. Lineage (NCBI taxonomy): Eukaryota > Viridiplantae > Streptophyta > Pinopsida > Pinales > Pinaceae > Pinus > Pinus tabuliformis. The sequence continues at coordinate 834,197,983 of CM062812.1, forward strand.
TTGATTAGCCCATAGTCACTCGTTCCACTTTAGTGACTCTTTCCACAATTTTTCTTTCTTATTTCCAGTTACCTCTCCGTTATGATACCAGTACCAAACTTTTGACTTCTTTCCGCCAAACTTCTGGCACCTGCCTTTCCAACCATGTTCAAGAATGGGGTATAAGGAGGAGCATCTGTAGAGATCCTGACTTCGAGGATGGAGTCTATATGGATTGGTTCCTTAGATCGTTGTTGGCCCCCATTGCTAAATATGTCACGTCACACTTCCTGGAGTCTGAGGAATATGCACTCCAAGTAGCCTTAAAATTTGATCTGATCTATGCCCAGTCAGGTTATGTTTACACTGGCATTCCCGATCTGCCTTAGTTTGGTGCTGCTAATGCGATGGGGGAATCTCATGTCGCGGATGGCATAGTTTGAACCATATCACACCCTCAACCATATGCTCCACCTCATATGAGTTATGGTCAACCTCAGGGAGGGAACAATTCCACTTACAATTATCGCTCCCCCAATCCTGCACAGGGAAACCATTATCGTGGTCCCAACATGCCATATTCATATCCTCATCCACATCCACAAATGCTAAGGCTAGTTGTTGCACCACCCATTTATCCCAACATTGCCCCCCATGCCTCCTCCCACTCTGCCACAACAACCACCTCCTCCAAAAGGTCAAGTGTATGATCAACATAGTGGACCCAATTCCCATAATTCCAAGAAAAGGAACAAGGAGAGGGGTAATCAGAACAACCAATCTCAAGGTAATCAAGGAAACTAGGGTCTTCCATGCAATGCCCCTCAGGATCCTCAACCGCAACGCAGCAACAGGGTGGTCAGCCCATGCAAAACAAGGGTATTCGTACTAAAAAACCTTGTGCTTGTTGCGGCATATATGGTCATTATACCCATGAGTTTCCTCTTTTACCTCAAATGCGGCATGTAGGGGATGCTCAAACAACTTCTTGAGGATTGTAGCCCACCACTCCTCATCCTCCTACTTCATCTCAACTGGAAGTGCTTACCAATCTTTTCCCTCACCAAGGATATATAGCTACACAACCTACACAAGATCAGGCAGCTCAACTAGCTCCCCCATCAGGTCACCGTGATTGTTAGATTCTTATGATGAATTCTGATGAGGTTAATATCGAACAAGTCAACCATTAGACTTAATCGTGCCAATACGACAAGCCATCTGCTAATTCAGCGACTAAGTCCTAACCCAAAGTGTCCACCGAGCCTCAATCATCATCCAATGGTACCTTATAGATCCCTCAGCCTAAGTTTTAGGTTCTTCCCAAGATCCCCAAAGGTTTGCTACATTAAAATTATGCTTCTTCCAAAGTCACTCATACATATAACATAGTATATGACTTGGCACAGTCTCCTGCTACCATGTTAATGATGGAAATCCTCCAGACATTCCCATCCCAATGGAAAGCTATAATATCCACTTTAGGTGTTTTGGATCCTTAAGACAATCAGATTATTTTCTTTCATGTTGAAAAATCAGAAAATCCTCCCCTTCCTTCATCTATTGCATTTGAAATACCAGCCTCCATTAGAAACGACATTGTTCAGTGGTGTATCATAGATGAAGGTGCCTCCACCTGTGTGATGGTTGCCAGTGTTTGGAAGAAACTTGGTTCCCCTAACCTTTCCCCATCCACCATCACTCTTCGTGCATGGGATGGTTGTCCTTCACAACCCCTTGCCTTATATCGTAACTTCCTAGTCACAGTTTCCGGCAAGACTATTTGTATTGAAATTGAAGTCATCGATGCACCCTTAGACTATAACATCCTTTTGGGTCATAGTTATACTTATTCCATGTCATTTGTCGCATATATGGTTCACCATAAGATGTGTTTTCCCTACAACATAGATATCATCACTGTCAATCAATGTCTCTTCCTTCACCAATGTCTCTCTCGGAGTCTACAATGATTCCACTTTTCTTGATGCTTACTATGGTCCACCACATATGTTATAGACATATTTGGGCACTGCAACCCCAATCACATATGTCCATAAACCAAGGGCTTCTAGGCCCCTAAAAGTGTTGTTTCATACCCTAAAGGAGCAAGGTTAGCTGATTACATCATCTCCCAGAAGTTCTCCATGAAAAAATGCCCAGAACTGGTCAAAATTGGATCATCTCACTTGCTCCATGGTCAGGGTGCAATGCATCTCACCTACTACACATGGGAGGTGCGATGAGTGAGAATAGACAAGTGGCAGAGACAGTTTGCTAAGTGGATGATCAAGGAATCTTCTAGAAACTTCTCATATGATACTTGCCTCTCAGAATTCACCCAGGGATGAGTAAGAGATCAATGAAATCTCCAAGTGGAACCAAGAACTTTCAGTGGATGACACTAATCAAAAGCCCAAAAGCTGACTCACCCCCTTGCAAATGTCTATAAATGGATCCCTCATCCAAGAGATCCAGAGGTTGGAATTTGGTAATTTGCAAAGAGGTGCTGCTGGTTTCTCTTTGAAGACATTGTTGGGTGATCTTGCTCTATGTGAGGTGAAGAGGGCTTTCAAGCTGGGAGGATGGCACTGGGTCAGACCAAGTGGTTGTAATCCTCTCTTCTATGACTTTTACTAATAAATCTATTTGGTTTTCCTCCATATTCTTGTGTATCTCTGAATATTATGTTTGTTATATGCATTTGTATGGCCAATATATATCTGATCCTATATTGTTTACAGTGAAAGATCTCTATGCTTTGATGGTATTATGCTACTATGAATCTATAGGTGCTCTTTGAAGCTGGACAAGTAAGGAAGCAGTGGCGAGATTCTGTCAAAGGGGAAAGGAAACAAGCAAGGATCCAAGCAGAAGACTGAGGTTGGTACTCTCTGCTTCTTTCCCATCTCTCTCTTGTAAAGGAAAAACAAGTGACTTTAATCTGTTTGTTTCTAAGATAGCTACCCATCTTAGTGGGACTAGCAGCTCTCCATAGACACTAGATTTCCAAAAACAAAATGGTGACTCCACTGGGGAGCGATTAGTTTGATTGCTTGTCTCTATTTGTTTGATTCATAAACCACGAACGAAGCCTGAATTCAAGCTAGCTAGCCTTCAAACTGCATTTGCTATGCAAGTGAAAAGTAGATCAACGCTGCTTCAGTCAATCTCTAGGTTTGTTTATGAACTGAACAATTGACTTGCAAACATCCTAAGTGCCCTAGAGGTAGCTTGAGTAACCTCATTAGATCAGCCCCTATACTTTGTAGTTACTGACTATCATTTGCTCGGCCTAAACCCCTGAACTAAACTGCAAACTATGACCAAAAACCAAGTTAAAGTCTCGTTCCTTGACCATCGCACCCTCTCCTTTAGGCAATCTGGATGCATCTCACCTCCCGTGTGCAGTAGGTGGGATGCATCCCTGTTTCCCTGTGTTACAGGTGCGATGATCAGACAAGACTAAATCTGCCTCCAGATTTTTGGTTTTTTCTTCACACTCTTCATTTTTATTCAGGAGTTTTGTTGTCTATGATCAGTAGAACACTGTTGAAACCCCTTTCTTTACATCATCCAACCTCCATTGTACAAAGAATTGTGAATTTTTTTATGTATTGTGCACCATTTACAGTCTCTTTTATAAAGAAGTAGCTTAATTGAACTGTCGTTTTTTGATTTGAAAGTGTCGCAAGTGTCGTTTTCAGTCAAAGAAAGGAATAGTTCTCTTTTTGATAGTCGATTACACTGTTACTCTTGTATTTGATCTGAATTTATAAGTATTTCAAGTGTCGAAAGCAGTTTTCAATTCAAAATCGCAAAGTGTCGTCTTGCCTTCCTATCGTTTTTGAAAAGAAAATCGTTAGTACTGTCGCTTTGAAAGAAGAGATAATTCAGATTTGTATTTAGCATTCTTTTTTTCATTCACACATTAAGAAAGTGGAAAAAAAATACATGCATGTGCATTTTCATTTAGACTACTTGTTGATTGTGATTTAGGACAGTGCATCTAGTGTGTGCTCTCTGCTCTATGTTGAAAGAATTTCATTTCTCTTTCCTTAGTAGCTAGGATTTTCATTGCAAAAAGAAGATTAAACGACTGTTTATCATCTTAGATTGCATTTTAGGAATTTTATATCTACATCACGCAGTGAACCTTAAAGGAAAACTTCTTAAGAAAGATCAACTGTAAAATAAATTCAATGAACATAAAAACGCTTTGGAACCTAACACACAACGTCTAAAAGTCTAGGCCAGAGACGTATTCCGACATCGTAAAGCCTGGTAACTATCTCTTTCATCATAGGTTGTGTGATTCCTCCTCTTTGACATGACAAGTGCCACTACGGACTTGTGCTCCCACGTACCGTCGAGTATATATTGGGAGAGCACAATCCTTAGGAAGCCGTGTCTGCCGCCCTATTGATCGCAATGCACTGAACACAGCATTCGGGAAGATTGACTACCGTACTGTAAAAAGTATTCTATAGTTTTGCAATTGGTTTGGTAATCCCTTTGTCTAGATTTCCAGAGTAGTCTCTTTCATTTCTTTTCATACTCCTTAAAGGAAAAGGTCCATCTGAGCACTTGTCACTTTAGGCTTATTAAAAATCGAAGGCGACTAGAGTCATCTTTAGCTTTTTCTTGACTCTTAATAATTGAAAAAGCAAGTTGTGTCAAAGCATCTAAAATTCGTTTAATTCAGAATAACATTTTCCCCTCTTATTTTGAGTTGATCAAATAATCCGCAATCGTGGAAGAAAGTCAATTAAAACCCTGTCGTTCACGGAGACTGAGGAGTCAACCGTCTTTGACTCTGGAAACAAAACCATTCCGGGCCAAGAGAACTCATATAACTGGGTCAAAGTATCATGGTTTGTTTGAAACTTGTGTTTCAACATCCTCTGAGACTCCAGTTACTCCAACCATTTCTGGTATCCCTGCCTCTACAAAAAATGTTCCGCAGTTACAAGAGGACATTGGAACTGATCCTAGTGTAATAGTAAACACTTCGATTCCTGAACCAACTCCATCTAGAGTTGATTCAGAAGGTGTTACCCCTCCAGCATCTGTCGCTGCAGAATCTATTCCTTCTTCGGCACCAGAAATATTTTACGGACTTGACGGTCTGCCTCTTCCACCCAGATTGATTGCTATAGAAGAGATTACGGAGGATCTTCCATCCAGTACTCCATCTCATTTTGGGACTAGAATCCACCTACATCCTTCTACTTCAGAAGTTAATACCCCTTCATCGCAAGTTCCTATCGAATCGCTAGGAAGTATTTTAGATAGACTCGATATGTTTGGACAAACATCGACATCTAGGATTGTGTCATCTGATACAGCGGCGGCAGAACCTCCTGCCACCACTCCAACAATGTTCACTGGTATACCATCTGTCCCAACTAGCTCTCAACCGCTAGAGGGAGTCCACCCAAGGACTGTTTCGACAGTATGGTCTGTTCCCGTTTGTTCGTCTGGAATAGTATTTGGAATTTATTATGTTGAATCTCAACAAATTGATCCTTCACAACAGTATCAATATGGGCAGTCTGGTCTCTAAAGGCCAATCATTCCCTTGAGCACTGGATTGCCGCCATATGGAGGGCACTATACCCTTTCATTGTTCCCTTCAGGAGAACAACCATATGAGAGTTCGCAACCAAATTTAGGTCAAATTGGAATCACATCCAGCGGTTGGGTGCCAATACTGCCTCAACAACCAAGAGTTGTATACTCAATGCAACTGAGTCTACCTGTGTCAAATATCCCCACTACACCAGCTATTGTGACAGTGTCGCAAGTACAAGCATTTCCTGTTGTATGCCAACCACAAATTTCTCAGGTCATTGTACAACAACCTTTTGTCTCTGCGACACAACCACAATCACCAGTTAGTGGTTCCTTAACTGGAGCGGCTCAGGTTCAAACGGGTACTATTACCCCTCATCTTGGTCAAATGTCCAGTATTGGGCAACAACAAATGGTTTCACAACCATGGCTGGTGCAACATCAATAACCGCAATTCCAACAAGCTTACCAAGGACCTAAGTAGCAAAACTTTGCAGGTAATGGGCAGCCGTATATCCAAAATGGTTATCACCAATCATCTCAAATTGGTTATGTCCAACCACCTTATCAAAGTTATCAGCATCAAATACATTATGCTGGTATGCAAAGACCCACTGCTCAGGCGATCCCATCTTATCCTGGGTATGCTTCGCCGAACCTGAATCAACAGTTGCCCTTTGTGGTGACTTTAGAGTTACCAAATCTAAATCGGCTAACAAATGATCCAATCGCTTATGCCCCTTGGTGGCCAGCGATTCCTCATAAAATTCCGTAAGATATTCTTAAATTTAATGGAAATTCGGGTGAAGACCCATCGAATCATGTGATGACCTTTCATCTGTGGTGTTCATCCAACACTCCCAATGATGATTCAATTCGGCTTTGCCTTTTTCACCGAACGTTAACTGGTTCGGTAGAAAAATGGTACATCGAATTGCCTAGAGCTTCATTTGATAACTTCAGCGCCCTTGCCAAAACCTTTTTAACCCATTTTCAATTACCAATAAGGTATGAAACAGGAACAGAGCTTGTTACCAATTTCAAGCAAACGACGGTCACTCACATATCCGATCATATTCATGAATGGTGACGTTGCCGTAGAATGGTGAAAACATATGTTCCTGATCAGCTGCTAGCTAAATGGTTTATCAAGTCATTATTACCTTCTATTACAGAAGATGTGGCAAAGGGAGGGGTCGTCACTGAAGAGCAGGTTATTGCTCGTGCGCAATATCTAGACTTGATCTATACTCAGTCTGGAACGCTCTACGATAAAATCCCCGATGCTCCCAGACCGGACTTTTCCATTACTCCTCCTCCTAAATCAAACAAAGACTCTCATGCTGGCGATGGCGTGATAGGTACGACGAGCGCGAAATCGACAAAGGCTACATCTAAGAAAGCCCGTAAGATTTCTGATCAAAATGCAAATGTAGAAATTCTAACCTCGGAGGTTAATGCTATGTCAACTGACAAAGGCAAAGAACTGAAGCAACCAGGAGGCAAGAAGAAAGGGAAGAGAAAAAAGAAGAAAAAAGATGATTTGTCTCCTGAAAAATCTTCTGCAAACCCTTCTGGGCAAAAGAAACCTACTTAGCCATGCCTCATATGCGATGAGGGTCATTGGACGAGAGATTGTCCATATAAAGCTGAAGTTAAGAAATTCTTTAAGAATTCAAAAACCTCAGCAGTATTGACTGATCTGTTTCCAACCCAAGAACCAATTTGGTTGCTAGTGACAATGCTTCCCCATCCCAAGTCCTTATGTTGTCCATTTCAAAAAAACAAAATGATGCTTTGATATCGACAAGGAATAAAGATTACGGGAATCCACAACTATCGAACAACAAGGCTACTGATCAACCTAGTAATTCGACAACAACTTCGACCGAAGTTGTGCCACCCATCATTCCTGAGCTAACGATAAAGCCACCAAAGGGAGTAGTACACAAATCGACATTTAATCCTCGTGCCTGAGCGGCACAGAATTATAATATAGTAGAGGACCTGGCCCAATCGTCGTCTGCTATGTCGACACTTGAGGTACTGCAAAATTTTCCCTCCCAAAAGCAAGCTTTATTATCAGCAATAGGTGGGATTGACCCAATGGATTCCAATCTTGTGGCCTTTAATCATAAAGGATATGACCCGTAGTTACCAGCTCAGCTCGCTTTCCTCATTCAAGTGAAAGCCCTCAACAAAACTGTTCATCGAACAATTATTGATGAGGGGGAATCTACATGCATTATGTCAATGAGATGCTGGAAAAATTTAGGCTTACCACCCTTGTCGCGGTCGTCGACAATGTTAAAAGCATTTGATGGACGAACACACACTTCATACAGGATTTTAAGTAACTTGCAAGTCGAACTAGGGGGCAAAACAATAGAAATTGATGTGGAAGTTATCGATGGAAACCTCGATTACAACATCCTACTGGGAAGGCCCTGATTTATGCTATGGCTACTGTTGTGTCGACATACTTTAGAAAGATTGCATTTCCCTTCTAAGGGGGAATTACAATCGTCGATCAATAGAAATTCCTCCCCAATAGTTCGCAAGTTACGGGAAGCATTCCGATGATCCACGAAAGCTCTCAGTCGCTTCAAAATATCGGAGTAGGCCTACTAAAAGACCCTACATTGATGGGTACTTTTTCCCTACCACCTCCAAAAAATCTGGCGGAAGTGGCCACAGTGGGAACCTGCCATATGATATCTTCTATATCTAAAAGATTCAGAATATTCTTGAACATTTTGATAGCATGGATCATCGCCATTTTAGAAATATTGTAGCAATCAATTTTCTTGGCTTGGGGGGCAAACCCAAATCAACGCTCATCGTGTGTTTATATAGATAGGTCTAAGGAATATGGTACCTCTTTAGATCCTTGGTCGCATGTACATTCTACAGACGAAGGAATTGTTCAGTCAATGATCATAGAGGGGGCACCATGGGAAGATTACCACCATCGTTCCCATCTTCCGGATTACCACAAAGATTATTCCAGCAACCTTAATCATCCTTCAGTTTTTGATTTTCTATCAAATACTGTAAATACGGTGGATTATGAGGATAGTTCTTTTACTGTGTCAACCTCATTAAAAAATGAAACAACTCCCTTTCCAAATCAAGTCTTTGATTACGATCTCGTAAAATCCAAGTTGAGTCTTTCAAAGATTTCGAAGGTAAACCTTCATTCCAACCACTGCGATGAAGCTTGGGGGGCATGCACCTCGATTTGCATAATTATGTTGGGGGCATGTGAACTTATAACAAGCATAGTTTCTCGCTTCAAGCTTGTGTAAACATGAAACTGAATCTGAGCATATGTTGTCGCACGGTTCAAGATCATTAAAAAATGAACCAAGCTGAGCAATGTTTCTGCAAAGTTCAAGCTCGTTAAAAAATAAACCTAGCAATGGGCAGTTTTATGCGAAGTTCAAGCTCATTAAAAAATAAACCTAGCAATGAGCAGTTTTATGCGAAGTTCAAGCTCGTTAAAAAATAAACCTAGCAATGAGCATATGTTCCACCAGAGTTTAAGCTCGTTAAAAAATGAACCCACCTCCAGTAAATAACCATTGCGATCACATTATTATCAACTTTTGAGCCTTGGTCGTGTTATCACCATCACCTCCACTCTTTTTTTTTTTTTTTTAACTGAAGCGAGTATTTTTATTTATTAGAGGCCAAAGCCAAGCAAGTATTACAAATCACTTTCATTGTTTTCCTCTGTTTTCCTAGTGCTCCTAAGGAATGATTGCCAGTTTTGGAGTCTCTGCATTTATGCTGATCATGCTTTTTCCAAGATTGGATCCTACATTTGCTAACCTGTCTGCTTCAGTGTTTAAATCTCTGAGGATATGGAAGAGCTGTGCTGATGAGAATTCCTTCATTAATCTGTTTACTCTTGCTAGCTGCTTGTTTAGAACTGGATCTTTGAGGCTTTTCTTGTGTATTAAAGACCTTATCAGTAGTTCTGAATCTCCAAAAACTATAATTTCATTTGCGTTTCTTTTTCTGGCCAGTTGACAGGCTTTTAAAAGACTGAGTGCTTCCGCTTGATTGTTGGTTTTTAGCCCAAGTCCCCAACTGAATTCCTCTTTTCTGCCATTCTGAAAGTAAATGATGCCTCCTGCTCCTGACCTGCCTGGGTTTCCTTTTGAAGCCCCATCGAAGAAAATTGTACATTTACCTTGTGACTTCCACCAATTTTGAAAATTGTCTGAGTTGTCCCTGTACTGCTAGTTTTCCTTGTGGTTTGGGCGGATGATGGCATATGTAGTTGGCATGGGTGTATAACCCTCCAGCCATGCCTTTTCTTCATTTCTGAGGTTGCTGTCTTTGACACTAGTTTGTCTCAGAGTTTCTAAGAGGAGATCCTTGGCCTGCCTGGCTACTGCTTCTACATTTATGTCTTTTTGATTGAAGACAGCTTCATTCCTAGAGAGCCACAACTTCCAACAAACATATTTCGGTGCTGCAATCCATAACTTGTGCCAAAGAGATTTTTCGTTGATGCTGTGGGGGTACCGAGTTTTCCATGTCAAAAACAATTCTGTGATCTGATAGCGTGCTGGGGGACTCACATTCAGCCCTATTAAGAAGCTGTTCCACACTTTCTGAGCATACTCACAGTCAATAAACAAGTGGACTGCAGTTTCTGAAGCGTTCTTGCAGAGGACACAACGATGCGGGCCTGCAAAATTTCTTTTGCACAAGTTGTCTCCGGTCAGGATTTTGTTGTGGAATAGGGTCCAACTGAAGAAGTTGATCTTGGGGATGCTGAAGTTTTCCCATATCTGTTTCCAAACTGATTTCGGGTAATTTTGTATAGATGGTTTCGGAAGAATTCGATCCCTCTGCAACACAGCCTCCAGGCCTGCGTTCCTCTTGGAGATTGCGCTGGATTGAAAGATGAGATTGGTTGCTTTTGTAAATATTTGAGGTTCAGCAACTGACTGATTGGGTGCGAAGGTTTTGTGATTAACTGCCACAGGAGTTTGTCTCCCAATGCCAGATTTGTATGTTGGGGGTCGCGGATCTGAAGTCCGCCTTCAGCTATTGGGCGTTTCACAGTCTCCCATTTGATGAGGTGGAAGCGATCTTTGTTACCTTTCCCTCCGCTCCAGAGAAAGTTTCGAATGATGCTGGACATTTGGTCAGTAATTTGTTTAGGAGCCAGCAGCAGCGAGGCTTGATATGTGGGCAGTGCAGAGAGCACGGATCGAATGAGGGTGAGTTTGCCTCCGGTGGTGAGGCAGACTCCGCCCCACTGCTATCTGAAAACATCACTTGTTCCTCAAAAAACAAGTCTCCTTTAAGCTCTTTTCATTTGACTCGTAAAATATGAAAAGATTGCCGAGCAATTGGCCTCTCCAGCTCGTTAAAGTGATCGGAAGTGATATCCCTCCTCTAGATTTTAATCTTTTTGGACTTGAGGGATCATTACACAAAAAGATCAAGCGTTTGTCTTGTTCGGCTTGTTAAAACTATCGAAAAGTCATCCCTTTCGCATTGTTCTATACTTTTTCAGACTTAAGGGATTATATTATGAAAAAGGAATATTGGAGTTTCCTTTCTATCTCTTTTCAGACTCTCGAAAATTGAAAAGGACCAAGTTATCCTTGTCGTTAAACTCGTTAAAACAATAGAAACAAACTTGTCCATTCAGACAAGAGCAAGTTTCACTATCGCTAGGCTCGTTAAAACATAGTGATGGGTTTGCCCGAAGGGAAAATTATAGAACAGCATATGTTATCCTCCTCAAGCTTGAAAAAAATAAAGAGGTACTGGTCAAAAATGACTGGGGAAAATTGGGAAGAAAACTTGAAGAAACTTTATTGGTAGCAGGTCGCTCTTGAACATGACACTTCCACTCCATCACCATGATTGAGTCGGGTTGGGTTATTCCGTTCACCAGTCATATTACCATTGGTCCACCGTACCATCCACTTTTGGGGTTAATGCTACCAATCCACTTCAGTGTCGTCAATATGTTCAAGAGAAGTCGCTCAGAGAATTCACCTACCCAGCTTGTGTCTCATCCGCTGCAATACCTTCACGCTTCATTCTTTCATGACCGCCACCCTGAACCTTGTATCATTAGATCATTTTCACCTCTACAAAATCATTTGCTCCGTTCCGTGTCATAGATGTGGGATCCATTAATGCCCTCCTACGATGGGTCACTTCTTGTCGACATCAGCTCATTATCCAAGAAGCTAACCTAGGGACAACCCTTTCAGTACTTTGAAGCTTGCATGCCTCAATGGCAAGTTTCTCACTTCCAGCGACAGGTTTACAATAATGGCCTTCGACCAAAAGATTTTTCATGGTGTTCGACATCAACTCATGCATTCACACCACGTGAATTGTACTGCAGTAACTTGAGGGTCATCATCATTATTGGTGATTCCTCTCACGTTTGTTAACAGCTTACATCAATGGCTGGTAATCAGACGATGTCCTTCCATGTTCGACATCAGAACATCTTTTCACATGGATCGACTTGTACTTTCGGGCGAAGATTGAACGAGTTTTGAAGACCCTGGATCTAGTTTCATCCATCCGGGCTGCGATATATTCAGGAAAATAAAGACATCAAATGTACATCATTGCTGCATAGATAATCATCCAAACTAAGGGATGATGGCTCTACTAGAATCATCAGTCTGCACACAGACGGTTGTCTGTCCTATGTACATGAAAATGAATTTATCAAAGTTGAGCATGGGAATGCCCGCCTCAGCTAGATCATGAAAATATTATGAAGATAATGTATTGTATTGTATCTTATTACAGGTCACCTTCCAGTTCGAAAAACCTCGGATCCTCATTATAAAGCATTTCACCTGACATCAAAAAGATTTACGACCTCATGCTTTAGGGGGCAACTGTTATAGACATATTTGGGCACTGCAACCCCAATCACATATGTCCATAAACCAAGGGATTCTAGGCCCCTAAAAGCGTTGTTTCATACCCTAAAGGAGCAAGGTCAGCTGATTACATCATCTCCCAGAAGTTCTCCATGAAAAACTGCCCAGAACTGGTCAAAACTGGATCATCTCACTTGCTCCATGGTCAGGGTGCGATGCATCTCACCTACTACACACGGGAGGTGCGATGCATACTGAAAATTCCTTCTATAGGGTGCGATGAGCAAGAATAGACAAGTGGCAGAGACAGTTTGCTAAGTGGATGATCAAGGAATCTTCTAGAAACTTCTCATATGACGCTTGCCTCTCAGAATTTGCCCAGGGATGAGTAAGAGATCAATGAAATCTCCAAGTGGAACCAAGAACTATTAGTGGAATGACACTAATTAAAATCCCAGAAGCTGACTCACCCCCCTGCAAATATCTATAAATGGATCCCTCATCCAAGAGATCCAGAGGTTGGAATTTGGTAATTTGCAAAGAGGTGTTGTTGGTTTCTCTTTGAAGACATTATTGGGTGATCTTGCTTTGTGTGAGGTGAAGAGGGCTTTCAAGCTGGGAGGATGGCGCTGGGTCAGACCAAGTGGTTGTAATCCTCTCTTCTATGACTTTTACTAATAAAGCTATTTGGGTTTTCCTCCATATTCTTGTGTATCTCTGAATATTATGTTTGTTATATGCATTTGTATGGCCAATATATATATGATCCTATATTGTTTACAGTGAAAGATCTCTATGCTTTGATGGTATTATGCTACTGTGAATCTACAGGTGCTTTTTGAAGCTGGACAAGTAAGGAAGTAGTGGCGAGATTCTGTCAAAGGGGGAAGGAAACAAGCAAGGAGCCAAGCGGAAGATTGAGGTTGGTACTCTCTACTTCTTTCCCATCTCTCTCTCGTAAAGTAAAAACAAGTGACTTTAATCTATTTGTTTCTAAGATAGCTACCTGTCTTAGTGGGACTAGCAGCTTTGCATAGACACTAGATTTCCCGATAACAACCTACTCCTTCTGAGCCTAGCTCATCGAGTGTTTCCATGCTCCAAGCATCGTGGGCCACCCACAAATGGTTTGGTATGCCTTCACAGTAGACTGCACCTCTGCAACCTGTTGCTCCTAACTCAACCCAGACTTTGGGTACTACTCCTCAAGGATCATTTCCTTCTACTAGTGTCTCTCGTAATCCATTTCCGCCTGGAACCATTCTCCCAGGCCTTAACAATATCAGATTAGTTCCTCCAAGCCACTATCCTTCTGGTCATATACCATTCTTATTTCCACCTCCTGGAGTTTATTCTACACTTGTCACGGTTACATTGTGTCTACCTAACATTACCTTGGGGATCCCAGTCTGGTACATTAATCCTCCCGCAAACACTTCATCTAATCAACTTAAACCTTACATTGCTTTGACCCTAGTCCAACATGTTGTTCCTACCCCTACCTTTGCTTCAACTCCACGACAACCTTAACAGGAGCCAACTCTTTTGTGAAAGAATCTAGCAAGGGGGGTAAAGCCCAAAAAAAGGGAACTAAAGACAAGGCCCCCTAACAACTCCATCTCCTGCTAATCCGCCAAAGTCTATTCCTCCTTGTGCTTTGTGTGATGTTTCATGTCATGCCACAAATAAGTGTCCTAAACTCCCTCATGTTAAAGATGTGATCGTTGATACCTTCTCTGGTTGTAACATTCTTGAGGTCCATGTCACCTTACTTGAGTTAGCCAAGAAGAACAAATGATTACGCAAAAATAACCCATGTTCTTTGTGTGATAATTATGGCCACTATTATTATCATTATCCCCCTCTTGAAGATTTTTGTGATACACTTCAAGTGCTTTGTGAATTAGAGGCCTCTCGTAGTGAGTCCACTTCTCCTCTACCTATGGATTCTGGTCCCATTCCTACACTGGAACATGTGGTCTCTCAAACACCCATTGTGATCCCTCCCCTTGATGTCAAGATGACGAATAATACCTCTGCTATTCTCTACCTATCGTCATCCATGATGTCGATGCATTGGAACTCCCCTAATGTCTCATATTGTGATTTTTTTGAACCTTCTTCGACGAACACCTCAGTCTCAACATCGGTAGATATTCCATCTACTTGTCATATGTCTTTAAACCTTGACGATGCATATGTGAACCATATCTCTCATGAATATGCTTCAAGTAACTCTTCTCCATCATGTGGTCCTTATTCCTTTAGTCCACCCATATTCCATTCTAATGAAGACATCATGGAAGCTATGACCACCCTTGATTATCCTTGGGATGATATGCACCATCGTGCGTACTTCCTTCCACAACAAACCCATGACCAATATGTTGTGGAGTCCAAAGACTTCATTCATGGTGAATTTGATTGGTTTAGAAATTCCATTCCTGCACCAGATGATTTTGAAGAAGGAAATATGGCTAACATTTCACCCACCATTAAAATTAACATTTTTGAATAAACTGGGGATTGAAGAAAACATTATCTTAGGGGCATAATGCACCTGGGAAGAAATTGATGCTTACACCAAGTTATTCAAGGAATTCTGTGATGTTTTCGCCTAGTCTTATTCTAAAATACCTAGACTTGATCCCGCCATTGTTGAACATCACACCAAAACTTGGCTCGATGCCATACCCTCCTGCCAAAAACAAAGGCATATCCATCCTTCCAAATGTGAATCTATTAAAGATGAAATTGACAAGCTCAAGAAGGTGTTTTTCATTTATCCCATTGAATAAACCACATCAGTGCCCAATCTTGTTCTCGTTCTCAAGAAACAAAGCTCCATCCGTGTATGCACTGACTTCCATGATCTGCACAAAGCTTGTCCCAAAGACAACTTTCCCACACCCTTCATTGACTAGGTAATTGATGAGTGTGCAGAGCATGAGGTTCTATCGTTTATGGATGGATTCTTCGGATATAACCAAAAACATATCTGTTATGTCGATTAGCTTAAAAATGCTTTCACTAGTCCATGGGAGACTTTCACTTACAAGGTCATGCCTTTTGGTTTAAATAATGTTGGGGCCACTTTTCAGCATGCCATGTCCTACTCTTTTCATGAATTGGCTCACATTATCGTCGCATATCTTGACGATCTCACCACTCGTTCCAAACTTCTGTTGCAACACCTTCATGATTTATGTACCGTGTTTCTATGATGTCGCAAGTATAACATTTGCCTCAATTCCCTTAAGTGTGTCTTTTTCATTCCTATTGGCTGAATTTTGGGCTTCATTGTGTCTAAAGATGGTATCACTCTTCACCCACTCAAAGTTCAAGCCAACCTTGAACTTCCTCGTCCTCGTAGACTTCGCCAGTTATAAAGCCTCCAAGGGAAAGCTAATTTTCTTCGTCAGTTTGTTCTTGACTATGCCACCATGTCTCATGGGTTCCTTAGAGTCCTTTGATCTACCATTCCATTTGTTTGGGATAACCAAGCTTAACAATATTTTGATGCCCTCAAACGTGCTCTCACTTCTACTCCCTTGATTAGTCCACCAAACATTGAAAGGGATTTCATCCTGTACATCTCTTCATTAACCCATTCGGTTGTTGGGGTCCTCATACAAGATGATTCTGCAGGTGTTGAGCATGTCATATACTATGTTAGTAAGAACCTTAATGGTCCCCCTATGTCCTATTCCCATGAAGAAAATCTAGCTCTGGCCGTCAAGTTCTTTGTTCAAAAGCTTCATCATTATATCCTTACACGTACCACCAAAGTTGTGACCAATTCCAACCCCATGGATTTCCTGTTGACTCGATGGATCATTAGCGGGAAGTACGCCCATTGGATCGTTATCCTTCAAGAATTTGATCTCGAATTTGTCACACCAAAGAGTAAGAAAGGTTTGGCCCTCATTGAACTCATTTCCGAATTTCCCACCGGTGCACCTGATCCGTTGGTAAATGACAATCTTCCAGATGAACACTTGTTTTCCATTACCTCAGATGATCCTTGGTATGGTGACATCCTTACCTATCTATGAACCTATAAATTTTCTCCCCACCTCACTCGTGATGATCAACGATGTATTTGACATCAATCCCCTCGCTACCTCCTCATCGATGATAACCTTTATCGGTGATAACCTTTATCCATTGTGGCACTTGTGGTGGTAACCTCTTTGAAATGGCCACTACCTAGAAAATCATGCATGTTAGGTACTTTTGGCCTTCTCTCTTTAGCGATTGTATTGAGGCAGTCAAAAACTATCCCAAATGCCATTTATACGCCCCTAAAGCACCATCTCCACCTTCTCCCCCCATCCCATTGTTGCAGTCTGTCCTTTCTGTAAATGGGCTATTGACTTCATGGAGTTTTGACCCCCATATGTTAATAACCACAAGTATATTATAGTGATCATTAAATATTTTACCAAATGGGTTGAAGCCATGAAAACGTTCAATAACACCATAGCTACTACAACCCTCTTCCTCTTTAACCATGTTACCGCTCAATTTGGGGTTTCGAAACAATTGGTCTCTGACCATGGCTAACACTTTTAAAATGAGATATGGCATGATCTATTCTCTTTGTTGTGCTTCGAACATCAATATTCATTGTCTTATTACCCCCAAGGAAATGGACAAGTCAAAGTTTTCAACAAGATCCTTAAGACTATTCTTCAACGAACGATGAATAAACACAAGACCAATTGGCATTTAATTCTCTTCCCTACTTTGTGGGCCTATAGAACTTTTGTCAAGACTGCCACCAGGTTCACTCCTTTCCACCTTGTTTTTGGAGAGGAGGCAGTTTTACCAATCGACCGTGAAATGCATTCTCTTTTCCTTATCGTCGAACTCCTCCCGAACACGCAACCTTTAGAACACCAACTCTTCATGCTTGAGTGTGCCACTGAAGACCATCGTGTTGCATTTCAAACCATCGAAGTGGCAAAAAAGCACACCAAATCTTAGTATGACTGCAAAGTCCATCCTCATACCTCCCATGAAGGAAACCTTGTTCTTGTGTATGACCAAGCTCATGATGTCTTGGGACATGGGAAGTTTGAACCATTATGGCTAGGGCATTATATCATTCATAAATGTTTGGGCAAGGGGGCATACCTATTAGAGGATCCAAAAGGATAAATCCTTCCCAATCCTTGAAATGCACTCTACCTTAAGAAATTTTACCCATAGCATTTCCCATTGAAATGTGTGTTTTTCTTTCTTCTTGCATTTAGGTAGTTTGCATCCCCCACATTCTTACACATTTTCTTCTTACGTCTTTTAGAGGGATCCATCATCCACACCTTATATCGGTTTTGTCGATGGTGCAAGTCGCTTCACCAGGAATCTTGCCTCGGTATATTGGGCCATTTTCACCCCCTTGCATTCGTTAGTCCACTCTAATGGTGTTTGCGTTGGATCGGCCACCAATAAGAATGTCGAATATGATGTTGTAATAGTTTTTTTAGTCGATGCCCTTGATTGCCACATCCTTCACCTTCATGTTTTTCTTGATTCCTTGCTTCTTGTCATGCAATTGAATGGTGTTTATCATGTGCATAATCCATCCTATTTAGAAAATACCTACGAGTTAAGCTTTTGGCACGTGAATTTGAATCCATTTCATTCAATCATGTTCCTAGAGCCCATAATCACTATGTAAATACCATTGTTAATAAAACTCTAAATTGACATTTATTACATGTAAGAAGACATCCATAAACAAATAGAGAACCATAATCGTCACAAAAATATGTATAATCATAAATGTATCGTAATATAGTGTTTTGAGTCTAGTATTCTAAATTCATCTCACATGTTGATTCGCATGTTATCATAAACCAAAAATGGGGGCCCACATGTCCCTATGCCTAATCACTATCATCTGGAGGCTCGCTAGACAATGACTCCATTCCCCCAGCCCGTAGATCATGTACGGCATGACCAGCCATTGCAATGCGTTGCATGATTCCTCGCCACTCAGAGGGAAGACCCATGCACTCATCTGTATATCGATCTTCCAGCTCCTGCCACCGATGCTCTGTCACCCTGGTTAGTAGTACATCACATCTACATCAGAGATCCTCCATTGGAGCATCAACACCTGATCTCTGTTGTGATGAGGTACCACCCTGATCTGCAGCCCCTAGTGTTGTGGCTTGTCCCATGTATCCTGTCAGCCTCATCAGTGCTATATCTACATACCAGAAATATTGGAAATCAGTACCACATAAATATATTTCTTAAACTAGAAATGGATCAAATGTATAGAAAATTTCACTTACCATCTCGACACCATGCTCGTCTGGGTGGAAGTGGTAAGTCTGGATCCCCCTGATAATTCATGCCACTGTATGGATATTCGTCTACGTGTAGTGGCATATGGTCCCAATGAGAAAAAATCTTAGGTCAGAACACTCATCTAACTCCCCCTCCTCCACCTCGTCTGAGTAGCTGCCCCTAGCGGTGCATCTTGGGCTCCTTTGTGCCCCCATCATGAATCTGAACATGAGGTTGAATAGTGGGGATCTTCTCAAAGAAGAGTGACCATAAAATTGTCCCAAACGAACAGTTATCATTGTTCCTCCATCTACATAATGTCAATTTTCGTTTCAACGACAACAACATCATCTGGGCCAACCCATAGTAGTTCCCTCCCAGAACACTCTCCACTAGCATCATCTGCCCTTTAGTGATATGTTGGAAGGCATGACTACCACAGATCCATAACACCACTATGGTTGTAGCTCATGTCTCTAGACTATCCAAGTCATTGATCTGTATGGTTGTTCCCTTTGCACGACTTCCCAGTACACAGTGACGATTAACAAACTCACATATATGCCTCCCATGAGGCGGCGCTAGATGTATCTCCCTTACCACCCCCAAGGGGAGAAATCCTGTCATAAAATATATGTCTTGGATCATGATCTCGATCCTATGCCCTTGTACTATAAAGGACTCCTGATCTGGGTCTCAATAACTCACTATCCTTGATAGCAAGGGCTCACCAACCCTCATCACAGGATTCTTTGAGAACTTGAGCACACCATATCATGCCAATACCCCTCTCATTGCTTGATTCCCATGAATATTAGCATGGAGGGAATCCAAATCTCATTCTCGTTGTTATCGCAATAAAAATTTCAAAATTTTAAGCCTTTTTGGAAAATTCTGACAGTTTTAGTGTCAATATTTCAAATACTAATAAACAGGAAAAAATTCTTAATAGCAGGCTTGTCAACATTTTTTGGAAATTCGAGTAAATAAGAAAATAAGTTTGCAGTAATTTTTCAAGTAGAATAAGGAATCAAAGTCTACATTAGACCCTCTCCATTGGACATTGCTATGAACAAGATTTCCAACAGTATGTGAAAGTCCAAAAATGGACTTCTGGATCAAAAGATATGGTCTGCTCAGGTTTAAAGGTTTCAAGGCTTTGAAAGGAAGGCATATCAGAGGTCTAGGGCACATCAGTGATCACTGGTGGGCTCCAGTATTGTAGCAATAATGCTACAACTCCTGGAGCTTCCTATCTCTAATTTTATCAACCCGGTAGTTCGTACAAACTTGGAAGCGACGGTGCTGTATGCACAAGTACTAGCTCTTGTCGCAGCTGTCACTTGGTCAGCTGGCGCAAGTCCGCTAGGGCTCAAGCCAACTTCTATAGGCTCACAGAAGAATCTTTATGAATGATGGACGAAAGCTAACCTAAAGAAGACTAATCTAGTTGCAGAAAGGAACTGAAAGTCAACAAAGCATGTAAACCCTAGTAAACCCTAATTTGACTAGCTAGACCCTAACTATGCAAAACTGTGAATGAAACCACTACCAATAATGCCATTACTTGCTGTGAACTGAAATACATGCATCTAGGCTACTTGCATCTGAAAAGACATGTTTTTGTATTTTTTCATTAAGTGGTTGGATTTATTGTGATGATGCTTTTGATTAGGGTTTGGTTGTGCAGGAGCGGTTGGAATGGAAGGAAAGCATGGGCAAGGTCAGGATGGCTAGGGGAGGTCCCAGAGGGTCTCTAGCATCGATCCACAGAAGTCTACCACGTTCGGATGCTCAACAACCGAGTTTGCAGGCTTCTACAGGAAGTTTGCAGGGGATCCTACAGGAAACTCAGGGATTTCTACAGGAAGTCTGTACAATTCTACAGGATGTTTGGCCGTGGAAGTTTTGGGAGATGGTGAAGTGTTGGAGTGGTGTGGGAGGATAGGTGAGATGGAGATGGAGCTGGTGATGGCTTAGGAGCAGAAAAATCAGATGGAGGAAGAGTGCATGCAGTGGTTTGATGGTTGGAAGGATGGGATCAACGAAAGTGTAAGTAAATGGAGCTAAGTGATTAATGGATGAGTTGGAGGGTAAATGAGTTGGACAGAGGCTGAGTAGGTGGATTGAGGAGAGATCAAGAAGAAGAAGAAGGAAGTGGAATGATATGGAGCAGCGTAAATGAAACAAATTGCTTATGAATGTCACCAAAAACGAGAACTCATTAACCTATGCTACCTATGATATAAAATCAATGAACATCAATGTAAATTGTGAAGGAAACTCGTGCATGGAAGTGAAATGAAGAAGTAATGCTTAAGATCAGAGTGCATGGATGGATCTATGATTAAGGTAACTATGTTGCAGCTTGCATGAACGTAAGAAGACTGCGTTTTTTTTGTGTGGTTGGGACAAACTACACCCCAATCTCCAAACAGAGATGGCAGTGAGGTCCTTTCAACCTTTTCTTGTAATTCGATGAATGCCAAACTTCCTATTCTAATCTAGACTACTGAAAGCACTTGATCCAATAAACTAACCTACTGAAACACAACGAGAAATTCGAATCAGCAAACTGTATTTTTCAGTGCATGTAAAGAAAACGAAATGAAATGCTGAAAGGAAAGACAAGTAACAGTACAAGGAAGAGGAGGTCTATTGCTCTCAGGTTGGGCCCTAACCTGAGAGCTATAGCTCCCTTAAAAGCTCAGAATTAGATCCAAATCTGCTTGCCTTTATTCATGATCAAAAAGTCTAACATCATGCCAAAACTGGCTTACAAAAAGACTAATTGGCTAACCGAATTGACTAACTAGCTACTATCTACTGGCTAACCCAAATGAGGCCCCAAGCCTTCTTATTTATACAATTTGAGGACCCAACAGTCCTCCTAAAAGTTAGGGACTTGGTTGCCCAAGACTTGGAGTTAACAGCAGTCCTACTTGACTTGCTTGGCTGCCCTTGTGCTGATTGATTCGGTGGCCCTTGAACTCCGAGCTGATGGTGGAGAATTCGAGGTAAGGGCCCATAAATGAGGGGGACACCTTCCTACAAATCCTCTAGCTTTTTCTCCCACGAATTTGGCTGCCAAGTGCTCATTAAGACCTTCCATTTTGTCTCCAAGTTGACCAAAAAGACTACACAAAGCACCCATTAGACTTGTTGGCATAATGAATAACCAAATTCACTCTATTAACATAAAAATAATCAAAAACATGCAATAAACAAATGAGAATGGTGGACTAAGCCAAATTAAGAGGTTGAATGAGCCCAAATAATTGTACATTTTTGGGGCTCATCATCACCCCCCTACTGAAAGTGTTGCTCATCCTCTGAGCAACCAATCTCTCCTTGTCTTTGATGGCCCTGGTGGCTTCCTTGTCTAGCATCTCGACCGATTTCTCCTTTGGCTTCCCTCTTTTCAAACTTTCCTGTAGAAACTGTTCGCTGGCTTCCTGTAGAAACAGTCCTCTGTCTTCCTGTAGAAACAGTCTCTGTCTTCCTGTAGAAACAGTCTTCACTGTTTGGGTCTGCGCAGCTGAGGGTGCCTTCTTCTTGAACTGTGCTGCTAGGCATGGTGAGAATACCCGGGTGACAGTGTCACATTTTTCATCATCATTAATCACTGCTTCATTGAGATCTTGATCTTGCCATGAATGTAGTTATGCCCATACTTCCAGCGCTGAGATTGAGGTTGTCCTCATTATTGCACCATTATTACATCATCATTGAGACCCTCACTGTTGCTTCTTTATCATATCCATGAAGTCTACCTGAAGGTTAGATCTCCATGTGTGTCTAAACTGTGATTGCAACCGTGGAATTCAGATACCCATTGAGAGATATCAATTTACCTTTTCAGATCTGCAGCTAGGATATCTGTTGCCTGTTCAAACAGCATTAGAATACACATCTGATAAGTGGAAAGATTAAGTTCACACACAGCCCAGATTTTTGTGGGCAGGTTACAACATGCACCTAGCTGTGTTGGCCATGAACCTGTTGTGAGAACTTGCACGGCCAAAGTAGGCTCTTCGCTGATTTCATTGGATCCTTCTGACGGTTATCATCAACGAATAAAGAAATATATTCTGGTGACATTGTATTCAAATTCATAAAGAATTCAAATGATGAATTCAAAGCATTTTGTAAAGTTTTATCATTGCTAAATGCCATGCTAATAATGTTGTCATACTTATCAAGAAGGTGTTGCACAAAGCCAACTGAATCTTTCAACATTTTCCTTCCGCAGAGCTGTTCTCTGCCTTTCCTGTAGACGACATCCTGTAGAAACGCCTGTAGAGCGTGACAGGTGAGAATTTTTTTTTATGAAATGACAGAAATCTATGGAATCAGGTAGAAATCTTGTAGAGCATCATTGGTTAATTGATCTGGAAGTGGTAGACATGCGCTTCAGTTGACTGCAGTTAAACATAGGGTGGTGAGAGTCAGCCAAGCATCATTTAATTTCAACGTGATTTTTGGTGAGGGAGTGAAGTGGCCAAGTACACATTGGCCCCATGCAACTGTTGTCTCCACTGCAGTGTTTAACTAGTTGTTCTCTGCTGTTAATCTCATCCATCAAGCACGCTGAAGTCTAACTGTCCAACACTACCCGTTTTCAATTTCCTTCCTGCGATGGCTGAGCGCACGTGTCTCATTCACCCACCAAGCGCTGTTGAACTAGATGTGGGTGGCCAGTTAGCTGGCCACCGATTTTTTTAATCCTAACCATCTCATTCATTCATGCAATGCTCAGATTAGATTCATGCAAACAGAGGAACAAGTTTAGTCACGTACCTGCAAGTTAAACGGCTGATTGTGAAGCGTGTTGCTGCTGCATGCTCTGATTTTGCTGCTGCATGCTTGGATCCTTTGATTGCATGAGGCTTGGCTAATGATTTTTGATTGCTTTTCCTTGTGCAGGTGTCCTCTGGCCGGATCTGAGCTGCATGCAATCGTTTCCACGTTCAACTCTGCTCGTTCAAGCTGCTGCTGCTGCATGGTCACAAAACCAGAACTTCTTTTTGCAATTTCTCCCAAACAGTAGATCGGATTGATTTGAAACTCGGGGAACCTGTTCCTACCATCATTATGCATCTCCCATAGCAAATTCGTGATCAATGGATGCACGGATTTCGAGAAAAATGGAAAATGGCTGAAGATTTCAGAGGTCGATTTCTCGGAAACCGTGCATCGGAATCGGCTGAAACTGCTTGGGTAGGTTACTATCACCCATGTGCATCTCCCCATGAAACAGGTTTTGAAACGGATGCACGGTTATGGAGAAAAGGGAAAAATGGCTGATGGTGATGGAGGCTGATTTCTTGGAAACCGTGCATCGGAATTGCATGAAACTGCTCAGGCATGTTGTCATCAACCTTGTACAATTCCCCATAAAACGGTTTGTCAAATGGATGCATGGTTTTCAAGTTATGGCATAAACAAATTCTGCTCTATGTGTTTTTGCTTCAAGGCACTTTGCATTTTGGTTGCATGGTATGACAAAATGAATTTTGGCTGTGATGCAGGTAT
Organism: Pinus tabuliformis; assembly: GCA_031772625.1. Classification (NCBI taxonomy): domain Eukaryota; kingdom Viridiplantae; phylum Streptophyta; class Pinopsida; order Pinales; family Pinaceae; genus Pinus; species Pinus tabuliformis. The sequence goes on from CM062812.1 coordinate 834,222,258, forward strand.
GGAGATGATGGAGGAGGAGTTGGAAGATTGCATGAGGGCTTCTAAACCCTTGAGGAAGCTACCATTCTTGCCAAACCACTTTTTGAAATGCATGCCTAGTTTCCCACAATTTCTACAGGAAGTTCCTGTAGAAGCACAATGAGAAGCACAAGGAGGTGGAAAAAATGATGGAGAAAGGAAAGGGATGGACACACAAGTGCTTGTAGGCCTAATCAACAGATTCCCACCATCAGATTCACTTTTGAAATTGGATTTGGCTCGTCCAAAGGTTCTACAGGATGTTTCCTGTAGAAATACAGAGCTTCCTGTAGAAGGCACAAGAACAATTACTTTGACCTTGATTTGAGTGCTCCTCCTGTCATGAAACGTCCTTCTTGCAACCTGCAATGTCATTGCTGCAACATGAAATCATTCAATGGAGATTAGCTTTATTTTTCTTTTTCTTTTTCTCTTTTTTTTTTTTGAAAAACAACTAGGGCGCCTCATGGAGGTTTTCACCCTAATTGCCTGCCCTGGGCGCCTCCAAGGGAGGTTTTCACCCAGAGATCTTATTCTCTTTTCTCTTTTTTTTTCCAACCCATTGACCGCCTCATGGAGGTTTTCAATCAATGAGCCAATCTAAGGCGCCTCCGAGGAGGTTTTCACCTTAGATTTCTATTTTCATCTTTTTTCATTTTTTTTTCTTTTTCTTTTTTTCTCTTTTTTTCCTTTTTTTTCTTTTTTTCTACCCTACCCTACTTGAAAAAAAAAATCATTCTCAAGTATAAGAATACTTCCAATGGAGCCATGTGCACATCAAGATTAGAGACAAAATGATGTGAAGGCTCGGAATGCATGCTTTGACAACTATCCACATTTCAGAGACAAAATGATCTGACTTTGAAAGGATCAAACATAGTTGAGGAAGAGAGTACTGCTGCAACTTAGTGACTGTCTGGAACCATGTCTCAATATAGCTTTGATATCCTTGGTCCTTTTGCTGATCTGGATCATTCTTCATGTCACCTTCTATCATGACTTTCTCAACTTCCTCCTTTTGTTGATCTCTCTCTTGAGTACATGGAGGATTTGATGGTAACCATGAGGAAGCTTTCTTGATCTCTGATTCTGATCTCTTCTCTTCATCAAGTGCATCCCATGGTTCTTTGATCTCCTCTTTGGAACCTTCTTTTTCCTTTGGTCCTTCAATGCTTTCAAGATGATCTCTTTTTTGCAATGCTTTTCCTGAGCTATGGTGAACATCATTGAGCTCAAAAGGAGTCATTTGCACATGTTGTGCCTCAGATTTGCAATGGGGTTGAGCTGCTCCATGGTATGGTTTTGGAAATGGTGGTACGGGTAGCTGAGTGGAGGTGTGAAATTGAGATGGAGATGGATGGCATTGTGGTTGGGTAGGCATTTGGGGTTGCCTTGGTGGAGGAGGAGGCGATGGTTGTGGATGAGCAGGTGGTGGAGGAAAATGAGCGGGATGAGAGTTGTATTGGGGCCTCCACTCCTGATAAGGTGTATTCCACTGAGGCTGTGGCTGAGCATAAGAGTGAAATGAATGAGCAGCTGGTTGGGCATAATATGGATCTATGAAGGAACAAGGAGGAGGTGTGAACCAGGAAGGATGAGCAGGGGGACCCCAAGAAGGCATGAAAGTGGCTTGATATGGGTCATAATAGGTTTCGGGTGTCCCTTGTAGTTCCTGCTGGTAGGGTACGGGTCCATGTGGCCTCCTTTGGTTCATATAACAGAGTGATTCAGTGGCTCCCTTGGCTCTTTGATATGTAGCTTTGATTCTGGGCAAGGAAGGGCACTGATCTGTAGGATGGTATTCTTCACAGATGAAACACACTTCTAGAGGGTGCATTGGACATTCGTTCCTAGGATGCTTTCTAGTGCACCTAGGACAAAAAATGGCCAAAGCCCTCTTGGCTTCTTCTTGCTTCTTTTGGATCCGCAAGGTATCCAGTTGCATGGCAAGAAACTGCCTCATATCACTCTTGAAATCTTCGATCTGACTTTCAAATTCATCTTTGGACAAGGTGCTGCTCCCAACATATCTGCTTGTAGCCATTTGCTCCAGAGGAATGTTTTCTTCTTCTTCTCCCCTAGAGGTTCTTTAAATATGCCTTGATGTCCACCCAGGGGTTCTTTCATCACAGCCATCGAAGAAGAACGTTGGCTGTGTGAAGCAGTGGGGGTGTTGTGCAATCATTTTTCTAACTTATCTCTACTCCTACAAAGCATGAAATGAAATCTTTTTGGTTGTTTTTTTTCTTTTTGCAAAACTGAAATAGATTGAACTGCAACTAACTGTCTTGCTAAAATGAAAATGCGGAATTGAAATGAAAGCAGGAAAGGACTAATCTATTTTGCTCAAATGAAATTGCAGGAATGGAAAGGCTAGTCTACGCTTGCAGAATTGAAATACTAATCTACGCTTGCAAAATTGAAATTGCGGAATTGAAAGGCTAATCTAGGAAAGCAGGAAATGCTAATCTATGAAAGCAGGAAATACTAATCTATGAAAGTAGGAAATACTAATCTATGAAAGCAGGAAATACTAATCTATGAAAGTAGGAAATACTAATCTATGAAAGCAGGAAATGTCTATGCTACTTTTGCAGAATGGAAATGAAATAAACTACTTAGCAGAAAGTTGTAGTAGAAAATAGAAGAATAGCGACAATCACCAATACTCTGCCGCTTCCCCGGCAACGGCGCCAAAAAGATGGTGGGCTCCAGTATTGTAGCAATAATGCTACAACTCCTGGAGCTTCCTATCTCTAATTTCATCAACCCGGTAGTTCGTACAAACTTGGAAGCGACGGTGCTGTATGCACAAGTACTAGCTCTTGTCGCAACTGTCACTTGGTCAGCTGGCGCAAGTCCGCTAGGGCTCAAGCCAACTTCTATAGGCTCACAGAAGAAGCTTTGTGAATGATGGACGAAAGCTAACCTAAAGAAGACTAATCTAGTTGCAGAAAGGAACTGAAAGTCAACAAAGCATGTAAACCCTAGTAAACCCTAATTTGACTAGCTAGACCCTAACTATGCAAAACTGTGAATGAAACCACTACCAATAATGCCATTACTTGTTGTGAAATGAAATACATGCATCTAGGCTACTTGCATCTGAAAAGACATGTTTTTGTATTTTTTCATTAAGTGGTTGGATTTATTGTGATGATGCTTTTGATTAGGGTTTGGTTGTGCAGGAGCGGTTGGAATGGAAGGAAAGCATGGGCAAGGTCAGGATGGCTAGGGGAGGTCCCAGAGGGTCTCTAGCATCGATCCACAGAAGTCTACCACGTTTGGATGCTCAGCAACCAAGTTTGCAGGCTTCTACAGGAAGTCTGCAGGGGATCCTACAGGAAACTCAGGGATTTCTACAGGAAGTCTGTACAATTCTACAGGATGTTTGGCCGTGGAAGTTTTGGGAGATGGTGAAGTGCTGGAGTGGTGTGGGAGGATAGGTGAGATGGAGATGGAGCTGGTGATGGCTCAGGAGCAGAAAAATCAGATGGAGGAAGAGTGCATGCAGTGGTTTGATGGTTGGAAGGATGGGATCAACGAAAGTGTAAGTAAATGGAGCTAAGTGATTAATGGATGAGTTGGAGGGTAAATGAGTTGGACAGAGGCTGAGTAGGTGGATTGAGGAGAGATCAAGAAGAAGAAGAAGGAAGTGGAATGATATGGAGCAGCGTAAATGAAACAAATTGCTTATGAATGTCACCAAAAACGAGAAATCATTAACCTATGCTACCTATGATATAAAATCAATGAACAGCAATGTAAATTGTGAAGGAAACTCATGCATGGAAGTGAAATGAAGAAGTAATGCTTAAGATCAGAGTGCATGGATGGATCTATGATTAAGGTAACTATGTTGCAGCTTGCATGAACGTAAGAAGACTGCGTTTTTTTTGTGTGGTTGGGACAAACTACACCCCAATCTCCAAACAGAGATGGCAGTGAGGTCCTTTCAACCTTTTCTTGTAATTCTGATGAATGCCAAACTTCCTATTCTAATCTAGACTACTGAAAGCACTTGATCCAATAAACTAACCTACTGAAACACAACGAGAAATTCGAATCAGCAAACTGTATTTTTCAGTGCATGTAAAGAAAACGAAATGAAATGCTGAAAGGAAAGACAAGTAACAGTACAAGGAAGAGGAGGTCTATTGCTCTCAGGTTGGGCCCTAACCTGAGAGCTATAGCTCCCTTAAAAGCTCAGAATTAGATCCAAATCTGCTTGCCTTTATTCATGATCAAAAAGTCTAACATCATGCCAAAACTGGCTTACAAAAAGACTAATTGGCTAACCGAATTGACTAACTAGCTACTATCTACTGGCTAACCCAAATGAGGCCCCAAGCCTTCTTATTTATACAATTTGAGGACCCAACAGTCCTCCTAAAAGTTAGGGACTTGGCTGCCCAAGACTTGGAGTTAACAGCAGTCCTACTTGACTTGCTTGGCTGCCCTTGTGCTGATTGATTCGGTGGCCCTTGAACTCCGAGCTGATGGTGGAGAATTCGAGGTAAGGGCCCATAAATGAGGGGGACACCTTCCTACAAATCCTCTAGCTTGTTCTCCCACGAATTTGGCTGCCAAGTGCTCATTAAGACCTTCCATTTTGTCTCCAAGTTGACCAAAAAGGCTACACAAAGCACCCATTAGACTTGTTGGCATAATGACTAACCAAATTCACTCTATTAACATAAAAATAATCAAAAACATGCAATAAACAAATGAGAATGGTGGACTAAGCCAAATTAAGAGGTTGAATGAGCCCAAATAATTGTACATTTTTGGGGCTCATCAATCACATATCATAGGTCTAGGGCATATCGACAATTGGAAAGTAGCGTATAGAAGGTACAAGGGATTTCAGTGATCGGCAGATTGGTGGATCGATGAATTGGAGAATCGGCAATCGGTGAATTGGAGAATAAGAAATCAAAACTTCTTAAGGTGACAACCTTAACAATTTGTGATATGAAAATACACCGATAGTGTTAAAACCATCAAAGAACGTTAATAGTGTTAAAATGGTCGAGAAACGCCGATACAGATTAACAAAGGACTTCATCGCAAAACCAAAGGATGACAGACCCTTTTCTCTCCTCTAGCGGGACGCGTGGCAGCATATGATTGGTTCCGATAAAGCTACAATGACATCTGACGTCATCATGGTGTGGAGGTATGGAGGGACATGTTGCAGGAAGTTTTGGCATTTTGAGGGGTCCTAAGCAGGTAAATCTAGGTGACACATGTCACCACTCACGAGGTGCCATGTGGACTGATGACATCATATCGAAGGTCACATATCAGAGGTTGAGGAATATTGCAGCTCCAAAGTAAATCTTCTGATTGGAAAGTTCTGATGAGAGGGGCTCTGATATTAGGGTTGGCACATGGTCATAAGAGTTTAAAGAACCTCAGGTGCTAAAGCACTTAACAAAGGAAATTAGCCCCCGACAGCGAAAAACACCTTAGCACCTCAAGGCTAAGCGGTAGGTCATAGCCCTTGATCCTATGGTGAAGAAATGTGGGAAGGGCTAAAGAAAAAGGATCCAAGACAAAATCAACTTCATGTTAAGTTGCATTATAAAGGGGATCTGATATGGAATTAAGCCTATAATTACTGGCCAGATTATATAACAAAACAAAGGCCAAAGGAGAAAAGCGCAAGGGCTGAGGAGTATCTGTGGAACAATAAGCCATAAATTTCTCTGATAAGACCATACAGAGTATTGAAGTCATATGAGTTGGTAGTTGTTGAATCGCATGAAACGAGGGGTTGGTAGTTTGAATTGACAGTCAACAAGTTTTTTATAAAACAACTTCAACCACTCCAGATTCCAAGGTAGAGAATCAGCATTAATGAACCAATTTCCAGATTTGAAGGATAAATATTTTCCACCATAATTGAAGAAGAATGAGAGAAGAAGAAAAGGAAAAAAATTGATGGATTATTGCAGAGGGACCTGTTTTGATAGCAGAGATGTTAAACTACAGTTTAGGGACTTGTTCTACTTTGAAGGGAGGCAGTTGACCAGATATTTAATTTTTCCTATATACAAACATATTTTCCTATAGTTATTCTAGGAAAGACAAAATATTTTTAAGTTTATCTTTGCATACATGAACTTGAAAGATATTTAAAATATCTCAGTTTCTGTAATTATGTGATGACTATTATTTTGCAAACTGTTATGTAATCACTATATAAACAATTTATGAATATTGAAACGAGGTTACCTTTTATTGGAAAACAACTTGTAGTCCAAATATATTTGAGAAAAGATTGAATGTACTCACAGTGTTTAATGAAAATTTAGTAGGAAATTAATGTGTTACTTCTCCCTGTCAGTATTTTCTCTATTATATAATTATTTTCTTCAATGTATGAGAATGTTATTTTATGAGATTGGATTTCATTTATGCTCCTCTCTTAAAATATCAGTCATTAATATTTGTTATACTAAGTCATCTATAAACTATGTTTTCCTTCAATCCTCTTTCTTCCAAATCTCCCAAACAATCAAAGGACGTGTGACTTTCATGCTTTGTACAACATGATCATTGGAGTTGCGATCTCATTTGTTTAATAGTTGGACTCCATGCCGAATGGTTTTGAATATCACCCAACCAATTTATTCCTAGATCTAAATATGGTCACCTGAACTCAATTGCACAAAGCCTTCTACTAAAATGACCATACGGTTGTGTTGAGTTTTACAGATAGATCCCTCTCCGGGTTGAAGGGTTAGCTTCAACCTAAAAGAGGTTATGAGGTTACCTTAGGGTTTTTCCCTGCAGCCAGGGTTTTCCCTGAGTGATAACATGTTGGCATGGTTGTCGGGGAATGAAGGTGATATCATCCCTGGGAGAACGATAAAGATCATATATTCTCTTTGATGGTGAACAGAGGACAGACACAGAAAGGTTGTTCATCATTCACCTGTCAACTCCATTTTCAAGAATCAATAGTTTGAATCTTCCATGGCGACTCCATTGTCAGAAGGATTTTACTAGGCCAATGAAGAATTCAGATGCTGCTCCTATTGTTTAAAGGTACGCAAGTTTAGATTTTACATTTATTCCTAGTTTTCCTATTCCTTTACCCAAGGATGAATATTTTTTGAGGAATGGTCCAAAATTTAGTGGAGAGGATTTGAGCTTGACTTTGAAACATATTTCAAATTTTCATGACTTTACTGATCTTCTTAGAGTCAAATATGAAGATGTCTTTATCAGAATTTTTTATGATTCATTCCAAGGAAAGTGCAGAAGTTGGGTTGAAGGTTTACCTACATAATCTATAAGATATTTTTCAGCTTTTTGGCTCATCTTTTTGGAAACATGGATGGAGAAAACAAAATTTGTGGCAAACCATGTTTCCATTCAAGGTTTTAAAGAATGGAATGATATGTACACTAATGACGAAGTGGATGAAAACTTTTCTTCATTTTTGTATTATTATATAAAATCATGCAAATGTAGCTTGAAAGATCAAATTTATTTTATGGAAGAGTTGGCTTATGACATTGAAATCAGGATTAAAGCTTTAGAAGGTCATAATTTACCCCATATTTTTCCATTTCAAGATCTTTCTTTTGAAGTTTCATTTCAGTAGAAGCAACAAGTTATGTTGTCACCCCTTGGTTTTGAGAATGAAAACTATTACGACTTTAATCATGAGCTTGACAGTTCACAGTTGAAGCAAAAGGATAATTAGATCATTAAACAAGATGTGGTTTTCATGTTTTCCAAGACCTTGTGGCTAGTTTTCTAGAATCATCAATGATGGTAGAGTTTGTTTTGTTCATGGATAGAGGGATTGGATTCAGATTCTAGTTTGAGTTGCCATTTCTTAAAAAAATATATGCTTAAATAAAATATGAGTAGAAATCAGTTAAGTAACCATTTACTTGCATGGTTGCATTTAGTTTTTTATTTGATCTAATTGGGCAGATACTTTTAGTAAGTTAAAGTATGAAATGGAATGTAATAAGTGTGGTTTTTCAACGGCGAGTTTTTCAATTTGTAGTGTGCAACAATGTGTGGATGAATTTTCTAAAGGACTTGAAGCCTGAAGCGAAAGACCTAAGGTTCTGCTGATATTCATCAGAAAAATAAGAAGTTTTTTAGAAACAACTATACTTTATACTTTCAAGTTCAAAGTCTGTAAAATCATCTCTTAAAAAGATGAATTTCTATTTCTCAATTAGTTTTTCTTTTAGCCAAATTTTGAAATGGATGAGCCATCTGGTCTATGGACGGTTCTTGCTTCCACCATTGATCGACAGCATCCCCATGGAGCCAGCTATTATCACAATAGAAAAATTTCATTTCTAAATATTTTTTGGAAAATGCTGACTGTAGTAGTGTCAATATTTCAAATTGTAATAAATGGGGAAAATTTCTTGATAGCAGATCTGTCAACATTTTTTGGAAATCCAAGTAAGTAAGAAGATAATTTTTCAGTCATTTTACAAGAAGTATAAGGACTCAAATTCTACATTAGACCCTCTTCATTTGCATGTGCTCTGAACAAGCTTTCTAATGGTGTGTGGGAGTCCAAAAATGGACTCCTAGATCAAAATATATAGCATGTTGAAGTTTAAGGGTTTCAAGCCTTTGAAAGGAAGACATATCTGAGGTCCAGAGCACATCGGTGATCGCATATCGGAGATCCAGGGCATATCAACAATCAGAAATTGGCACATAGGAGGTCCATGGTATATCAGCGATCAACAGATCGACGAATCAGTGAATCGACAATCGGTGAATCGGAGAATAGGAAATCGAAACTTCTTAAGGTGACAACCTTAAGAAGTTGCATTATGAAAATACGCCTATAGTGTTAAAACCTCCGAGGAACACCGATAGTGTTAAAACCATCGGTAAACATCGATACATGTTAAAAAAGGATTTCATTTCAAAACCAAAGGAGGACTGGCGCTTTTCTCTCTTCTCTAGCGAGACGCATGGCAACGTATGATTGGTTCCAATAAAGCTACAATGGCATCTAATGTTAGCATGAGATGGCAGTATAGAGGGGCATGTGGTAGGAAGTTTAAGCATTTTGATGGGTCCTAAGGGGGAAATCTTGGTGACATGTGTCACCACTCACGAGGTGACATGTGGATTGATGACATCATATCAGAGGTCGCATATTGCAGGTTGAAGAATATGCATCTCCAAAGTAAATCTTCCGATTGGAAAGTTCCGATGAGAGGGGATTTGATATTGGGGTTGGCACATGGTCATAAGATTTTAAAGAACCTCAGATGCTAAAGCACTTAACAAAGGAAAATATCCTCTGACAGCTAAAAAAACACCTTAGCACCTCAAGGCTAAGCAATAGGTCATAGACCTCGGTCCTATGGTGAAGAAATGCATGAAGGGCTAAAGCAAAAGGAGCCAGGACAAAATAAACTTCACATTAATTTACGTTATAGAGGGGCTCTGATATGGCATTAATTTGATAACCACTAGCCTGGTTATATAAAAAAACAAAGGCAAAAGGAGAAAAGCACAAGGGGCTGAGGAGTATCGGTGAAACAATAAGGTAGAAAATTATTCGATGAGACCATACAGAGAATTGAAGTCACTATTGGCTATTGAATCACAGGAAAAGAGGGGTTGGTAGTTTGAATGGAAAGTCAACAATTTTTTGTGAAAAACAACTTCAGCCACTCTAGATTCCAAGGCATTGGATCATCATTAATGAACCAATTTCCATACTTGAATGCCAACGATTTTTCAACAGAATTGATGTAGAATGAGAAAAACAAAGGAGAATTTTTTATGGATTATTGCAGAGGGACCTGTTATGATAGCAAAGATGCTAAACTAAAGTTAGGGACTTGTTCTACTTTCAAGGAAGGCAGTTGACCAGATATCTTTTTTTGCTTGAATACAAGCATATTTTCCCATAGTTATTGTTATACATGAAAATGACCTCCTCATCAACTCATAGGAGAAAGACACGTTGGCTGGAGACTAGACCAAAATCACAGGCCTATTTGCCATGGTAACGCACCCTAGAAATAGAAAAGAAGAGATATAAGACTCTCCATCTATCAGCCAAGGGAATTAGTCCCTAGGCTAACACTCTGGTTTTTCCTAAAGGGCAGCGTTACTAAATATTTGTGAGATTTCGGAGGTCAAAGTGCGAGTTGACTGACTGACACTCCTCTTTTCACTCAAATGTTAGATCAAAAAGTAGGAAACATCAACCTCTGACCTAACTAAGGAAATTGCTATCTCTAGCAGAGTCTCATGGAAATGGAAAGAGAAATAAAGCAAGGAAACATCCTATCTTTTGCCTCAATGGAACTCACATTGAGAGAATTGGCAAGGATGAGTCTCTCACCATACATATATTGGAGGCTTGGTCATTGTGAAAGGGGTTGAATAGTTGTCAAAACTTTGCAAGAGGTTTGGTATTGTTATACTGCCAAGAAGTTGAGAGAGAGAGAGAGAGGATTTGAAGGACTAGAGGAGGCTTGCTCCAATCAATATGGTTGTAATCATTCTTCTTCTATCTAATAATATATATATGTTTCTGTGTTGTCTACTTGATGGTGTCGACATCATGTTTCTTTACATGTTGACTCGATTCCCTAATTAATAAGTGGCTTAGATGCATGCTAGCTTACATCTTCATTTATATTAATGTTTTTATCATAAAGGTTTATATGTTGTAGGATTACACTTTTTCTTATGTATGTGTAGGTTCTGATCTAGGAGCCAGCGGAGAGGTCTTCCACTTTTCCACATCGGGTTTTCCAACAGGGCTACACCAAGGACTGAGGAAATCATTCCTCCTTTGCTTTGTCTATCATGCATTAAGATGAATATATGTATGTTTCTTTGTGACAGTTGCAACTAATCTTAAACAGTTTGCCTTGGATCCCAAGAAGGTCCGAGAGGGTATTTCATCCACAACCACCTGTGCATTAATCCCTATATTAGAATTGGTGACTCTATTGGGGACTATACTTAGTTCCCGATTTTTATCTTCCAAGTTCCCATATCTCTCTTTCTTTCCAAACCTTCTTGTTCTTCTTGGTTCCCATTCTGACCACTCAGGATGCTTCACAACCTCCTCTACTATGCATAGCCTTTGATCAGACCCTGAGTGAGTCTTTTTATAGCCTCTGCTTCTGTAACGCACCCTTGTTGTGAAAGCCAGTGAGTTATAATGCTCCCTAGGCTTGTAGACATAGCATTAGTCCTTCCATTAACACTCTGTACCTTCTTCTGAGGTGCGTTAGCCAACCAATATCTTGATAATCATCTTTTTCTGTGAATTCCTAGGTTGGGAGGGTACTTATAGTCTGTTTTAGGGATCTGCAACTGTGTATGTTTTTGGTTTCCTTATTTTCTGATCATTTTTATTTTTAGGAAAATAGCTTAAGTGCATTTGTTTTTCAGGAAAAGAAAATGAAAAAAATTGCTTAAATTTTTTTATGTTTTAGTTGGTTTGATTTTGCATATGTATATTGGGTTAGTTGTTAGAGAGCATTGCATGTCTACAAGTTGTGCATGTGTTTACTGCATTGGATGCATGGTACTGAATTGATGTATAGATAACTCTCTCCTTGTAGAAATAACTTATTCATCGAATTGAAATTGAAAAGAATATTTTTTGCATGGTTTGGGTCAAAGTCTCATAAAACTCCATACGTCAACACCCCTTCCAAAGACATTAATAAAGTACATTTAAAATCAATCTCGTAATAAAATAAATCAACAAATCTTTTGATCATACACACATATTAGTCTAGGCTAGGATCTTGGGCTAGGCAGTGGTGAGTAAACTGCCCAAGATCACAAAACTGAGACTAGTGTCATTAAAGAGAGTAAAATCCTACTGCACTCATATCATCTGGGACCGCTCCCCTCAGAAAGGAGTTAAATGCGAGACAACATTAGAATGTGAGAGGAGGTAGTCCACCTTTGGTTCCATCTCCTTTAGGTATTTTTTGTATCAGGGATATCAGATCTAAGTCGAAGACTCAGGTATCCTTCCCACACAGCGTACTGTCTACGACCATTCCCCCCCGGTGGTGTCTGTGATTTGAGGTAACCTTAGTGGGAAGAATTTTTCTAGGGACAAACATATGGTGACTGGGGCAAGCTACCTTGGTACCTAAACAAACGAACCTACTTTGTCTTTAGTTTTTGGGAGGGCGCTCTGCTTCATGAGAGTACTTGGCCCCTTAATCTGAGGTCCGAGCGAAGCTAAAGAGTAATCATAACTGTACATTTTGCCAGCTCTTTCTTTTAGCCATTGTGATACTGGTATTCATCTCTAACAAATGGTGGTTATCAGACAGAGTCATATCCCTTGACTGCTTGCTGATTGAATTTTAGAGTATTTTTTATTTTTAAGTTCTAGTTTGTTATCACTGAGACTATAATAAATATCACTGTAAAATTTTCTGATAAAATATATTGTTCACCGTGGCTACATACAACCCTCATCATTAATCTAGGCAACAACAAAGTCTTCCTCCACTGACTCTAGAGGATCAACTGAGCCTTAGTGACTCAAATTCTTCGTCTAAGAGAAATCAGTCTCTAGTGTCTAACATTGAATCACATAACACCTCCCAGGACACTATACTACATGAGGACTTTTTCAGTGAAGGAGTTGTACCTCCTTATAATCCTCCCCTCATCGATCCTTTGGGACCAATGTTGATTTAGGTAGCACCTGTACCTATCATGTCTTCAATAGTACCCACATCCAACATTCCCTCGATGACTAATGGGTCATGGTCTTTTGTGGAAAACTTTGGTCCACCATCACTTCCCCTGCCAATAGTCAGTAACACAAAACTGATTGGTTACCTTGCTATCTAGACTATGCCAAGTCCGAGCAACCTAGTTACACTTACTATGAGTGGAACCCACTACATGCTAGTTTCTGCCCCTTTTGTGTCTGCTCTTGGACCTTTGGCTATTGCTCCTAATAGGGCAGTTAGCATGGCTACCTTCATTAATCCTTTTGGTTGGAACCCTTTGCTAAGTTAAAAACCCCAGGCCCAGATGCTTGGGGGAAACGTTCCCAACATGCACATACCAGTTGGGGGCATCACTATTCCCCCTCCTCTTATAAGACAACTTGGACCATCATTGATTGACTTACCTCCCCCAAGTGGACACTATTCTAGTGTCATTCATGTACCTATGAAAAATTATATGGCTAGCAAAATCCCTCAACCAGGTCTTGCTCCATCTATCTGGGCACCCCCTCCTCAACCTCAATTGAGTCAAGGGGGAACTTTTTATCCGAGGGGAAAATAGTCTTTTACCCCCCAGCCTAATATCCTTTATAGAACGCCACCATATATGAATATTCCACAACAACAAGGATGCTATTATCTAATAAATCCTATGTATCCTATTGGAAACAACATGATGGGAGGACCCCAAGGTCCTTCAAGTCATTCTTCATCACCCTGGTCAGACTCAGGAGCACCAAACACTTTGTCTTTTTTGCGAACACTCGATATCCTCAATCTATATAAAATAACTAATGACCCCATCTACCATAACTTGCATTGGCCCACAATCCCGCACAAAATACTTGCCAGCATCTTGAAGTTTGAAGGGAAACAAGGGGATGATCCGGGTACACATGTCACCACTTACCATCTATGGCGCATATCAAACTCCAAGGTGCATGAAAATATCTGACTCTGGCTATTCCCCTACACCATTATTGGAAATGTTTCCAAGTGGTAAATTGAGTTACCACGCACGTCATTTAATACCTTTGGCACCCTGGAAATGGAATTTTTAAATCACTTTCAGCTTCCCATCTGCTACAAAATTGGAATAGAACTTCTTACTACCTTGCACCAAGACACCTCCACCCACATCTCTGATCACATTCATGAATGGAGACGTAGGTGGAGGCTATTTAAGGTCCCCATTCCAGATTACCAGTTAGTGTATTGGTTACGCAAATCTCTTCTTCCAAAAATGGCTAAGGACATTGCCTTAGGTGGTGTGGTCACATAAGACCAATCCATTCGTCGTGCCCAACACTTTGATATTATTTATTTGTAGTCTAGCACACCCTACAACGTAATCGCCCATGCCCCCTGAAATTCCAATGCTCCCACTACTCAGCAACCTAGTGTGCACGCTGACAATCTCATCGACGCTACCTTCGGGGCTGCTATAAAAAAACTTAGCAGGCACATTTCCCAGTTGTATGTCAATACCGCTACTTCTACCCAATTGTCTGTTCTTACAACCGTTGTGATCAAGTATGTGCAGTCTACACAAAAAACTAGCAGCAAGAACAAGAAGAACAAGACAAAGACGTCTCCTTCTAAACAGATGATGAGCCTCATCATTGGGTAATTATATGGACCTTAATTCACCTCCTAGCTTAGTCAAACCAACTTTTCTCACAACTTATTACATGTTTTTTATTATATTTTGTTTATGAGATGAGTTAGAGTTGGATATTATGCCTAGTGGACTAATATGGATTGAATGCAGGATTGAAGGAGAAAATAAGGGAATTTTTGCAAATACTAATGTTAAAACTCAAATTGGACAAGGGAGAGTGATTGTAGGAGGTAAATCCTACTCATTTACTTATCCCCCATTCGAATATTCCTTCATCCATCACACCAGCTCGGAGTGCAAGCAACCAAGCCATGAGGATTAGAAGGAAGCTGAGCGAGTAAGAGAAAAATCTTGAGGCTCCTGCATATAGAGCTTTGGGGTTGATATTCATGCGGAGTTTCTGGGGTTGGGAGCTACTTTATCTCGAGTTCGGGAGCCGAGCCTCCCTGATTTTAAGGAAGTCGTTGGGGACTTCAGTTGTATAAGTAGAGAGGCGTAGAGCCTCATTAGGATTCAATTTTTTGTTGTAAAACTCTAAGCTATTTTCAAGCTCCAAACTTATGAAAGTTTTATTGATGTAATTTTCTGTTTTGGTAATAAGAATGAGTTTTGTTTTGAGCCAACACTGAGTTAACTCAGAGGGATGAAACTCTTGGGTTAGGGCCCAACCCTAGTAGCCAAGGCTCCTCTTTCTTGTAATGTTTTTTTAGTTTAGTTTCATAGCTTCATTGTTAATTTGCTTTTAGATTCATTTCCATTACAAGTAGTGTAGATTGCATTGGTTGTTTATTAGTTTTCTTCCATTTGTGCCTTACTTTAGTAGCAGGTTAGTAGGAATAAAAAGAGCACAAAAATATTGTCAACAAGTGTCTCGGCCTCACTTCCTCCCTCTGGGATCATGACTTGAGGAAGGGACCCTTATGCAGCCCCAAAAACACATATTTCTATTTCTTTTATAAGCTTTGGAGTTTGTTGTCTTTAAATTAGCATTTGGTCAGTTTTGCAAAGTAGGACTTCATTGTCATCTTTTTCATATTCATTTTTGTAGTAGATCTCATCCATGCTTTCATTCCTTTCAGCAACTTTCCTCATGCATAATGTAGGCAGTTAGTTCATTAATTCTGCTTTTCTAGTTTATGAGAATGTTTCTTGTTTACATAGCTTTTTGGAAAATATACATGTTTTATGCAGAGCAGGTGCTTCAGGAGGAGACAAAGACTTCATAGCCAGCAACCACCTTCCACTCCATCCACCATAGTCATTCCTTGTTTTCACCATCACCTTCACTAGTTTTCATCATTTTTCATAGAAATTCTTCCAAGCACATTGAGTGAATCCAACCATCTCCTATCTTTGTTGTTGACTTCTGAGTGATCCTAGACCTTCTCCCACTCCATTCCACCCATCAACCACCTTTCCTAAGCCTTCCATCACCTCCAACACCTCACATTTTTCTCTCGGTTGTATCCTGTAGGTTTACAGGGAATCCTGTAGGTTTCTAGTACATCCTGTAGGTTTTCTTGAAATGGCTTGTTTTGAGGCCGAATTGAGGGAAAACCTCTAGGAAGTCACAAAAAGCCTCCCAAGGGTCTCCCACACCATCCAACCATCTCCTAACCCTTCCAACCGTCCTCCAACATCCTTAATTCACCCGCCACATCACCAAAAGAAACTAGTTTGCATACTTGATTTTGCATGAAAAGACAAAAAAAGATTTATTTCAGCCCCTTTACTTGCACATTAGTGATGTTTGATGCTTCTTACTTCCATTCTTAGACAGTAGCATTTGGTTCATGATAATTTAGAATTATTGCAAAGCATAGTTTCTTGGCAGTTAATTAGGAAATGGTGTGATTTAGCATTGAATTTCGGTCTTTTCCATTATTGCAATAGAGTAGCTCTCCCTTAGAGAAGATTTACCTTTCTTCCATCAAGAAACCAAGCTTCTTCTGAATCCATAGAAGTCTGGCTTGAAAACCCCAGTGGTCTCTCGCCAGCTGAACCGTGACAAAATGCAGAACCATCATTGTACTTGTGTATACAGCACTGTCACCTCCAAGTTTGTACGAACCCCATGTTGATAAAGTAAAGCTGGTAGCCCCGGATTTGCAACATTCTTGCTGGAATACTAGTGCTCATCACTTTTTGGTGCCGTTGCCGAGGTGGTGTCTGAGTAATATGTGAATACTTCTTCTTTCTTATATTTCTTGTCTCTAATATTCTGCCATTAGTTTATTTATGCAAAAGTAATTTAGTTGTTTCCTTTTTCATTCTACATTTTTTGCTTTCCTTTCCATTTTTGCAAGCATGATTTCAATTCAGCAACTAGTTTTTCACTCAGTCGGTAGTTTTCATTTAATCAACAATTTCAATTCTGCAAATTACTTTATAAGTTTGAAAAAAAAACACAAAACCAACCCAAAAACATTTCCTTTCATGCCTTGTAGGAATAGGGATAACTTAGGGAAATTTTTGCCAAATACCCCAACTACATCAAACAACCAACCTTCCCTCTTCCTCGGTGGCTGTGAACTGAAGGAACTCTTAGAGGAGAAACCTGGCATATTTGAAGAACCTACAGGGGAAGAAGAAGAAGAAGAACCCATTCCTACTGAACCAATGGTTGAAAACAGAAATGAAAGAGGGAATAGAGAGAGAGTTGAGGGTGCCTTCCCCATCAGGGAAACCAATGGGGACACTAAGATGAAAAATATCAGCCCCTCTTCCCTACCTCACTTCCATGGCTTGACCACAGAAGACCCCAACACTTTCCTATTTGAGTTTGTTGTTATATGCCGAACCTATGATTATACATATGACTAGCAGAAGTTAAAACTATTTCCATCTACCCTCAAGGATGTAGCATTGCACTAGTTCATGGGTTTACCTGGGGATAACATCACAACTTGGGCTTAGATGCAGTAAGCCTTTAACAACAAATATTGAAACTATTGTCGGTCAAAGGATACTAAAGAGGAAATTTTTAGGATGACTATAGGCAATGATGAATCCCTATAGGATTAGAGAGATTCCAGCTTAGTTACAAAAGCGCCAGGTGCACACTTGACCCTGAGTCACTAAAGCTGGTCCTGCTTAGAGGAGTAAGGGAAGATCTTTTGGATACCTTACACTTGTTAGCAGGAGGAGATATCTACCATTTACCCTATGAGGATATCAAGACTATCTTTAGAAACCATTCTAGGGCAGCTAGGAAAAAGGGTAGGGGTAGTCAATGGATGGTCAATACATCCTCTTCCAACTCATCCATCAAGGGTGAAATTGGAAACATGCTGGAAGATTTCAAAAGTGAGATGTTGTAAACCCTTGCCTTGCAAATGGAGTCTTTGCACATTAAAAGAAAGCAGGAGGGAGTAGAGAGATATTTGGCCATTTTTTGTCCTAGATGCACCAGGAGGCATCTTAGGAATGAATGTTCATTGAATTATATTGAAATTTTCTCAGTGTATGAAGAAAACCACTCCACGGACAAGTGCCCTTCTTTTCCTAGACTCAAAGGTGTATATCAAGGAGTTGAAGGGGTCACTGAGCAACTCTGCTACATAAACCAAAGGAGACCCCATGGGCCTAGACCATACCAGCAGGGCATGCAAGGGTCATCCCATGCATATTACAACCCAAACCAAACCATAGCCATACCTTCTTGGGGACCCCCTGCTCATCCTTCCTAGTCTACACCCCCTCCTTGGTCCTTTTCATCTCAATATCACTCCTAGCCAGCCAACCAGTCATTTCAACCATATGCTTTACCACAATCTCAGTGGAATGCACCGCCCTAGGGGTAGAGGCCCCAATACAACAATGCTCCAACTTTATTGCTTCCATCAACTTCGCAACCATAGTTGCTACACTCTACTCCACCCAAGAAACCCCAGATGCCTGCTCAGCCAAATCCAAACCCGAACAACAGACAGGCTCAACAAGTATACAGTTGAGGGATGTCATATCCAGCTTATGTTGTGGAAATCTAGGAGATTAACCTGAGATCGGGGAGAGTTCTCCTAGATAACCAACCTCCACCTCCACCTAGGGAGGTTGAGGAAGAAAGAGAAGAAAGCATTCTTAAAGTGAATCCATCCTTTCCTGAAAGATTAACTCAACCACTCCAACCTACCCGAGAAGAGATTGAACTTCATGGAGAATTGAAAAATATATGTGTAAAGATTCCACTTCTCCAGGCAATAAAATATGTCCCTATTTACAATAAGTTAATTAAGGAGAAGTGCTTCAAGCATCCAAGGAGGTGAAGAAGGGATGCCCCTACCATTAATATCATTGGGCAACTGTCTGACTTAATGCTGGGGTAGGTAATTTGTCCAAAGTATTTGGACCCTAGAAGCCCTGTAGTAGATGTGCACATCAATGGCACCATTGTCCCACACACTTTGATTGATCTTGGGGCTGTTATTAATGTGATGACCAAGGACACCATGATCAAGCTCAACCTCTAAGGTTCATTGAGGAAGACCACAACAATTTTGCAGCTTGCAGACTGCTCCATAGTAACCCCTGAGGGGATTGTGGAGGATGTGATGGTCTGCATTGACTCTTGGGAGTACCCTGCAAATTTCCTAGTTCTCTAGCCTAAGGCTAAGCCTCTACATCTTGCCTTGATATGTTGTGCAGCCCCATCACCTCGCCCAACCTCCCTTTTGGCAATGTAGTTTATAGTCCCACGTTCCCTTGCAATTTCTTGGAACACTAAGATTATCTCGTAGTTAGATAGTCATTACATAGGGGCGGGATCATTGTTGTATAGCTTCAACCGACTCCCATTGAATTTTCCTAGAAATAATTCCCCATTTAGCTTTGCAAGCTAAATTTTTCCTCCATCCGTAATCTCCTTAATAATATACAACCCCACCGAATGCATTTGGAACTTCCCCAAAAACTTTGTGAACTTACTGTCATACAACAATACCAAATCATTGTTCTTAAAGGTGCACCATTTGATATGGTGATCATGCCATGCCTTTTCGCAATCCTTCTGCACTTGGTTATGAAAACCTGCCATGAAGCGATCTTCATCCAACTCAATGAGTTGCGCGAGACGTTCTTCCATGATATCTTGATTGACCATGTCGGTAACCATAGAAATCCACAAACTGGGCACTATGTTTTCCATCGGCATTATGCTTGTCCATAAACCAATCTAAACATCGTTTGTCTAGTCAACTTCTTGCAGGTAGTTCTATACACCCATAGAACAGTGGGTATGCACACATCCCAATCATTTCTCTTCGCATTGAAAATCTTTGTTAAGGCATTCTCTAGAACTTTTTTAAATGATTTACCCGTGGATAAGAACTGCATTATTTCAGCAAAATGGTCATCTGCAACGTGCATAGTAAAGAGTTGCGCATCAAGAAATCCTTCCTCTAAATTAGTAGGTTTGTCACCATTCTCAATCTGTGAGAGGTGATCTAGTCCAGGATTCAGGCATCCTGGCTTCACAATTACCTCAAAGTCATATTCCTAAAAGAGCAACAACCATCGATAGATTTCCCCCCAACATAGGCTTGTTGACTAGGTACTTCAAAGCAGAATGGTTTGTGTAGATCTTGAAGTGCGCACCCAACAATTAGTGCCTAAATTTTGGTAGTGCATACACCATTTCTAGTCCTTCGCACTATGTGGTAGAATAATTATTTGTCTCCATTGACAACTCCTACTCACAAATGCTATTGGAAGATCAATATCACCTTCACCTGGTTGTGTCAGCACAGTGCCCAAGGCTATGCAGGATGCATCTACATGGACATGGAACTCCTTCTTCCAGTCAGGGAACACTAAAATGGGCGTGGTGACCATTTTTTCTTCAAAACATCCAAACTCTTCTGGAAATCATCGTCCCAACAAAATTTCACCTCCTTTTTCAACAATCTTTCTATGGGCGCAATAATCTATGCGTATGCCTTGATGAATTTCTTGTAATACCCTTTGTGGCCCAACGTAGCACGCAGTTGCTTAACATTCTTCGAAGGCTCCAGATTAATAATCATTGCAATTTTGGCAAGGTCTACCTTCAACTCCTGCTTACAGACTACATGGCTCAACAGTATCCCATATGGTATGCAAAATATGCATTTCTTAAAATTAAGGGAAATTTGATACCTTCGACACGTATCCAACATAAGGTGAAGACTGGAAACATGCCTTTTTACTAACCCAAACATTATCCAGTCATTGAAGTAAACCTCCAAGAACTTGTGAATAAACTCCTTGAAGGCTACGACTACCACTATAGGGAATATTGTAGGGGCGTTCTTAACTCTGAAAGGCATAACTGTATACTGGAAACACCCCCACTCAGTAGTGAAGGTAGTCTTACTTCTATCCTTTGGCGCGATATTGATCTGATGGTACCCTAAGAACCCATCAGTAAACAAATAAGCTTCCCGACCTCCAACATTTTCTAGTACTTTGTATGTGAATGGTGTAGGAAATGGATCGTGGGCACAAGAATCATTCAACTTCCTCAAATCTACGCATATCCGAATTTCACCCTGCATTTTCTTTTCTTGAACCACCATAGGACTAACCCAGTTTGATTCTTCGACAAGCTCAATAATCTCGACAACAAGCATTTATCCAATTTAGCGCGCATTTTTTCCTTGCACTTAGGATTCAATCAATAAGAACGATGCTTCACTAGCTTCGCATTCGGCTTCAAAGTGATCTTCATGACACCCATATCCCTTACTATCCCTTTTAAATCAGAGAACTTGGTGGGAAACAAGTCTTGATACTCCCGTAGTAGCTCTGCGACTTTATCACTGTATCTTCATCCAAATAGTCACCTATGTTTGCAAACTTTGGTTGTGCTTCTGATCCAATATTCACCTGCTTGGTCTTCAAAGGTTGTGAAATATCAGGAACCTCCACCTTAGGCCTGGTGACTTTGCATTGTCCTTATGACTCAAGAATATTGATGTTCCTAGGATCTTCTTCGCCTTCCTCAGTGGTCACATTATAACATTCAAGTGCATGGCGCAACTGCATGCTCCAATTTGGTTGTACCCATGCAACATGTTCTTCGGGCATTCTTAATATTGCAGATTTGATCTCCTATAACGCCTCATCAATGCATTCAGATCTATCTTCAAAGCTAAAATTTAAGATAAAACTTTCTTTCAGAACATCCCATTCTTCGGTTCCATTTCGCAGCTGCATTTCCAGATACCTGTTCATCAGAATCGTATCCAAAGTGTGGAAAAATATATGAACCCATTATGAATGTGGTTCTTCTCCCCATGCTTTCGTCCATCGAGCCAGATGCTCACGCGGATCTTCCTTCCCTGTGTACTTCTTCGTAATGTGGGTATTGGCATACCCAAAACGTAGCTTCATCATCCTCCAATATTCCTTTCAATCAGCAAAGTTCTTTTGTGTACCCAACCACCTGGTAGGCATAGCTCTCAGTGGATGTCTAACACTTGGAACTGATATTCCTTTGGTACATCTCTTTAAAATTTATCCATAAATAAATTGACCTCATCTAAACCATCATAATATGGTAAGTGATGTACCTTAGAGGATATACATCGGAGTGACTTTCTAAGCCTGCTTTATCACAATGACCATACCCCATGCAACTTGTTTTTCCATTGTTCAAGCTCCTCATCTAAATCTGAATTGTAGGAGTTATCCTTCTCCCACGTAATTCGCCCATCCATTGTAGGGTTGATCCAATATTCATCCCACACAGTCAGCTTATAAATCTGTTCAATATCATCATCCTCCTCATAATCACAGACTGGTTTAGTATATCGCGTGGCCTCGGTTGGATCTAATGGTAAAATAACCCTTAGTTCTTTCTTTTCAAATGTCATACTCCGCTTCTTGAGGTTGATGAATACATTCATATCAAATTCCAAATCAATTTCAAGAAGTTTTGGATATGGGTTATTTTCATCCGTTATTTCGTTCACTTCAAAATCGTCTATGGCACGCGCCCATTCAATATCCACAGTTACTCCATGTAGGCTCCCCATGGGAATAATCTTCTTTTGATTTTCCATCCTCAGCTGGATTGGGGACCACTGTAGCATTGGTCTTCCCATTCTTTCCCAAGTTTTCTTTGGCATAACATTTGCATCATACCCTAAATCAATAATTAACTAGTCCATTTTGAATTCTCCTATCTGTGCAGTCAACCTCATATGGCGACTAGTTCTTTTCTTACTTTTTCCCACCTTATGTACTATCCATTGTTCTGATAGTGGCTTATTCTTACCGGTGCAGTTATATATCAATTCTTGTAGTCTTCTACTGCCTTCTTATCCCTTAGGAGCTTCATGCAGGTTTTTAAAAAGGATGGTAATAATGAAGGTATACCTCCTGCATAGTACCAATGTGCTCAGGCTTTCCCGTGCACGTATTTTGAGTCCTTGATGTAGAAGCACCTGCATCTGCGAAGCTCCTTTTTGCTTCCACAAACGTTTCCTTTACCTTATTTACATCGAATTCAATCTCTTTATCAACAACCTTGTGAACCCATACATTTTCCTTTGGTTGCTTCCCTTTCTCTTCCCCAGTAACTATGCCACTTCGTGTGAAAATATTAACACTAGGACCCTCTTCACATGGTTCAGATCTGATCATCTAGATGTTCTGGGTAGGTTGATAAGTTTGAGTATTCTTTTCTTGCATCTTCATGATGAGTACAGGGAAATATTCTATGACATGATCAAACTGGCGACAATATTGACATGAGGGGTGTTTTGGATTCTGACAATATCACGCGAAGTAACTTGGTTCTCCTCAATTATAACAAATGATTTGGCCATGAACTCTTCCAACCCCTCCTCCTCCTCCTCTTCCTCGACCCTAAAATCCCCTACACACTACAGTTTCACCTTGATCCTAAGGACGAGCCTCCATATGTACTCTATATGTTGGTGTTTTGTTCATCATCAAGTCATAACTTCGGTAATTGCACTCGTCATGACCCATAGACTTAGAGAAATTACAAATTAACTGCTGGGGAGTTTGCACAAACTTCTACAGCAAATGACAATTGTCTGTCATGTTTTTTCCTGTAATATGACAAATAGCACACCATGGTACCACTCCCGTACTTGGCCCAACAGTGTTCTCTGGTTTCAAGGGGACAAGACCCCCTCCAACTAGGTAATTCTGGTACACTGGGAAATGATACTTATCATGACCCTGGCCTTTACATTTCAAACACCATACTTTCATGCGCACCTAATTCTGGACATATTTTCCCTTCTTGAGCCTCTACAACTCCATCTGCAGGCTAGCCAGCTGTGACTGAATCTGCTACACTCCCAAATTCATATCCTGAATAGGTGAGGCTTCCAATTTCATGTAAATCTCCAGTGCTTTAGCCTACGTTCCAATATTTTGTTGTGATAGTGGAAATCTCAAATGGGGCAATAGCGAAGCAATGTACTAGTCTTTGCGTTGGTCATATGTGATCTGCATATAACCTGCTGGAGTAGACATTTCAACCTCTGATCAAAGTCCCACGTAGACTCATTTACCTTTCGCTAGATCTCTTTGACCTCTATTACTAACTGGGCTTGTGACTTAGGATTCTTGAATTCATTTTTGAGTGCTTTCTTCATTTCATCTAGTGTTGCATTTGGATGAGCCGAACAATGCTTAATATACCATCTTAATGCTTTATCTTGGAGTGTTGTAACTAGTTTCTCTTTCTTCAAATCATCATTTGTAATCTGTTGTGACTTCCACACAACATTTACTACAAACCATAATTGTTCAGGGTCTTCTATCCCCAGACTTTTGAATATGGGCATCTACATGGCGTTGGCCATTTTGAATAGTGGAGGTGGGGGTGGTGGTGAGGGTGTAGGTGTAGGTGTGTGAGGTGGGGGTGGAGGCAGAGGTGTAGGTGTGTGAGGTGGGGGTGGAGGTGGAAGTGTACGTGTAGGTGTGTGAGGTGGGTGTGGAGGCAGAGGTGTAGGTGTAGGTGTGTGAGGTGGGGATGGAGGTGGAGGTGTAGGTGTAGGTGTAGGTGTGTGAGGTGGGGGTGGAATTGGAGGTGTAGGTGTAGGTATAGGTCTGTGAGGTGGGGGTGAAGGCGAAGTTCTAGGTGTAGGTGTGTGAGGTGGGGGTGATGGAAGAGGTGGAGTGGATGGATGTGGTATCCCCGCGATACCCTACTTTACCATCTACAACACACATAAAGGTGTCTTTAGAACACTACTTTCTTCGTTACTATCAGATGTTATCAACAGAGGGTTGTACTCAACACTCGAATCTAGATCTCTTCTAAACGTCTTTCCACTTCGCGTAACTCTCGTCAAATCTCTTCTAAACATTAATTCAATGGTATAACCCTTTTCTCACACAATAACATTTTAATCCATGTTTTCAGGGACTTTAGATACTTTCCTCTTGGTCCTTTGAAAAATCATTGTTCAACTTCGCTATAATTGACAGATGTATCGATCATGAACTCAGTGATGAAACCACCCAAAATTCTATCAATCCAGTAATCGACAACCCTTGCGATCTTGTTTTCTGAAGCTTCCAGGTGCCTTACCAACTATGGTGTCCACACGATAGGGTTATCCAACTTCCACGTACCTTGAATGTCCACCAATTTAGACAGCCACTGGTGTATTTCACACAGAAAAAAAGTAGAATAAACTTTCATGTTTTCCTGTGTATAGGTATCTATTCAACCACTCTTACTTTGACAGACACGGATTCTTGTTTTCCTAGGCTGCAAATTCGTGCAGCTTCCAATCTATCCACTTCTTGATTTCCTTCTTAGTTGGGAACCATTTATTCAACATCACGCATTCCTCAGACATATCTTACAATGGAACCATTTGTTGGCTTGAGGGGGTCTAGACCCAGGTTCAGAGTTAGAAGCACCAACAAACAAAACCCTGCACTACCGGCCCTTTTGGAAACAACCCGCGTAGCGCAGGCTGTAGTCTCACCTGAGGCAGTATTGGGGGATGAAATAACCAGGTTTCTGCATCCAGAGGTATATGTGATGGGGTTTTTTGTACTTCTAGGGCCTTATTCCAACCTTCATGAACCCTAACCCTTGAAATGCAAAAATTAAGATAACTTACAGAAAAGAGCTCCTTGCTCTGCACCGATTGCTTTAAACATTCATAACATCAAGTAATCTAACCAATCTACTACTTTTGCGCATTAATTAAGTGTTTCTTCAGATAAATGCAGAAATTAGAGTGAATACACAGAAAATGAAGAATTAAACATACAGTCACAGATACACAGATATTTCTCCAAAATAGTCTTTATTATGCTCAACCCTTTTTTTACAAACTCTTCCTTCCCTGTGCACACAGCTGCAGGGGCCCACACACTCAATTGCGGACTTACCAAGGTCTCCATGCACACAACTTTAGGAGCCTTCCCCTTCGCCTAAGTATAGAAAATAGACTCTTCCACCTTAGATAATTTTCCCATACATAGATCTTCAATTATTGATTGATTCCTTTGACTCACTATGAATCCTTTATATAGCATCTTTCTTTACAATACCATGGTTCGTGAACCATGAGCGGGTCACAAAACATCTTAACTTCTAATAAAATAAGGGGCTTTTACCTTCCTAAAGCCCCTTTGACTACAACCTTCGCACTCTGCTTCCTCAAAATGCGGAGACTTTACAAAAATAATAAAAACTAGTACAAAATTGACCCCAGGGGACCCTGTCCCAACACCCCATTATGTTGCAACTTTTAATCACTTTCACTCACTGTCTTATAAAGTCATAACATAGTGGTAGAGCCTTTCCTTCCATGGGATACCTAGTTAGATCCTCGTTGATATATGTCACCCATGCTGCAAGTATTGTGTAGGCTCAGGGGTCCTCTTTAGTCCTGCCATGACTTTGCGTTGAAGCCTCATTCTTCTTCTTCTTCACTATTTTTTGGCCTTATACCCTAGAGACTCCCATGTGTTAAGTTGTACTATTGCATTACATTTTGACTACTTGTACCTCTTTTGGCCTTAAGTCGGCTTCATTTGGACACATGTGTAAGCCACTTTTGACCATGACCTTTTGCAAGTTCAAACCATGCATTCATTAGCCTTCGCAACTTAAAACCTATTTTTCGTGGAAAGAACATTCCCTCAGGTGTTGATGACTAGCATCCACCAACTTGCATTGAGCATAAGATTGTTCTAGTCCCAAGCACTAGTTCACTTTCTCTTGACACTCATTCTTTCCACTATACTATAGGCATTATTTTATTCCTTTTCAGGTTTTAAATATGAAAAAGACAAAAAAATAAAATATTCCAAAAAGAGCGGGAACAAGACAATTTCTTCATCATTTGATGGCACCTAGAGTCAGTTTTTTCGCCCTTGAACAAAACACTTAAAATGATTATTTCCTCTATTGGGATGGGTCTTAGTCTAGCTTTACAGAAGCCATAACCTTGTTCTTGATTCAATCCTCCTCCAGTTGGTCATCTCTTCCAATCACATGGAGAGCTTGTTAATGCTTCCTGTATTGCAAACTTATACAAAGTTATTTTATGCTACCATAAAGTCACACTAAGTCGTGATTTTGTTCAAGGGAAGTAAACCTATTGTCAGCCATTCTGCGGTGTCTCTTGACTCATTTCTATCAACCATACTCATCTGTCAACTTATCTTCAGTATCACATTACCTATTTGTCCCTTCACTCATGCTAATTAAGGAGGTCCCCATTGACTTTTTACTGGTGGGTTTTCTCTTATCGACTTCAAAATTTTCTGAGAGAGTAAACCTAGAGTCACACCCTTGCCCTATTTACATTATTGATAGGTGACCTTGTGCTCAGCATCGATTAGTATTATGGGTCTTTGACTGAGTGGTTTCCCTAGTGTTTGATGTTAGATTGCATTATCACACATTTGGATTCGTGGAGTACCTTGGTTTCCATTTGACCCTATTGGTGGATTCCTCGCCTCTATGTCAGCTTTCATTATTGGTTGGTTCAGAGGATTTCTGTTATGCACTAGCCACATCTTGTGTACGCTGGAAATGTACTTCAGAACGATTAATTCATCTCTCTTAATCCGATTTCTTCCAAATCATTGGCCTGCAGGTTACACTCATGTTAGCTGATGTGGGATGCCTTAATGCCTTCCTTCCAGCAGATCTTTTATAATCGACTCTGACTCATTGCTTTGGGAATAATATCTAGAGTCCTTTTTCAGTACATTATGGTTTATAGTCATTAGTGGCAAACTCCTTCTTTATCGACAGTGAGAATACATCAATGTTTCCTTATTGATAGATTCTTTCAAGTGTTCAACTTCAACATTTTCATTCACACTTGTTAGATTGTACTAGGGTACCTTGACACTCATTATCATTATTGGTGACTTGTCTCATGTTTGTTAACGGTATACATCAATGATGGGTAATCAAACAATTTCTCACATGGTCGACTTCAGCTCATTTATTCCCATAGTGTAGAAATGTACCATCTGTAGTCGATGAAGACCTTGGGTTGTGTCAGCATCTTGGTTCACTTGACAACTCCTTCAGTTTTTTTCCAGTGACACCTTCCACCTTATATGTTGTAGTCCTTCACAACAACATCCTATATGTTGGCACCCGAGTTTATGCAGTACCACTATTCCACCTTCATGACTTGGTACTTTTATGAGGATCAATTATGCAGTATCATTGATCAGACAATCTTCTTGCATCATTGATAGGATATTCTTCTATATGTGATATTGAGACATAGCTCCATTTTGTTCATTTGCGGATATGATTTGATGATTCATTATGTGTTCTACAAATCCTTTCATTCACTTATGTATACATTATGTATTTGCTTTATACTTGATCAATAGATATGCTTTATTACTTCTGAGCATGGGTATGCTCGCATCAGACATGAGTTTTCTTTCTGACTCCTTCCACAGGTATTCAATGAGCTGGAATTTGGTGATATCCTCTCAGGTTTTCATATGATTCCTCTCTCTATACTTAATATATTTAGGCCATCATGTACCCCTTCTGACTTCATATATTAGGGGGCATCTGTTATAGCATCATTTAGCACTCATGTAGACTTAATGCTTTTGTACAACCTTAGGCAGCCTTTTCCCATGCAGATTTGATCCTATATTAAAAAAAAAATCTCAAATTCCATACACGACTCTTCCCATTCAAAAGTGTGTACATATGTAGGTTCTATAACTTCATACCCATGTATACCTTTTTAAATATCAAAAAATAAAATAATATGTTATTTTTCGGGTGGGGTTCATGGGTTGTACCGAGATCCCATCTATTGGATCCCATAGAACAACTGAATTAACTAATTTCAGGTAGTATATATATACACCTTGGGTAGGCCTAAAATACATAAGAGAAGGGTTATCAACATTATACCCATTTATCTCCCGGATCAAGTGTGATTTTCCCGTCCCTCCTGCACTCCCAGTCTCTATGGAAACCTTGGTTTCCTTTGCAAGGATGTTCATCATATTTATAGCATCTCCTTGCATTTGTTAGAGTGGATGTCTTCATGGCTCGAGCTGGACGGATCTAAAGGAATTCTTGATCAGTGCTTTGGCTTGGATCAGATTGTACCTTTCCTGTACCTATTGTTGATTATCAATAAAGAATCTCATGTCTTGTTCCTGATATGTTATTGTATTATGAATAGAAATTTCTATCTTTATATATGATGATCTAACATATATTTTATGTATCACATTAAATTATATATCATGTATATGCTTCTCTGAATTAATTTGTAGGTCTACTTGATTTTGGAGGAACAAGAGGATTTGGACCCTACGGGAACATCATCAAACATAGGACCTCTAGGTAAGTTTCAAAGTCCACATTTAATAATTCACATGTTTGGCATGCTTGTTTTACTGCTTCTTGTTCATTTTATTTTTCTTCTTTATCGAGGTTGTCAACCCTTACCTTAGGGAACTTTTCTTGCCAACAATTTTGTCGGGTTTTGACAGTTTTTTTAGCCTTGCCTTGCCATTTTTGGATACTAACGGTGTGATGGAATTCATTCTTGGTTGAGATTTGGATTGTCGGAAGCTTTTAGATCTGAGTGAGGTGGTCTTAGGAAAATCCCAATAGTTGTGGGTGGATATGGTTTTCTATTGGAATCCCTCAATAGGTGGGTGGAGACAGGAAAATTCCTCAAGGGATGGTGAAGGAATTCTGAGGCATCCAAGCTCATTTTGGTTTTGTGATCTCGGGACCAGTTTAGGTGAGATCATGGTAGTGGGAGGGTGGAGGTGGTTTAACATCTGGATACCATTTATTTTTTTATGGATTGGTTTATCCCATGAGATCCCACATTCATGCTTCGAATATGGCATGGGGGTGATTGGCTGAAAGAAATATTTGGTTCAGCCCAATCTATGGTCGGGTGATACGTGGAAGTCCTTGACTTGGTCAACTTTTTCATATGTCAATAAGAGATAAGTTCCTCGCTGTATCTTCTAAGTAAATTTACTTATTATTATGTGGCTTTAATGGCTTCTCTATCATTGTTATTTATTTGGTTATATGATGGTTATAAGCATGGTTTTATGACAAATCCAAGTTATTGCTCTTATCATGTTTGATTTATAAATGAATGGTTAATCAATGCATGACCTAATGTATGTTATTGTAGCTATTGTGAGAGGGAATTATTCCTTCTTAGTAAACCTCAGATAAGTTTCAGGTCTCTATGTTCAGATATGCATTCATGACCTGTAGACCTTATGTTCTTAATGTGTTTGATGGAATGATTATCATGGTTAGATTGCGATAACTCAAGTCCTAGATTAATCTTTGTGTTAGAGGATTTTCCTCTATGTTATTTATCATTCCTGGTAGTTTCATTAAGTTATGGGTAGAGGTCTCGGTCTTATCCCTAAAAAAGTGGCTCAGATCTCGGGGTCGCTAGCACAAAACTGAGTGAAAAAGACTGCAATCACTAGGAAGAAGGCATGTGGGAGCGACTGGAGGGTTCTAATCACATGGAGGCCCGATCATAAGAGAAACTAAGGCTCTAGGCCAATGAAAAAGAATTTTAACTCATAGTTTGGGCACCTGGAGTGGTTGGTTAGCTCCTGGTGGTCTTGTAGCACCTAAGTGAAGTTAGTAAGGTCTTGTTTTGTTGGATCCATTTCCTTAAGGTTATCTAAGAGGTCGATTCATGGCATAGTATCTCTCAACTCATTTTTACCCTGGGAATGCTAGTTAAAATGGGTAGATATGAGAGGTGGAATTATAGTATAGTCACATTTTAGAGGAAGTTGGGCTCCCCTCTCAGGCTCAAGGATGTCATGTTGAATCCGGGCCTAAAGAAAAATATCATCTCTATTGCATTTTTGGAATATCGTGGTTATGATGTGATCTTTAGCAAAGGAAATACATTCCTGAGACACATAGCCATGGGACAGGTGAAGAAGATCGAGGTTCGTGTGAAGAAACTATATAATCTATATGTGGAATATTGTGTTTCATTAAGCACAAAGGTGGAGAAGGTGTAGAGCCATGATGTTGGTGAACATTGGCAAAGAATACCTGGCCATTTTCATCATGGCGCCCCAAAT
Organism: Pinus tabuliformis; assembly: GCA_031772625.1. Taxonomy (NCBI): domain Eukaryota; kingdom Viridiplantae; phylum Streptophyta; class Pinopsida; order Pinales; family Pinaceae; genus Pinus; species Pinus tabuliformis. The sequence goes on from CM062812.1 coordinate 834,253,218, forward strand.
ATTATGTAGAAAATAACCATAGGCCTCCCAAAAGGAGCACTTGAGTAATAGGATGTATACAAAGGATGTACCTTGGGGAAGTACACAAAATCCACATTCCATTATCGGGACAAAAAAGAACATGCAATCCTAGAAAGGATCCACTATGATGTATGTGGACCTTTCTCGATAGTCTCCACTTCCAAGCACAAATATTTTTTCATTTTTATTGATGACTTCTCATATAAGTGTTGGATCTTCTTCATGCGGAAGAAATATGAGACATTCTACAAGTTCTTAGAATTCAAGTCACTGGTTGAGAAAGGAACCAACAAGAAGGTGAAGGCTCTCAGGAGCAATAATGGAGGTGAGTACATGTTGAATGAATTTAAAATTTTCTATAAAAAAGAAGGCATTTGACGAGAGTTGAAAGCACCCCACAACCCACAACATAATGGGGTGGCTAAGAGAAAGAATCATAGTATTGTGGGAGCAACAAGGGACATGTTGCATGACCAAGACCTACCTCTTCATTTATGTGATGAAGCATGCAACACAACAATTTATTTGGAGAACCGAAGTCCTCATCAGATTATTGGAATGATTACATCGGAGGAGGATTTCTCGAGGAGGAAGTTGGATGTGTCACACTTCAAGATTTTTGGAGCCTCTATTTACTGCCATGTCTCCAAATAATCAAGGAAGAAGCTTGATCTGACAATATAATTGGGGGTATTTGTGGGTTATGCAAAAAGTCCCCACAACTACCGTGTGTATTTTCCATCCCTCATAATGATAGTTGTGTGAAGGGACATAAAATATGATGAGGAGAAAGTGATGTGGTGCTATTTTGAGAGGGAACTTCAAATCCCACCATAAGAGGAGATTTTAGCTCCAAAGGAGGAACCTCAGGAAGTTGTGGAATAGCCACAAATTGATGAGCAGAGAGTGAAGACAGCCACTCAAGCAAAATCATCCAGAGAAGGCAGAAAAAGAACTAGGGAAGTTGAAATACTTGTGTAGGAAGTGAGGGAGAATGTGGGTGCTCCTTCAAATCAAAATGGGTAGAGAAGGTCACTTGATCAATACACTGGCTACATGGCTCTAATGAAAAAGCTTGTAGAGAATGAGCCAATCTCTTTTGAGGAAGTAGAGAAACTTGTATGGGTTGATTCAATGGTGGAGGAATATGAATCCATTGTAAAGAACAATGTCTAGGAAGTGGTCCCAAGACCAACAGATAAATCAATTGTGGGTTCAAGATGGATATTCAAGGTAAAGAAGACAGCAGATGGAACCATAGAGAGGTATAAGGCCTAATTTGTGGCCAAGGGGTACTCTCAAGTTGAGTGAATTGACTATGAGGATACCTTTGTTATTGTAGCAAGGTAATCATCCACTAGATCAATTCTTGCTCTGGTTGCACAGATGGGGTGGAAGATCCACCAAATGGATGTAAAAACAACATTTCTCATGGGGTTGTTGAGGAGGAGGTGTACATCGATAAAACAAAAGGTTTTGAGACATTTTATCGAGAGTCTCATGTGTGAAAACTCAAATGATAATTGTATAGTCTCAAACAAGCACCTCATACTTGGTACACCAGGATCAATGGTTATCTCACTAGTTTGGGCTTCACCAAAAGTGAAGCAGATGCAAAACTCTATCACATCTTGGTAGAAGGTAAATTGCTTATTATTTTCTTATATGTTGATTATTTAATTTTAACTGGTGATGAGCAGTTGATCAAATATTGCAAGGAGGACCTTGCAAGGGAGTTTTAAATGAAGGACATGGGTCTCATGCACTACTTCCTCTGGTTGGAAGTATGGAAGTATGGCAAGGAAATGGGGAATTATTTGTCTCTCAAGGCAAGCATGAAAATGAGATACTACAGAATTTATGCATGGATAGTTGCAAACCCATGGAGAAACCTCTAGTGACCAACTAGAGGAAGGAGGATGCCACCTCAGCTGAGGAAGTGGATGCTACCATTTAAAGGCAGTTATTGGGTTCACTAATGTATCTTGTGAACACATTACCAGATATGTGCTATGCAGTTAGCAAGCTGAACCAAGCTATGGTTAGGCCAGCTAAATTATTTTGGAATGAGGCTAAGCATGTTTTACGATTCCTTAGAGGCACTACGCAATTTGGACTATGGTACATACAAACAGAGGGAGTGAAGCTATGTGGCTTCACAGATTCAGATTGGGCATCAGACTGAAAGAGTACATTAGGTGGAATTTTCAATGTTGGGTGTGCATCTATTTCTTGGTATAGCAAGAAGAAAATATCTATGGAGTTCAACTCGGTAGAAGCAAAATACATGGTTGCAAGTCAAGAAACATGTGAGGTGATCTGGATGAGAAATATACTTGTTGGATTATTTGGTCAGATGATGGATTCAACTATGATCTTCTGTGATCATCAGAGGTGCATCAAGATCTTTGAGAATCTTGTATTTCACAATCAATCCAAGCATATAGATATCTGATATCACCATTTGCAAGACTTTGTGCAGAGGTAGATAATGTTGCTACACTACATTCCCATAGACGAATAAGATGCTAACATTTTGACAAAGTCTTTGTCAAGAGGAAGGTTTGAATTCCATAGGTGCACGATTGAGGTGGTTGATAATCCCTTTCTTGCTGAGAGGGAGCGTTGAAAAATGCATCAAGATATTCTCAATTTGATTTTTCCTTGATTAAATTGAGAAAATTCAAATTTCCACATCAGCTAAAAACTTGGATGTAGTTAATTTGTGTGACATGGCTTGTGTCACCTAGTTTACTTAGTAGATTTGATTTGGAGGAGTTAGAGTTTATTTAAGCATGTGTGATTGATAATTTGTAGCAATCAAAGTCAGTTATCTCAAGTTGTTTTCAGTTAAACTAGTTCCAATTGTTGGAGGAACTAGTAAAAGGTCAATTGTGTAGTGAGACATCAGTGAAACTCAATGATCTTCCAGTTAACTAACTAATCAACCCAAAATGGCTAGTGCATGCATAGAATTTGAGTTCCCCCGCTGTCGTGGAGATTCCAAGGTAGTGTAACATTAGTTGTAGACTAGTCTTGAGTGTACAAGTGTTGCATGCAATCTGATGATCAACCTTGGGAATTGCACAATCTATTTTAGAGAAATTCCTAAATAATAGGGTCCTAATTTCTTAAGGAATTACACAAGGAAATAGGGGCTCAAGATGAGGCAGAATTTGACTAAGTCTAGGTCAGATCTTCTTAGTGAGTAGAGAGATAGGTTATGCTCAGCTGAGAAAAACAATTGTAATACATATCTATTCATCAGATTAATGCAAGCAATCATTAGGGTTTCAGAAAATTTCTTTCCCTAGAAAAATAATGTGTGCATGTGTTATTTTCTTATTGGATGTCTAAATTTTTTGTTCTAGATTGTGAATTAAATTCTATAGAGCAGTAGAGTAGGTTTGTGTCTTGTGATTTTGATTAAAACTTCATGAGAAGTTGCAAATCTACACAATAATTTCTACAATTACACTCTATACCATATTGCATCAATGAATGATGATACAAATGTCATTATTCCCTTCTTGATGTTCAAGTGATGGTAAGCATGATAGTTCTCAAGAAGATATCAAGGATAGTAGTAAAAAGTACCTATTTAATAACATTTTAGGTTCCTTTCATACGATAGGTATCAATTTACTTAGTGATAGCACTAATGACTCCGCTCTTTTTCCTTATTTTAGGATCTCAAACTCACCACACCAAGAAAATACCATGAAGATGCTGGCCCAAAGGTCACACTGAGAGTGGCGGGGGGATCAATGTGAGATCAAATTTTCTATTCCAAGACTTTTCACAATCAAATGACAATATAACAACAAATAATAAGCATCATATAATCAAATAAACTAATGCAACATCAATCTACCATCACATTAGTAACATATCAAGAAACCATCACATCACAAAGAGACACAAGATTTTACGTGGAAACCCATATGGGAGAAAACCGCAAATATTTTTCATCTTCAATTCTTTACATAGATTCACAGGATACGACCTGTTGGAGGAATATACCCCCGAGAAATGCAAGCTACCACTTGTGGTAGGATACAACTTGATTGAGACAACAACCTTGAAATAATGCTAGTTTCTCATTATAGGCTATAACTTTATTGAGGCTCCAACCTTGATGATGAGCGGGCTTCAACATGCTATAGGATCCAACATGATTGAGGATCCAACCTAGAGAATTAGTAGGCTCTAACATACTATATGTTGAAAATGCAACAAGAAAATCCTAATTTAATTTCTCCTTGAATTAAATTGTAATTCCACATCTCATGACAACTTGTAATAGTTAACTAAGTTCATTTGACTTAGTTTGCTCAGTTAATTCGAGTTGAGGGTATAACAAGAGTGATGTAGAGTGTCTCATACAATTAGGAGTAGTAGTTGAGTTTATTTTGAGTTGTGATTATTTAATTCAGTCCAACTGAGTTAAAGTCAATTAAACTAGTTCCATCTGATGGAGGAATTAGTGGTAGATTCAGTTGTGAGGTATAACCTGTAGTAGTGGGGTGTAACTTACTATAGTGGGGTGTAACCTACAGTAGTGGGGTGTGACTTACTGTAGTGGGGTGTAATTTGTGGTAGTGGGGTGTAACCTACAGTAGTGGGGTGTAACCTACAGTAGTGGGGTGTAACCTACATTGATCAACTAGTAAACTGAAGATTCACTCATAATTAACTCATGCATGTCAGATCAAAGAAAGACCCAGTTGATATTGGAGTTCAGGGACAATGTACTATCAGTTGAAAAATCATCTAAAGTAAACTGTTGGTGCATGTAATCATAGGAAGGCCTATGAGGATTGCGCAATTCATAATTTAGGAATTTCCAAATTAAATATGGGATAATTCCAAAGGGAACAATGCAAGGAAATAGGGACATGGGAAAGCAAGAATTTGGCTAAGTATTGGCTTGAGATTTTCTAGGAAGCAATGAGACAGATAGAGATAATGCAGAGGTTGCTTGGGCTTGAGAAAATCCTTGTAATATTCTCATATTTTCTAATTAATGCAATATACAGATAGTAGGGTTTTTTAGCTATGACTTTCCCCAGAAAATCATTTTGTTATGTGTGATTAAATTCTTTCTCTTATATGCTTCGTGATTTCATCGATCATTTATTGTTTCCACTAATAAGTAGAGCAGATTCAAGTTAATTATTTTAGCATATTACAATCTGCAGTTTGAATATACAAGGAATTTCCACATTGTATCAAAGTTGAAATCACTATAGAAGAGGAAAATATGAGTTTTTATTTTGCAGGAGAAATTGAATTTGAAGTATCATACTTCAAAGCCAGCAGGATGTCGTTCTAAAGATTGAGACTCAAATATGCCCTTAAGGGTAGTTCGAACTATATTTCTTGGAAGGACAGGATGGAGGCAGTGTTGGAAGACAACAAGTTTAAGGAATTCATAGAAAAAGATATTCCTAAGACAACTGATGTTCAGGATCTAGCAGAGTGGAGAAAGTGTGTGGAAAAGGCGAGAAGGATTATCCTAGAAGGAGTTCGATATCATATTGTCTCAAATCTCCATGGTAAGGAGACTCCATTTGCAATGTGGAAGGCCTTGACATACCTGTTTCAAAACAATCGTGACCATAAGAAGCTGGCACTGAAGGATAATCTCAAAAAGATCAAGACGGAGAAGGGCGAAAAAATACCAAATTACTTGACCAAGTTCACCCAATGTCAAGATGAGCTTGGAAGTGTTTGTGTTACATTTGTTGAAGATGGTATGGTGATCCTAACACTTTTAGGCCTTCCTAATATCTGGCATAGTTACAAGGACTCAATTAATGGGAGGGAGAATCTACGAGAGCGGGGGTCATTGTGGTATGACTTGGTACAAGAAGAGATTCATTGGAACACCATATATGGATCCTCATCCAAGCAAGATGATGAGGAGAACTGTGCCTTAGCTAGAAAGGTGAAGAAAGGGAAGGGGAATTCATCCCATTCCAAATCAGATTCAAGTAAGGGAGACAAGAAGAAGGACTTGTCAAAGATTAAATATTTTCACTATCATGAGTTGGGACACTATGCCACAAAGTGTCTACATAAGAAGGATGATAAGAAGCCCTCGGGAGGAGCTAAAGGTGAAGCTCTTGCTTCACAATTTCGACTAGATTTCACCCCCATCGCTTGCATGGTGACATCGGTGATGGGTAGTGTGTGGTACCTGTATAGTGGAGCCTCATTCCACGTGACCAGAAACAAATATTTTTTCAGTGACTTGGATGAGAAGGACATCCAAATGTACATTGATATGGGAGATGATAGAAGGTATAGTGCAACCAGCATCGGTACTATTACCTTTCAGAGGGAGTCTAGTTCTCCTCTCACATTAAAAGATGTCATGTATGTTCTAGGTTTGAAGAAGAACTTGGTTTCATTTTCCATGTTGGAGGAACATGGTTGCGATGTGATATTTAGAAAGGGAAAGGCTTTCCTTCGTCACATAGCCTCAGGACAGATGAAGTGGATCGGGGTTCGAGTGAAGATCCTCTACAAATTGAATGTAGAATATTGTTTTTACTTGAGTACAAAAGCAATGAAAGTGTAGAGCCGAGACATAGGTACGTTGTGGCATATAATATTAGATCACTTGCACCATGGAGCTTTGAAGATCATGCAACAAATTTATGCAAGACTTCCCAAAGGTACACTAGAGCAAAGAAACACATGAAAAGGGTGTACATTGGGCAAGTACACCAAAGCTTCCTTTCATGATAAAGATAGTCGAGAGCAAGTGATCCTTGATAGAGTTCACTTAGATGTGTGTGGACCGTTCTCGTAAGTGTTGGATTTTCTTCATGTGGAAGAAATATCAGACGTTCGCCAAATTTTATGAATTTAAAGAACTTGTCAAGAAATATATTGGAAGGAAAGTTAAATCTCTCATAAGAAATAACGTTGGAGAATATGTGTCGAATGAATTAAAGAACTTATGTGCATCAGAAGGCATTCAACATGAGTTAATACCACCCCATAACCCACAATACAATGGGGTGGCTGAAAGAAAGAATATAAGTATTGCGGGATCTACATGGGAAATGTTACATGATCACGGCTTACCATTGTACTTTTGGGCTAAAGCATGTAACAAAACTATTTATTTACATAAAATAAGTCATCATCGAATTCTCGAGATGGGTACACCAGAAGAAGAGTTTTAAGGTAAGAAACCAAATGTGGCACACTTCAAGATCTTTGGTTCATCAATCTAATGTCATATTTCTAAGGATGCATGGAAAAAGCTAGAGCCAACAACTAAGTTGGGCATATTTTTGGGGTTCAATCATACACCTCACAACTATCGGGTGTACCTTCCACCCAACAGGATGACAGTGGTTTGTAGAGAGGTGAAGTTCAATGAAGAGAAGGCCATGAGATGCTCCCTTGATAGGGAGCTTCAGTTACTTGCAAATGAGGATATTTTAGCTCTAAAGGAGGAACCTCGGGATGGTGTGGAGCAGCCACATGCAGAGGAACAAAGAGTGGAAACACCCACTCATGCAGAGACTTCCAGATATGGAAGGAAGCGCACCAGAGAGGCTAACAAATCAATGCATGATGCTAGAGAGAATGTGGGAGCACCCACATCACAGCACAGGCAGAAGAGGTCACTAGATTGGTACATCAAATGGATGTGAAGACAACATTCCTCAATGGTATGATTGAGGAAGATGTGTATATTGAGCAGTTGGAAGGATTTGAGACCTTCAACAGAGAGTCACATGTGTGCAAACTCAAGCGATCATTTTATGGACTAAAGCAATCACCCCGTGCTTGGTACACTAGGATTGACATCTATTTCACTCATTTGGGATTCACCAAAAGGTAAGAAGATACGTACCTTTACCATATTGTGGTTGAAGGTTAATTGTTTATTATAGTATCATATGTCAATGATTTTATTCTAACAGGTGATGAGAATCTCATAAAATCTTACAAAAAGGATCTTGCAAGAGAATTCGAGATGAAGGACCTAGGGCTCATGCATTACTTTCTTGGTATGGAAGTATGGCAAGGAGATGGGGAACTGTTTGTCTCTCAGAGAAAGTATACTAATGATATAATGAATAAGTTACACATGGAGAGAAGCAATCCCATGGAGACTCCTCTAGCAGGTAATTTGAGGAAGGAAGATGCTACTTTAGGTGAAGTTGTGGAGGCTATTATTTATCGATAGCTTGTAGGTTCACTTATGTATTTGGTGAAAACACAACCATACATGTGTTTTTTTGTTAACCATCTTAGTCAAGCCATGGTTAATCCAACCAAACTCTATTGAAAGGCAGCTAAACATGTGTTGAGATACCTTACAGGCACCACTCAATTTGGTATTTGGTACAGAGGGAGTGAAGTTTCAAGTATTCATAGATGCATATTGGGTAGGGAGTCCATCTGGTAAGAATATCACATCAGGGGGGCTCTTTATTATTAGTTCAGCATTTGTTTCTTGGTACAACAATAAGTAGAGATTAGTTGCACTCAGTTCAGCGAAAGCAGAGTACATGGCTACTAGTTAAGAATCCTGTGAGGCTATCTGGATGAGGAAGATCCTTGTTGGGTTATTTTGTCAGCAAATGGATCCTATAGTGATTTATTGTCACAATCAAAGCTATATCAAACTCTCTGAGAATCCATTTTTTCCTGATTAGTCCACACATATCAACATTTGGTATCACCATCTACAAGATTGTGTATAGAGGAGAATCACGTTGTTGGAGTACATTCCTATAGAGGAGTGGGATGTAGTTATTTTGACAAAGGAAATTTCAAGTTGCAAATTTGAGTTTCATACGGGCAAGATCGCGGTAGAAAATATTCCCTTTCTTGTTGAGAGGGAGTGTCTAAAATGCAACAAGAAAATCCTAATTTAAATTTTCCTTGAATTAAAATGGGAATTAAATTGTAATTCCACACCTTATGACAACTTGTAATAGTTAACTAAGTTAATTTGACTTATTTAGCTCAGTTAATTCTAGCTGAGGGTATAAATAGAGTCATGTAGAGTGTATCCTACAATTAGTAGCACTATTTGAGTTTATTTTGAGTTGTAATTATTTAAATCATTCCAACTAAGTTAAATTAAGTTAAACTAGTTCCAACTGATGGAGGAATTAGTGGGATATCTAGTAGTGAGGTGTAACTTGCAGCAGTGGAGTGTAACTTACCATAGTGGGGTGTAACCTCCTATAGTGGGGTGTAACTTGCTATAGTGGGGTGTAACTTGCAGTAGTGGGGTGTAACCTACAGTAGTGGGGTTTAACCTGCAGTGATCAACCAGTAAACTAAAGATTCACTCATAATTAACTCATGCATGTCAGATCAAAGAAAGACCCAGTTGAGATTAGAGTTTAGGGACAATGTACTATCATTTGTAAAAACATATAAATTAAATCGATGGTGCATGTAATCAGAGGAATGGATATGAGGATTGTGCAATTCATAATTATGGAATTTCCCAATTAAACATGGACTGATTCCCAAGGGAACAACGCAAGGAAATAAGAATTGGGAAAGAAATAATTTGGCTAAGTATTTTCTTGAGCTTGTCTGGGAACCACTGGGATAGATAGAGATAGTGCAGAGGTTGCTCGGGCTTGAGAAAAGCATTTTAATCTTCTCATATTTTCAGATTAATGCAATATACAAATAGCGGGGGTTTTTAGCTGTGCTTTCACCAAAAAATAATTGTGTTATGTGTGATCTAATTCTTTCTCTTATATGCTTCATGATTTCATTGATCATTTATTATTTCCACTGATGAGTAGAGTAAATTCAAGTCAATTTTTTTAGCATATTACAATCTGCAGTTTGAATTTACAAGGAATTTCTACACTCTAGGCTCAAACCTTATTGAGGCTCCAACCTTAGTGGAAGCACCAACATCCTTCTTCAACTTCCTTATGGACCTATATTTCATATCATTTTCAAACTAGATCCAATTTCATCATTTATCACTGAATCAAAGGTAATTTCACCATCTACAATCTACAATCTCTATCACTTCAAGGCCCACTTTCACTATCATAACCTGCAATTGTTGCCACTGTAATCACCATAAACATTGCCATATCTTGCAACCATTGTCATAAATACTACCAAAAACTATTATATAAACAATTGTCACTAGCTATCATGTTACCACCCATATTTTTCTTCTGTCAATTCATCAATTTGGTCACTATATCCCCTTCTTGGAACCTGTTTTTTAAGTGCATTCAAAAGCACTACACTCTACACATAGCTCCTCAAAACATTAAAAAGGTATTTTTATTATCAATTAAGTGTTTAAATAGCATCACACCCCTTTGGTTTGATTCATGTCTAAGCCTTGAATGTACAACTTCATCCGGAAATCAATTTGGACAAATAATGTTCTCAAAAACCAAAAAAAACAAAAAAAGTTATATATTAAATCAAATATGCTATAGTTTTCCCTTTTCTAGGTGCACTCAACAAAATTCCAATATCTGGTGTTGGTACTACAATTTGTATACCGTTAGTGATTTATTTATGTGATAGAATGGTAACCTCATTTTAAAATAAAATATAAACCAACCTGTCACCTTATAGGGGTCAAACCTACGACCTAATGAGTATAGTGTGCACGCCTTACCAACTTATCTACCTCGGTGTCACTTCTAATACCATGTTGCATTAAACTTTTTATTATAATAGCACTGCCTCTAATTCAACCATGCCCTTGATATTCAACACCGATCCATGTGTCTTTACTCTCAACTTCTTAACACAAACAATCATCCATATTCCTCATATATATAAAACAAAACCATCATGGCTATCCAAACCTATGTGGATCAGTGCAAAAGACATTGCTTATATGGAAAAAAAACAATTCCATCACAACTATATATTCATACGAACATACCTTTAGTCCTAGTATGGCAGAATTGGTATCGCTCATATGTGGATGGAGTACTAGACCAATGTGGCTATACTAGTCATCACTCATACCAACAGACCTCAATCTTTTAACTTCATAGAACCAGAACAAATACCTTTGACACTCCTTTGACTCTTTCACAAACTGGTATCTTTGTAAAATCATTCAAATGAATGTGTGTTATAGAACGATGAATGTTCCATATATATATATATATATATATATATATATATATATATATATATATATTATGTTAGTGGTCCCAAGAATTAGTCAAATCAACCACATGCTACATTGATTAGGGCTTGTAATCTAGAATTTACATTAATAAAGAGGCATTGTTACATTAATAAAGAGGTGTTGTTACCAAATTGATGAATTGACAAAACAAATACCTTTGACACTCCTTTGACTCTTTCACAAACTGGTATCTTTGTAAAATCATTCAAATGAATGTGTGTTATAGAACGATGAATGTTCCCATATATGTATTATGTTAGTGGTCCCAAGAGTTAGTCAAGCCAACCACATGCTACATTGATTAGGACTTGTAATCTAGAATTTACATTAATAAAGAGGCATTGTCTTGTTCCTGATTGTTATGGTCTTTATGCATTAATTTATGTCATGATTTGCTTATAAAATCTCATGTTATTGCTTATTTTCTTACATTCTTATATGATCTAACCTTGATATCATGAACATGCTTTCAGTTATTTTTGGTGTATATTCTTTACCTTGAGTGAATTGTTGGTCTTAAAGCACAAGGAAGAAGTAGAGGGTTTGAACCCTACGGGAATGACTTCAAACATAGGACCTACGAGTAAGACCTTTTGTACCAAGTTTAATTGTTTAAGTATTAGGACTGCTTGTTTGTGTGTCTCTTTATGTTGTATGCCCTCTGCTCTATTGGGATTCCCGACCCAAGACCCTAGGGTGATTCTACCTTTAACAAAATTGGCGACTCCACTGGGGAAAGCATTCTTGTTTTTCCTATATTGGGTTGTTTCTTCTTTATCAGGGCCTGCTTGATTGATTTCTTGTATTTACAATGTCTGTGACCTGTTTGCTTCCTGGGCATGAAGTCTGATCTTTTGGATCAGACCTAGATTTTTTTCTTTTTTCTTTATTGAGCTTTATATATGTGCTTTTCATAGCATACAGTGGTGTATACATGCTAGTTTCTTCAAAGAAACTCGCATATAAATGATTTTCCTTTGTTTCAGTCACTTATACACACTTCTTTGTCTTTGCACAGTCGCGTATACCTTATTTTGAATAAGTTTTTTGAAATCTTGGACTCAGTTAAGATTGTTTCCTTGTGGTTTTTGTTATTTTCTAGTCATTCACTATTTGTAAAGCTTTGCTTTCATGCAAGTTTTCAGTTTCTAATCTTCTTCTTCTTGAGAAACCTAGTCAACCTAGGGTTTTCTTTTTTACTAAAGTTTCAGTTTGGGCTTTGGGTTCGAGGCTTCTTGTAGAATTTCTTGGTTGTTCTGACTTTGTGGAACAAGAAACTGGTTGTAGTTTTGTTTATAACCCAACTTTTGGATTTCTTTGCTTTTCTTTCCTTTTTTGGTTGACCTATTTTGTTTTTCATGGTTTTTGAGTGCCTCTTTAGTGATCTTGAAAGTATTTCTTGACATTATTTTGGTTTGCTAAAGTCCTTTATACTGCTGTTCAGATCAATCTATGCAAGTCTATAGTCCTTTTTCATTTCAAGTTTTATTATATTAATGATGTGCATAACTTGCGAATTTTTGGACTCTTTATGCTTGTTTTAGGTCTTGGAATTTTAGTAGTCTTTGTCTTCACAAAAGCCTCTTTAGGTTCTTTAAAAAAGAAAAAGACAAAAACATCGTTCTTGCCTTTCTTTTCAGTTTTTTTTTTTTTTGGCTTCTTCATTTTTTTTAGCAATTGTGAACTTTTTCGATTGGTTTTGCTTGGTTTTGAGGGAAGTTTGTCATTGAATTTGTGCCCTCCTTGTAGCCAAGTTGGCCTATGATCTTGTGAAGGAACACATTTGTTTATTTTATGAGCATCCATAGAATCTTGCACCATCATTATAGTTTGAATTAATTTAGTTTTCTCTGTAGGCATTTTAGTATTTTTGTTATATTTTTGAGTGTGTGGAGCATGTTTTCTGAAAAAAAAAATAATAATAAAATAAATAAAAATAAATAAAAATAAAATAAAAATAAAAATAAAAAAATAAAAATAAAAATAAAAAAAAAAAATAAAAAAAAAAATAAAAAATTTGCTTTTACAAGTTTATTAAAAAAAAACAATTTCTTTTACAAGTTTATTCATAGAACCTTATAGAAATATCTTTTCATTGAATAAAAATAGTTGCATTTTCATATAGCTAAGTTTTTGTTGATTTCTTTTGTGTCAAAACACCACAAGTTTCACTCTCATTTTACTTGTGACCTAAAGAACAACCTTTTTAAATTAAGCGCTTAATTAAAAAGAACTAGAACATTTTTTGATTTGTCATTAATTAAATCAACAAGTATATATCTTTAGGGCCTTGGAATATGTGAGTGGAGATTTAACTCTCCAAGGCCACTCAAACTATTAAACATAGATGTTGAATAATGAGTGAAATTCAGTGTCGTTAGAAATACCGGGAAAGTTCCATCACTTGGAGTCAAGCACAAGGGAGATTGAAGACAAGGAAAGAGAGATACCCCTCTCCTACTTATTGGATCCCACCCCAAGACTGTTTCACCCAGATTTTGATACGAACTGGTGTCCATAGTTTCTATTCCTAGGGACAACATAAGTGGACGCGGAGGGGAATCCCACGGCACCTGAGGAAGACATTGCATCACGTTAATTAGTACTTCTGGAGGGTACCCTTGTGAAGCTTGGGTACTTGCACCAGAAAAGGCTTTTGTCTTGGGGTCAACGTAACTGTTTATGTCACCTTCGCTGGTAGGCTTGGGCCATCATTATCCCAAACTATCTTCGGAAGGTCCTTGATTTCACTTTCTTGTATTTTGGTGTCCGATCCTCATCACCTGGAACGAAAATACTTGGAAGTTTCTTGATTGACTGTATCTTCTAGGGACTTTGTTAGAGAGTGCTCTTTTCTCCTAGTTAACGATAGCTTTATAAAAATTTTGAGTCTTTAATTAGCTCTCTTAAATAATTAAAAGTGGTTGATCGACTAGTTCGTCGATCTAGGAGGCTTCGTCGGCTTTCGCCTACGAGTACAGAGCCTTCTTCCAGAAGGCATAGGAGAAATTCTACTGGTGATTTCCAATCAGTGGCAGTGGACATAAAGGAGATTGATCCTCTAGTTCAAGTTGTTGTTTCACAAAATAGACCTAGTGTATGTCTATATTTGGAGAGGAACACTCCAGTCCTTTCTAGAGTCCTCTTCCAATTAGAAGATGTTATAGAGGTTGAATAACTCCCCGAGTCTCCTATGACTCCTTCTTCTCCTCTCCCTCCCAATTATATAAACGTTCTATTATATGTT